>CAOKZL010003221.1:0-367507 GCA_948472985.1 Iguana delicatissima | reverse complement strand
GGAAGTCAGACGCGCTTTTGCTATCTTTCCAACATAAGACACGGGGTCAGAAAGCTAGTAAAGCAGTGATAGCATCTTGGATAAAGAACTGTATTTTCATCTGCTATGATTATGCTATGCAACCAAGACCAGCGAATGTGTGGGCACATTCTACGCGCTCAGTGGCTACTTCGGTGGCATATGAGTCCATATTTTCATTAGAAGAGATTTGTGATGCGGCGGGTTGGAAAGAGACTCCCACCTTTATAAAACATTACAAATTGAATAAATATAAGTCAGCACAGGCGGTGTTTGGATGCAGGGTGCTGCAAGCCGTACTGTAGGTAATATACCCGCCCAAATAACAGCTTGGGAAAATCCCAGGCGTTGTGGATTGATCCTCCTGTCAGCCCGAGAATGAGGAGTTGTTACTTACGTGAACGATCATTCTGGGATGACAGGAGGAGCAATCCACACCCACCACTAGGTTAGGTGCGGTAGCGTAGAGACAGGTGGAATTGTTAGGATGTTACACTAGCAAAAGAAACTGAAGGGAGAGGGACAGGGATTTGGTTTAACAGATTTGAAGGCAAGCTCGAGAACGACTCCTGCGTCAGCTGGCGCAAGGATAAACCCAGGCGTTGTGGATTTTTCCTCCTGTCATCCCAGAATGATCGTTCACGTAAGTAACAGCTCCTCATTTTTGTTTGTTTGAAAGATTCAGTATGCTATTCCCTCACTATGTATAGCTCAGTTTTTTGTTCTGTTGGTTACACTTACAGAATTTGGCAGGGCAGATTTTGTGAAGATATGATATGATATGATACTAGAGCCAGTGGTTTGAGTGTTGGACAACAACTATGGAGACCAGGATTGAAATCCCTGCTCAGCATTGGGCAAGTCACAATATCTCAACCTCAGAGGAGGGCAGTGGCAAGCTCCATCTGAACAAATCTTGTGAAGAAAACTGATAGGTTCTCCTTAGGGTCACCATAAGTCAGAAATGACTTGAGGGCACACAGCAACAACAACAACAATAATAATATGTACATATTTAAAAATAATCTCCATCAGACTAGAGCTGTGTCTTTGTTGTGAGACTTCAGGGGACATAACAATTTATATATGACATCACTTTAAATTGATGTCCGTTTCAAAAACATTTTCTCTTTGGTTAAAGAACTTAATAATTACTTGTTTTAAAGCCTACCTGATGGTGCAGGAATTTAACTGAAATAAAATGTTCTGTGTTACCGTCCATCTGCATAGAGCTATTCTTAATTTAAAAAAAATAGGAGGGGCCAAGTAAAAGCCTTGCATGTGGTTTGTAGTGGTAAAAAATGCCAATAATCTCAGTTTTGAAGTAACAAAACTTCACACATTTGTGTCATGATTAATCCTAGCGTGTTAGATACACACTATTTATTTGCTTATTTCCAAGACTGGAGCAGAGTGAGGATTAGTCTGGGTGGAGATAAGTATTTTGAAACTCAATTCAGGCCATGCAAATCTGTTAATTGGTGGGAGGCCTGATAGATTTGGAAGCTGATGTCTCCTACAGAGGAATATATGAGTATACAGTACTTCCTTGAAGCATTAGGTGCATAGTTTTGGACTGGTGCTGGAGATGCAGGCAACAGCTGGTCCAAAAGTGCATTTTACCACTGAAATTGGTCTCCTGTCTAAAGAAACTCCTAGAGAAGCATGATCTGTTCATTGATATAAACCTTAGTAACTTCATGTTTTGGAGCACCATATTCTCCTCTGCTTGTTCACCTTTGTTCAGAAATGTCAGTTAGCCCAAAATATAATTGCCCAGTTAATTGCAGCAATAAGCTAAAGAGATCAAATCAGAGAGAGCTGTTACAATACTACTGACTTCTGACTTGTTTCTTAGCACAGTTTCTAGGTGCTGGCTTTAATCTTTGAAGGCCCAAATAAACTAGGTTCTTGTTAACTGAATGAATGTCTTTTTCCTTACCTGTGCCTTGTACTCTAAGGTCGTCAGGATGCCATGTTGTGACTCAGTTCCTTATAGGCAGGGGGATGAGAGCTGACTTCAGTTGTAACACTGTTGCTTTAGAACTCCCAGTAACAGGGATGGAGAACCTTCTAGATATTGGTGTACAAGGTGCTGGTGAACTACACGCCCAGCATGCCCATCCAAGCTTTCTTTATTCTGGCTAAGTCTGATAGGAGTTGAAGTCTAGCATTTGGAAGATGACAGATTCCTCAAGCTTGCCCATTGGGCTAATTTCATGTTCACTCTTTTGAAAACAGTTAAGATATTTATTACATCAACCTTTGGAAGGTAGCATGTGTTGGTTTTTTGAACTGACTTAGATTATCATTTTACTGATTATGTAATGTTGAAAGTCCTTCTTGAATAGGAACTTCATAATTTAATGAATATCTTAATTGTTGTCTTATTTATTTTTAAATCCCTTGAGATTTTTCTTCTTCTGTGGCAGGATAGAATTTTAAATAAATAGTATTAGAAAAGTTTTGTTCTTAAACAGAACCAGCAAGATCCAGCAAAACCAAGAGAGGATCCTCACTTTCACCCACATCCATCCCTAAAAACCAGCTGTGCATTAGTTTTTGGGCAGTGTGGAGGGTAAAGGGGCAGAAAAGAAGGTTCTACTGTGAGTGCTGGTAGAACATTCTGTTTAGCCCATTGATAACATACAAATTGATCATGTATTTAAAGATTCCTTTACATCCAACTTCATTTACAGACAGGGGAGCTAAGAACAAAGATGAGTCAATCTCATGAAGACAGTTTAACAAGTGTGGCCTGGAATCCAGATGGAAAACGTTTTGTAACAGGAGGGCAGCGTGGACAATTCTACCAGTGTGTAAGTCTTCTTTGGTGTTTTCACAGTGCATTTTATCAGTCTCTGGCACTTGAGGCTGTTATATGGTTTGTGTGAAAAGCTGTAGATAATCTTCACTAGAATATTGTTGGTATTTTTTTTTCCTTTCTGAGAAGCTGCCTGGAGATAACCAACTGTAAAAGCTAATATTTGAGATAATGGGTGTGAATGTCTCATTTAATAAAACATCAGTCAGTAGACTTGTAAAGTGTCATCCTTAGTTGGTGCATGTATGTACACACAGACAGGTATATAGGAAAGAAATGAAATTGGTAGAGCCAAAAAGCCATGAAGAGCAAGGAATTCTGAGACCTGCCTTTTAGAAAACCCTTCTTCCCTGAAGCTGTCCTTTTTTTTAGATTTCCTAAATCTGTTGGATAAAAGTAGGCAGAGGGCATTGTCATTAGTCTTATATGTGTATCTTTTACCTCCTTAGAGTTATATCCAGTAAGGTTAATCTACCAACAGAATAGCATCTGTCAGTAGAATAGACCAAAGGAGGTAGATTGAAGGGATGTGCTGGAGGGAGGTTAAAGGAAATTGCCATTATATGAGCAGAAGTCTGCTTGTGCAGTATCAGAATTTGTGGGGGGAAATGTGTTGTCTTGCTTTTCAGACAACATATTGATACCTGATTTCAGGAAAAAGGTAATGCTTTCAGTGTTGCTGGTTGCTTTGAATAAAAATGGATTTTCTCATTGTTTAATTTGTGCCTTATCTGTCTAGGATTTAGATGGTAATCTCCTTGATTCCTGGGAAGGAGTGAGAGTGCAATGTCTGTGGTGCTTGAGTGATGGGAAGACTGTTTTGGCATCAGACACGCATCAGCGAATTCGGGGCTATAACTTTGAGGACCTTACAGACAGGAACATGTAATTTCTTCTTCTTAATATTCTGCTATATAGACTAATCTTTTTGTAGAGTTTTCCAAACACTGAAACAGAGTTCTATGATTTAATATCGCAAATGACATGTTTATTTGTCAGTTTTAATTTTTTACCCCAAAAATAGTCATACAAAGACAGATTCTATTGCAGACATGATTGGGGATTTCAACATCTGAGGGCCTTAATAGTAATTGATACTGAGACTGCAGTTAAAATGTGTAGAAATGCTAATATTGATTTTCTAACATTGTTTTCAATTTCAGAGTACAGGAAGATCATCCAATTATGTCTTTTACTATTTCAAAAAATGGCCGGTTAGCTTTGTTAAATGTAGCAACTCAGGTAAGTGGGCAGTTTTTATTTGATCGTATGTTTTTTATTTGGTCGTTTTTATTTGATCATATGTTTATATTTTAATTGAAGGGTACTGCTACTTGGAGAGAGATTGGAAAACAGAAGTCTTGCAAAGTCACTTGCCTGTATGAACAAATCTTTCCCAGGTTGCTATTTGCTCTCTGACTGCCTCTTTTTACACCAGTTTACCTGGGTAAAATAACTCTACCTAAAGGAGAAAATTTACCTTCTTCTGATGTGTTCTCCATGTTCAGCAAACAAAATGGGTTAGGTTGGCTGTGTTCCCTTACAGCTTTTCTCAGTGACAAGAGTGAGGGATTAAAGGGGAGAATTCAAGCCTGCACTCTCTTTCTTGGTGGATGCTGTGTTCAGACTTAGCGTAGTACTACTTCTACCTATAAAGCTGCAGTTAAGATCAAGCAGGCGTCATTAGTGCTCTGCAGTGATTTATCCCTTTACCTAAAAGGGGAAGAGCACTAAAAAAGGTGGGGCAGTTTTGAAGCACAAGAAGATAGATCCAGATTGTTTGACCACCCCAAGAATTTGTATTTACAAAGTTAAAACAGCATAAACATATTAAATCTGACTGTTGCAAGCTGAAGACCTTTCTGCTCATTTAGACCTCAAAATAAATGGCATAGCCTGGGCCTCTTTGGTAGTTTGATAGTAATGATTTGCTATAATATTTTTTCTTTTAAAAAGCATAAAATTTTCCAAAATATTACATGCGAAGACAACCAAGTAACCAGTTGGGGCAGTGATTTGCCTTTTCACCTTTAAAGATGATTCTAGTACTGCTGAAACCAGTGCAGGACACTGCTCCTGTCACCTTCCCTCTGGTTCAAAATGGGTGCAAAGCTATTGGATGCAGAGCACAGCAGTGTGGTTGCCACACTTTCTGCTTCATCATATTGCTTTGCAGCATTACGACAGAAAGTGGAGGCAAGGAGAAACAAAGTTCTTCCTGGAACCCAGTGGCACAAAACTTCTTTAAAAATAATTTAAAAAAAAATCCCCTCCCCGGGACCTTGTATAGATGTAAAGTAAAAAGATGAGTTTCTTATGCAGAGGAAATACTTCCCCAGACCCAGTACTGATCATGTAAGCACAGAAAGAGTTAATTCTCTGAGCCTGTAGTGTGTGATGGCAAATTAATCAGATGAGTGATGTAGTAATATAATAGTACTGTTCTTAGTTCTGCTGTCAATTCTGAAAGATCTGTTTAAGTTTAGGAGTGCTATGAAGTTTATTCCTTTTGAATTTATGATTTTGTGTTTGATTTTGTTTTGTGTATTTGTAAGCCTCTTAGTGTACTTTTGTCATGAGGTGGTATGCAAATACAAGCACCTAACAAAAAATAAACAAGACTAGTTTGTTTGAAGTACCCTCAATTCAGTATCGTTTGAAGGCATTATTTTCACTGTACCCAGCTGTCTTTGATTTCCCCAACTGAGTTAAGTAATTTAGATTGTAAAAAATGGTAGACTATAGATCTCTATAACGAAATGAAAACTTAAGGAGCCAGAATTACTTTCAGATTGGCCCTTGAATAGATACAATAGTTGGGATTTAATTTTTGATACATTCAGAAACTGGTTAGATTGAATTATATGATTAAATGGCTTTCCTAATAATGAGCCTGTCCAAATAACAAATATAAAAAGAGGCTCTAGTGGTGAAGAAGAATAGTAGAATAGAGATTTATATAAAATGTTGTGAAAGTCATGCAAGAGGGCATCTCTGCCCCTTCCTCTGCACTTTTGAAAAGGGTCAAAGCTCATAGAGATACGCTTTGCATGAAGAAGTATCCAGATTCAGTTCTGACATCTGCAGGAAGGTCTGGGAAAGACCCCCACCTAAATCCTTGTGTCACTGGTGATACTGACCAGTAGTCTGAGTCTACATACTTTGGCAACGGGTGGTTTTTTGTATCTCCTCAGTCCTAAAAGCATCACATAGGGATTGGTGATCCCTGAGTAAAAGCTGGTGGTTTCAGTAAAGGGAGGGAAATTGAGAAGGGAATTCCTATCAGCTGTGTCTGCCCAATTGTCTCCAGTTCTTCCTACAGGATTCCCTAGTAGAGAATTCAGAAGTTAGGATTTGCACTGGAGTGAAGTGGGTAGGACTATAGGGTGAGTGGCCTTCTCTCACATTACTTTGGATGCAGCCCATTGTGTGCATACGTGTAATGAACTGATGTTTCTATTTTGAATTAGTTTGTGTTTTCTTTTATCCAGTATTACCATAGAAATCAAATTATGGAAAACCACTACTATCTTGTAATAAATTGCTTCCACCATTGTTTTTGTCCTCAGGGAGTTCATTTATGGGATTTGCAAGACAGAGTTTTAGTGAGAAAGTACCAAGGTGTTACACAAGGTTTTTACATGATTCACTCATGTTTTGGAGGCCATAATGAAGACTTCATCGCTAGTGGCAGTGAAGGTAATACTTCTTTTCAGAGATATGTCACACTGTGTGTGTGTATTTTTATATATAATGCAAGTATATTTTTAATTAATGAATATTAGTCTTTTTGCCATCTATATTTTAATAAGGGAAGTGGATGCTTCTTACAGCAATTTCATAGAAGTAACTAATTGCTCACTGTATTTCTTCAAAGAATGATGAAGTGAGTAGTAGGATGTATGATGTTTCTGTTGATAATCCCACGTTAATTTCAATAAATGAATGTGATGTAATGTGATGCTTTTTCTCAAATGTGTCTCTGGTGAGGTAGCAAACTTTTTTAAATATAGGTTTGTTTGCCAAAGGTAGGTGTGGTCATGTCAGTCCAAATGAGTGCTGTCATCTTAGGTGTAATTACTTATGTTGAAACAGGAATCATATTGTGTAGCAAATCTAGCATGTCTGTTAATGTTGACTGTGAACAACCTGAAGTAAAGATGGTTTATCTTGTGGAAGGGGTGTTTTTTTGTTTTTTTGTTTTTTGGTAAGTTGTGTTGAATGGCTTGTTCAGTGGGAGTTTTTTTCTTTTCTTTTTTTAGGCATTAAAAGTACTGACTCATTCTCAGTTTCTCACTCTGGATTGGCAGTAAACTAATGCAGAGTGGGTAGTAGTGTGCCTGTGGCTCACAAATTTTAGGAGGAGGTGATTTTGATCAGGAGAATAGTAAAAATGTGTGCTCTCCAAAGAGAGTATCTTGAAGCAATGTTTCTTTGTTACTTTTAACTGATGTGCAGTTCATCTGAAAACAGCACCATTCTTGGATCTTGTATTGGATCATTGCAATTATAAATAGTTTTTATGCATGCATTTAATCCCTTCCCCTTTTCTAAACAGTATCTGACCCAGGAATTTTTAGTCAACTTTATTTACTCTAGGTTTATTAGTTTTATCAGTACACCACTCAGGACAGCATGGACAAGTCACTTAAATTACAGCCTACTGTTTGTTTGACATGAATGTGCAGATTAATTTATCCAGGTCAACTTAGAACAGCTTTTTATTTTTTTCATTTTCAGTGTCTAAAAACTACCCAGCTGTAGTTGAAGCTGATGGCACCTTATTTAGATTCGGACTGCCTGAGGCTGTTGCCTCTTTGCACTGAATTGTTGCAAATATGGCTGCTGTGAAAGTCTCTATGTACAAAAAAAGTAACAGATTTAAATGTCATAACCTCTTAAATGTAAAGGTATGTTCTCAGCTAGGTAGGCTTTTCACCTACCAGCCCCAAACATCAAAGCGTCTGCCCTGGGAGTAAAGTTCACATTTAAATGGGTCAACATAAAGTGGCATAAAAAGCTCTCCTGAGAATGAGCGCTGAGTGTTGTAATCTTAAGGTGAATACTGTGATGACTGAAGCTACACAGAGTGCATGTAATAAATAGCTTTAAACTGAGAGAATAGTATTAAAACTACATGCAGGAACATTTTATGCAATTTATATGTCATACTAGTTTTATTTTTAAAAATCCTTTATGGATTGCTTTAGATTAAAAAAACAGATGTATCAAATTATTAGCAAGTAGGTCATGACATTTGCAAAGATTGGGAACAGACTGTAACATTTTAGATCTTATATCATTGTCAAAATTAAATGTCAAAGGGAGAGAGAGTGCTAACATTTTTAATGACTCCTATTCATCTTGAAGTTTTTGTAAATGCTTCTGTCTGATTGAACATTTAAGTGCAAGACACAAGCTTGTTACTAAGATATTAGTAGATAGCAAAAATCTCATTGTGTGCTAGTATCAGTGATCTGTGGTTTTTAAGCAGTGTAAAATTGTACATTTGACATGGAACCAATCCTGCATGATCTGCAGTTCAGATAGGTGCACTCCCTACCGGTTTTGTTTCTGATGTGTGCCTAGTAACAGGAGCAGCAATGTCACAGAGTTGTCTGTGTTGCATTGCTCCTGCTAAGTTATGTTCTTTTTTGTGTTGTACATTGTTCTGTAATATCACCAGTAGTTTATAAGTGTACACTTACATAAAATTCAACCTAGCAGTATAATTCAGTCTTCATATCCTAGAAAGCGATTATTTTTGCCCCAGAACACAGTGATGAAAACTACTATAATAGGACATGATAGTGGCATGCAACTGTGGGACAGTTTGATGCTACATTCTATCTTTTTACTTCTGGAAAGATCAGGAGTTGATTCTGGCTTTGCCTGCTAGTTATCATGCAGTAGTGAATCTCTCAGTAAAGAGAACTCAGCATTAATTGATTGCAGAATCTCCTATAGACCCAGATATTGAAACCATTTAAAAAAAATATTTTATTGTCCAGTCTTGCCTGGGAATCCTCATTCATTGACAGTATGATCTCTTTGAGAATTCCCCATACTACTTATAGGGGATGTCAGAAATAGAATATCAAGGAACTGTGGGAGCCCAGGACATGATTCCAGTCTTGCCGTGTGTAGAAGTTTTGGGAGAAAAAGTACCATCCGAGACAGCTTCTGTTTGGATAATGTAAAACCTGCTTTAAAATATAAGATACTCCAGTTACATAAAAATATTTTCTTGTAGAGAAGGTTGGTACTTGCTGCTAGTTTAAATATGGGATTTTAATGGCTAGTGAGGTAAGAAAAACTTCCTGAAACTCTTGTTGGTAAACTTCATTTCTTGGACATGCATGGAATTTTAGTGCGTAAATGGCCAGTACATGGATCACTGCCTTAATTTCTTCAGGTCATGTTTTAAATTTCAGGATAATTCATGTTTCTTTAAACCTGTCTGTCTTAGATCATAAAGTATATATTTGGCACAAACGTAGTGAGCTGCCAATTGCGGAGCTGACGGGGCACACACGTACAGTCAACTGTGTGAGCTGGAACCCGCAAATTCCATCCATGATGGCCAGCGCCTCTGATGATGGCACCATTAGAATATGGGGACCAGCACCTTTTGTAGACAACCAGGATATTGAAGGTAAATAAAACCTAATTTTTATGATAGAGGAATCTTTATGAGATCAGTTATTTATTTATGTATTTGTTGATTATGTTTATACTGCCTCTTTCCTCCAAAGAGCCCATGGTGATATGCATAAGTTCTTCTTCGTGGTCTCTGTGCCTCATACATTAGGAGCTTTCGCGCCTGCGCGGTAGCGTTCGGAAGATTCTAGAGCTCGTTGGCTTGGCGGGAACCCATCCCCCACGTTGGTACTGCGCATGCTCAGCCCGCCAAGCAACAGTTGCTCCTCAGTTCTTTCTTGTCCGCCGTTGCGAACAGAAGGTTCTGCTTCTTGGCTTGTGCTTTGGATATTTTTTTTCTCTTGGCTTTGACTTCGGATTACGGATTTTGACTACCCCTCTCAGATTTTGGACTGGCTTTTGGTATTGTACGATTGGTTTTCTGACTATTTTCTGGCTGTTTTACAATTTCAGATTCTGGACTGTGTTTTGGCGTTCTCGGACTTCTCTCTTTTCCTCACCTCGCTCTGTTGTTGTTTTATGTCGGCCTTGTTCAAACATTGCACCTCCTGTGGAAGGAAGGTCGCTCTTTCTAACCGACATTTGAAGTGTTTGTTAGGTTTGGGTGAAGGACATAACGTCCAAGCCTGCCCAGTCTGCCGGGAATTCACCCACCAAACCCTTTGAAACAGAGCTGCGAGGTTGAAATCCCACTGCTGGGAAGAGTCTTTGCGGGCTCAAAAGTCAGAAAGGGAATCGATGGCCGAGAATCGCCCGATCTCCTCTTCTTCTTCTTTGGCGGCGGCGGCTGCGCCTGCGCCCTCCACCTCATCAGTATCGGTACCGGGCTCGGTACCAATCATGAAGTTACCGAGAATCCCCAAGATCTCGGCAACCTGGGCGCGTGAGGATCCTGTGGGCTCGCAGGCCTCAACCTCCTCCTCCAGGCCGCTTACCCTGGCCCAGAAGAAGCGTCCTGCCACCGAAGACGCTGGGAGGGAGAAAAGGAAGAAGGAGGAGGAGAAGAGGCGCTCTCCACCTAAAGTGGTTCAATCACCAACTCCGTCACCCACTTAGCCTGTCGAGGAACCTGAATCTGCGGAGCTCCCTGAAGACAGGAGCCTCCTGAGGAGCAGGAAATCCTCGAGGTGTCGGAGGAGGAGCAGGCCGTGGAGGCCTCGCCCTCAGGCCCACCTGAGCTCATCGCAGAGGCTACCCCGCTGGTTCGCCGTCCTTCGGCAGACTGCTGGGAGGAAGCTGTGGTCTGGCAGTGACCAGCCTCTCGACGTGGTGAGTCTGGTTCTCCAGAGCAGAGAGCCAGGCCTCCATCCCCGCATTACCGGGAGATGCACCTGGAGAGGCCATACTCAGGCAACTGTGCCTACTCCCCGGCCACCCACCTTGGGAGGTATGATCGGGAGCGCGTGTGGCACGAGTCGGTGGGATCATACTACTCTTATTCCCCGTCGTATAGGGACCGGTACCATTCCGACGTACGGTACTGGTCACGACACCGGTCTCGGTCGCCACCGAGCCGCTACTCCTGCTATGATCGGTCACCGCATCGATCACTGAGTCACCAAAGGTCCCGGGAGCCCTCACCCCACTACAAGGCTGTTTCGCCACCCCCGAGGATGACTGCCACAGCTACTCGTCCAGTGCCACAGTCCACCGTGGCCCAAGCGACAACAGTGGGTACGTCTACAACACAGGCGGCACACCGCCCTCAGCCCTCGGTGTGCCCCTGCAGGTGACTTCGGTACCGGCCACAACACCGGCCGCATCGACATCGATGCAGCCTGCAGCTCCAGCGGTCACCCTGGCTCCCCCAGCAGGAGAGAAGGCGGTGAAGAGGTCGCCAATTCCATCACGCGACTCCTACGAGTTCGACTCCAATTCCACGTAGTCGACTCCCTTGTCGCACGAGTCCCCTCTGCTGGCTTTTGGGGAACCAGGTCTGGAGTCTGCACTGGAGGATGTGCACCAGTTCTCCGCCATCCTTCTCCGCATGGGCACAGCCCTCGGCCTGAATGTGACCAAACCCGCTCCACAAGCCCAGGACTCGGTCTTCCAATACCTGGAGACCCGCCCATCGTTGACCGCACCGCTGCGTTTCTTGCCGACGCTGGTTGAGGCAATGAAGCAGCCGTGGGCGAAGCCGGCATCAGCGCAGCCTATCCCCCATAGGCTGGAGCACTTGTACAGGACGCAGAAGGAGAATGCGGAGTTCCTCTTCAGCCATCCTGTACCGAATTCCATCGTCGTGGAGTCGGCCCAGACGAAGGGAGGCAATCGAGCTCATGCCACTCCGCCGGACCGTGAAGGTCGGAAGCTCAATGCCTTTGGTCACCACTTCTATTCGACGTCGTCCTTGGTGGCCAGGACGATCAATATGATGGCATGCCTCACGGTGTACTATCGGAATTTGCTGGATCGACTCGCACCGCTCCTCACTGAACTGCTGGAAGAGTCACGCACCTCTGCCACTCAGATCTTTGGCGAGGCCGTCGCTGTAGCTACTCAGCAGATCGCCACCTCGAGGCATGCCATGGAGGCCACCTTGAGAGTGATGGTCGGTTCCGTAGCCCTCCAACAACATGCGTGGCTCCGGTCCTCTGGGCTTCAGGAGGACAGCCATCGACAGATTGAAGATCTTCCGTTCAACGGCCAAGGGCTCTTCCATACCTCCACCGACGAGGCCATGGATCACCTCGTCAGGGCCCGGCTGACAGCTAAGAAGATGGGCATTAACCAGCCTGCCCAATCCTGCCACAGCTTCCAGCGGAGGTCTTCGTGGAGAAGGTCCTCCTCATCATCAGCGTACCAGCCGCGGTCTCCGAGATCGACCGCGTCAAGACCATCAACGTTCTCCGCTTCAAGAAGGCTTCCGAGGCGGCGCTCATCGTCGTCGAAGAAGTCTCCGTCTGGAGCGAAGACCCGATTTTGATGGTCTTCGCAGGACACCACCTATGCCGTCTTTCGGTCTTCCAGCGGACCTGTACCATCGTCCGAGCCTCGCTAGGCACCTCGACCACTGGCGGGAGATTACTGCGGACTCCTGGGTACTTACAGTCATCCGCCTGGGATACGCTATCGAGTTCCAGGATATTCCGCCATGGGGTGTCTACTACTCCACCCCAGCCAGCTCGGCTCTGCTGGAAGAGATCCAGTCCCTCCTCGAAAAGGGAGCGATCAAGAGACTCCCGCCTTCAGCCAAGACCACCGGCTTCTACTCGAGGTACTTCACAGTACCGAAGGCGGACAGATCCCGGCGGCCCATCCTAGACCTCTGAGGGGTGAACGAGTACATCCGCCCCAAGAGGTTCAAGATGGTCGCGCTGCCCTCAATCCTCCCCTTCCTCCGGAGAGGGGACTGGTTTGCGTCCATCGACCTCAAAGATGCCTATTTCCACATCTCGATCCACCCACAGCACAGACGGTACCTGCAGTTCGCGGTCGACAGCACCAGCTACCAGTATCGAGTGCTGCCGTTCGGCCTCTCCACCACGCCGCAGGTATTCACCAAGTGCATGGCTCCCATCATGTCGTTCCTGTGGACGAAAGGCGTTTCTGTCTACCCCTATCTGAACGATTGGTTATTGGTGACATCCTGCAGACAGAAACTTTACAAAGACATTCACCGGACTTTGACACTGCTCACTCGGCTCGGACTCAGGGTCAACCCGAAGAAGTCCTATCTCAAGCCCACCCGGGTTCTCGATTTCATCGGGGCGACTCTTGACGCGGTATCAGCAAGAGCCTACCTACCGGACGACAGGGCGCGGACGCTTTGTCGGGCAGCGTCCACCGCCTTCCACGCTCCGACGGTATCAGCCAGGATGATACAACAGCTCCTCGGCTACATGGCCTCGACCACCACCGTGACCTACCTCTCCAGGTTATGCGCACGGCCGCTATAGCACTGGTTTGTCAGGGCCTTCAATCCACTCTGGGACAACCAGTCTTGCCACTACTGGCTGCCCCTCCAGGTACGTCGGTCTCTCCTGTGGTGGCAGTCGTACAGGAACCTCCTGTCAGGCACGCCGTTCTGCGAACCAAAGCCATCATTCACGGTAACGACGGATGCCTCGCTCTTCAGCTGGGGAGTGCACTCCGGCGACTGGTAAGGCCGGTGGATGGAAGATGAGATGTCCCTCCATATCAACTCTCTCGAGCTGCTGGTGATCTACAAGGCTCTGAGAGCGTTTTGTCACCTGGTCGCAGGTCGCACAGTGTTGATCCTCACCGACAACACGACGGCGGTCTGCTACGTGAACAGGCAAGGAGGGACTCACTCCACCACACTTCTGGACATCAAGCTCGACCTCTGGAACTGGTGCGTCTTGCTTCAGATACATCCGGTGGTGGTTCACCTGGCGGGGCAGGAGAACACCACAGCGGACACCCTCAGCAGGGACACCACTTCCCACCACAAGTGGTCCCTGTCGGACGAGGCCTTCCAGATGATTCGGGACCGATGGGGCGAGCCGACCGTCGACCTCTTCACAACCAGCCAGAACGTGAAGTGCTGTTGTTCCTGCTTGAGAGCTGGCCACGATCGCCACACCATCGGCGACGCGTTCCAGTTCCCGTGGGACAAAAGACTTCTCTACGCCTTCCCTCTGTTCCCGCTCCTGGGCCGCGTGATATCGAAGATCATCGCGGACCGAGCAGACGCGATCCTTGTGGCACCGTACTGGCCGAGGCAGCACTGGTTTGGGCCCCTGATCGAGGCTGCCCGGGGGAGGATTTTCAGGTTCCCGATGGTACCGGACCTGCTGTCCCACTCCGACAGTCTCGTGCTGCACCTGGACCTGCTGGTATTTGCCCTCCATGCCCGGAGGATATCACCGTAGACAACCCGGTCATCAGTAATGTCTTGACTGCAGCCAGGAAGGGCTCCACTTGCTGCAACTGCCACTACAAGTGGCGGCGCTTCGTGGCCTTCGCTGAGGAACGTCGAGAGCCAGTATCGCCTGTCAACCTGCGTACTGTGCTCCACTTCCTCCTCCACCTCCGGCAACAGGGCCTGGCCTTCCCGTCGCTCAAGGTGTACCTCGCCACAATCGTGGCATACCAACTGCCATGATCCCCTTCAGCTGCTCTCTTCAGGGACAGTACCATCAAGCAGTTCCTGAAGGGCCTACAGCACCTCCACCCGCCGGTATCGCTGCCGCTACCGCCGTGGTCGCTGTCATTGGTGCTATCGCAGCTGATGAGGCCACCCTTCGAGCCGATGGCGACGACAGACAGGCTGCTTGCGATGAAGACCGCGTTCCTAGTGGCTGTCACCTCTGCCAGGCAGGCGGGAGAGCTGACAGTGCTACGGTGCGATGATCCTTATCTAGTTTTCCATCTAGACAAGGTGGTCCTTTGGCCTGACATCTCCTTTCTCCCAAAGGTAGTGTCCAGCTTCCATCTGAGCCAGGACATCATCCTGCCAGCCTTCTATCCGGACCCGACTACACCTCTGAAGCGGTCCTTTCACTCCCTGGATGTTCGTCGGGCCCTGGCATTTTACAAGGACAGGACTGCGGCCTATAGGCAGACACCACATCTTTTTGTCTGCTATGGCAGGCTCACTCCACCAGAGCCGTGGCGACATCTGCTGCCCTCCTGCGAGGGGTTGACCTGCAGGAGTTGTGCTGTGTGGCGACCTGGTCCCAACCATCGACCTTCGTGCGCCACTACAGACTCGACTGCCGGTCCAGGAGAGATGCTCAATTTGGCCGTGCTGTGCTGGCTTCTGTTCTCTAGGGTCTGGGACCTGATCCACCATCCTGCCGGTAAGCTACACAGTCTCCTAATGTATGAGGCACAGAGACCACGAGAAGAAGAACAGGTTGCCTACCTGTAACAGTGGTTCTTCGAGTGGTCATCTGTGCCCTCATACATGCCCCCCCAACTTTCCCCTCTTTTTAAGGTCCCATCTGTTCGGCGGACCAGAACTGAGGAGCGACCGTTGCTCGGCGGGCTGAGCATGCACAGTACTGACGTGGGGATGGGTTCCCGCCAAGCCAACGAGCTCTAGAATCTTCCGAATGCTACCGCACAGGCGCGAAAGCTCCTAATGTATGAGGGCACAGATGACTACTCGAAGAACCACAGTTACAGGTAAGCAACCTGTTCTTCTCAGTCTGGTGTGAGGTATCTAACAGTGGGTTAACTCCTACTACCCTGTGCTACAAGCTGCTAGCATCTGTCTCTTCCAGCACAAGATGTTTAGTTTCTTTGTTTCTTCCTGAGTTTTGTCTGATAATTTTATCTTCCCTTTTCACTCAGCACCCATGCCCAGTACACAAAATCCCTAAAGCACACTGACACTTGCTTGCATGTTTTCATCCCTCCTGATTTGTGAAAAAGTCTTAAAAGTGTTATCGTGCCAGGTGGTTCAAAGCAGGTGTAGCCATAATAATTGAATAAAGCATTATATATTACAGCTCTTTTTAGCAGAACTCTGATTGTATCCTCCACTTTTTCCATCACTCACCTCACAGGTAAATGCAGGAGCACTGAGTTGTCCTCACCAAATATGTTTATTAAGCATTATAGATTGAATGCCTTTGCTTTCACAGAGGCAGCCTTTGGGAAAAAGTGCTATGACATCTTCTTCTTCATCGCATTAGCCACTCTTCATCCCACTGTACACATTAGATTGTTTTGTAATGATTCGCTTGTTGAATACCTCCTGAGAAATGTGAAAATTGGAGACTTATCATGAAGGTTGTTCTTGGTTTGGTTTGATGACAGAATCAAATCATACTGTAGATCAACTGAGTGGCTGATACACATTTGGTCTGGTTGTAGTCTTGCTGGTGCTCTTCATCTTGTTCCTCAACTAGGTTCAGTGGTGAGGGGAGCTAACATTGTTGTCTATCAAATAGATTCCTTGGGTCATATCATTTGTCTCATAGGGCTGGAGAGAAATCCAGTAGTTTTAGACAGTACACCCAATGTTTTGGAGAAACATTCTTTCCTTAATAGCCATTGGAGAGGACTACATGAAACAAACCCGTGGCTTGAAGGGAGAATTACAGGATTAAATGAAACAAAGCAGGAAGGAAGATCCATTTGGAAACTGATAGTGCCTTAGCACTTCTCTTGGCCTTGAAACAAAAGGGTATTTTGCTTAATCTGTTAACTGCAGCTATAGCTGTTACACAAGGAGGAGAAGTTTCATTGGCTTGGGCAAATGAAAGCCTTAATTCACTTGGAATCATTGTATTGCCACTGGTTCTGCATTCCACAGTATTAACTGTTATCCTAGTTGGTAGTTCTGAAACTGAAGAGTACTGTCTGTATATATTAGTCTTAACCAGACCAGAAAAGAAAGGGCATTGTTTTCCTGTTGCTTATCAGTCAAAATGTTTTTCCTTCACAACATTAGCTGTGTCCTTGTTTTTATTGTTCTTAAATTTGGCATAAAAAGAAATGAGATAATCAGTTGTGAAAATCTGGACTGTAGCAATCAGTGCAATGAATAGAAATTTGTATTCTCTCTAATTTAAGTAGATTTAAAGAGTTTTACAGCTATCAGAGAAGTTTCAGCTTGATATCAAATAGAAATGTTTTCTTTCAAAGAGTAAACAGGAAATGATTTCTTAACAGCAAATCTGGATTTTATTCAAATCTCCAATTTTTGATTCAGTTGTAGTCAGCCTTTTGCTGGGTATCTTATTTTTTTGAATAAAAACATTCTATACCAGTCACATAAATTGCAGAGCATGTTTATAAAATCATTTGTCAGACTCTGTTTGCCCACAGTCAGGGATTTCCTGCCCCATGACAACTTTTTGGCTTAAAACCTCAGGCACCTGAAGTTCTTGTCACATAGACAAGCAGTGTTAGACATTGCTATAACATACTTTGCAGCCCCTTGAAATGCTATTGACATAATTGATATGCTGTTAACTGTATTAATAGTTGTCTCCACTGCAAGGGAAGCTTCTATAGAAGTTCTTGCTACAGTCCAGGGAGTCCTTTTTTTGAATAGAAAGCCCTTTTGGTTTCCAACAGCTTTTCTGCATCTTAAAGTACTTTAGAGGCTGCCCAGGATTAAACAAGATACTTAAAAGCTGATAGTAGATCCACAGAACTAATATAATGATGTTGTAATTGTTCTGCTTCTATGACAGGATTTCTTTCTATGTGCCTTGCATAAACATGAATACACAGATGTGTATTTATATTTTCTCATCTAATTTTTTTTTTTTTACATTACATCTTTTTTTCCCTAGAGGAATGCAGTAGCATGGATAGTTGATGGTGAATTTGGAGCAGACGACTTCTGTTTAACTTAAATTTAGTCGTATTTTAAATGGCTTGGGATTTGGTGCAAACAAACATGATCGATAGCTGGACAGACATGCTCGTCATGGAAAAAAAGAACCATTTCTGAAGCCCAACTGGGGCCAAACATTTTACCACCTTGCTTCATAGTAAACAGTTGAGATGAAGCACGTCGTTAGAACGTTGTTGGACACCATGTTGAAGTAACCCCCCCATCGGTTGTGAAGAACTGTGCTACATTCAGGCTAACCATTGAACTCCGTATATACATTTTTCCCTTCTGCCATTTTGTCAGGCAGACTACTGTTCTTGTTGCTCTTCTGTGTAATGAAGTTTAAATGCTTGTTTGGAAAACCTTTTATTTAACAGTTTAGAAGGCTTGATAGAAAGAGTGCTTAGTCTGAAGAGTACATGTTGGATAGGAAAATATTTCCTTCTCTTGTTTCTCTGAGTCTCTCCGCCTTATTTAGCTTGAGATCTTTGCAGCTTGGTTCATGGATTCTAGCCTTGCCCGTTGCGCAGTATATCTAAACCCAGATGTTAAACCAGTGAATGACATGAAAAGCACTCTCAGTATCACACTTGACAAAAGGTTTTGTACTTTTCACATAGCTTGTTACCCTATAAAGGGGCTAACAGCACAATTTTTTTAAAAAATAAATTATTTATAGCATTAAAATGACTTCATTTGTATACGTTTGGAATTTAAACCAGCTTAAAAAGTGTCATCTACAAGTTAATGCAGTATAACTGGTGCTCCTCTGGAGAGTTGTGTAAGACCATTTGGCTGACAGAAGTTTTACACAGACTATATAGACTATATAAACTATTATTTTAAAAAAAGAAGCTTGGTTTACCAACAAAAGAATTTGAAAGCTTTCACAATCACCAACTAAACAACTATAATGTAATTTCTGAAGTTAATAAATGAGAATTCCAAATTGGCCATAACTTGTGCAATGATTCTTATTTGAAATGTAAGTTCTAAAATGAGGATAGTAGTTGTATTATCTTCAAAAATTAGTGAGCTAACCATCTCTTGTGAAGTAAGTATATACATTGTATAAACTTTCCGATCCAGTCTTTTCCAGGACCCTTCTCTGAGTTGGTGCTGTCAGTTGCCTGGCATTAGGAATGGGTTCCTTAATTTTCCATCTGCATAAGAGACATAATAGAAGTCAGAGAAAAGGCACCTGGTGTTTGTTCTGTTTAGCTGCTGATTTCAGAATTTCCCCTCTCTTATTAAAGGGTGAAAACACATGTAGGACCATCCTTAAAAAGAACAGAAAAGAGAACAACTAATAAATAACTAGAACAGTAAAACATCCTTGTGGCACCGGTTGAAAAAAGAACCAGAGGTGGAAAGAGGACTTTGTAAGAAAAGGAAGACCCAAGAAAGAACCTTTTTATGCATGTTTTGTTTTGTTTAAAATGTACAGATTCTGTGATGAATCAAATTTAATCACTGCACCTATGTATATCCCTTACTTGCTACAAATTTCCCTTTGAGTCTTTTGATTTGATGAGATGCTCCTGACTGAATTTCTTTAAATGCCACCAAAGTAGAAGAAAAGTGGTATTCCATTAATTTCATAGAACAATTCAGTTCTCTTTCAACACAAATAGAACACTGGTTTTATAATCCAAATAGATAAAAATGGATGGACAAAGAAATCCTTAAACATCAGGATGTTTTCCTGCCCAGTCCTCTTGATGGATTTTGAGAGCAGCAAAGAAATTTTCATCCATATTTTGGCTCATATAAGTTTTTCTCTTTCAGCTTGTTTTATCAGTAACTTTTGTTTATTATAGCTGTCCATTTACACACATTCTATTCATTTTATATCAAGCGTCTTTATTTAAAGGCTTTTTATAGCCTCCTTTTAAGTCTATAAAACATTTCCCTTTTGCAGATACTCCCATTCTGTATCTCAAAAGATTTTACAGGTCTGTTACTGACATGGCACTGCTATTACTTGTTCAGAAACGCCTTAAGAGACTGGAATGATCAAATGTGCCCCAGTTTATTTTGAACGCTGATAGAAATCAGGTAGTGCGATCTGGTGCTTGTAGTTAAGATTTCCCAAATCAGTGAATAAATATTGAGATGTTTTCCTTTCCTTAAAATGCATAATACTTGTGGAAAACTAAATTAAGAATACCAAAATGGACATACCACCGTTCGTGCTTTCTCCTTAATTAAGGCATTCCTGGATTGTTGTTGTTGTTATTTAAATTTATATATCTTCATGTAAAACTGCATGAAAAATATGTCTTGAAAGTGACACTTTTGAATTTAATTGCACAACACAGGCCGAACAACTTGAAATAGAAGGTTTTCAGATGCGGTAGTTCAACTCTCCTGCCTGGTGCAGCGTTTTATTATGGATCACATTACACTGCTATAAATAAAACAAATTTAAAAGTCAAGATTTTTCTGGCTGCAAAAGTTAGCTGACTTCATAAACACTGCTACCATACTTGTGGGTAGGCTAAATAGATGAGCAGCTTACATTTTTCTGATACGTGGATTAAAAAGCACTGTTACTATATTTCACATAAGCCCAAAAAGAGGCTGTTGCTGTTTGTAAGAAAGAAGACATGGAATAGGTGTATCTGCAACATTCATTTTCATATATTGGAAGACATCTTTGCTATTGGCTGGTAATAGCAACCCTAATTAATGCCCATATCTTACCCTAAAAGAGGAGATGGCATGTGGGAAAGGGATACTTAAACTACATTTTGCCTTAGGTTTCTGTACCAGGTCAGTTCCAAAAAATGCACACCAGCTAAAAATCACTACAATATTTCACCACAGTGCTTCTGAGCTTATCAGGTAAGTCATTTTATAAATAGGAGCACAAAAGGGGAAATAGAATTTAATTTTTATGTAGCCCTCTCAAAATAGTTTTGCAAATACGTGGCTTACTTCCCTGACTTTAAGCTTTGGTTCTGAAATGAGGGAAGCGTAATATAAATTCTGATACCAAGTCACAGGTGGAAAACTACCCACTTTTGCTAATAATTTCATTCTGGATTCTAAGCAGGTATTGTTGAATGTAATTTAATATTAGGGATTTAGTGCCATCTTAACTTTAAAAAAAATCTTCCCCCTCAAACATGGCTTTACATTAAACTATTTTCTCATACCAGATTTATGCTGGCAATATATAAATTGGGGGATGGAGAGATCTTCTTGTTTTTTTTTAAAGTTATCAGCAAAAGAATGTCTAATCTGTAATTCTGGGGTAGGAACAGAAGGGAAAGAGAAGTGATTTCAATAAGACTTGGTGCCCTTAGTGAGTACCCCAAGCACACAAGTTGCCTCAATATGAATTTCAAATAAACTGTTAAACTGGACTATCAATCATATATGGTTAAAATGTATATTGCATTGGCTTCAGTCCATTTTCAGCTGCCATAGAACTGCTCAGTTGATAGACAATTAGTAGAATTTTGGAAACACTTTGACACTTTTTGAACAGGGTGGACTTAAATTAATTTGTGCAGTGTTGTCTGCATTAGCTGCTCTAGTTGCTGGAACACAAACTAGAAACCCATTTCCTGTTTGCTGCTTTCAGATTACCTGAATTCAGCAAAGAGTGTGTGTGCGGTATGAATGTATGTGCGTGAAATACAAAACAGTCATGGAACCAACTGTTCTAGGTACATGTCATGTTTTACTGCATACTTTAAGTCATGTTGCGTGTATGTGAAGTGTCCTGACTTTTAAGATTTTGGTTGATACCAATATATTTTTATAAATTTGAAATTCAGTGTACCCCATCTTTTAAGTGTTTCATTGTTAGAATAAATGTACTAGATTTAATTCTTAACACTTCTCAGCACAGATGGAAAAAGTTATCGGCTCCTTGAAAACGAATGAGGACGAAACAGATTCTCAAAGCATGTGTGTACTTACAAACCAAGCTGTAGAGATCAAGAAGAGAACTTTTATTGTTCTTAAATTTCTAAATTGTCAAGATTTATATGGAGTTGTGGTGGAACTAGTTAACATTTAGAGCTTTTGGTATGTAATGACTATTTGCTATGGACTGATATTAAATGTTTCAAAGGATTGCATTCTTATACTTTCTGGATTTTTGTTACTCTCCTCTTGGATGATATTAAGTAGTTTAAACTTTTCTTTACTCTATTACATTAAAACATAAGAACGTTGGGTCTCCATATTTATTTTCACTTGTTTTACTAATTATTTACAGAACACCTTTTTATTTTATAAATATGTAGTATATTAAACATATCTCTTAATGTTCAATTCAAACTACATTAATTCCCAATCTTTTGTTTTTATTGGGGTTTTTAAAAAAAATTACACTTTTCCATGTTGGTGCACAGCACTTAACAGATATTTGTATTCCCTTTCTTTCCAATTAAATAAACAGAATTAATAACTGGACTTGAATAGTTTTTAGCCTTCTCAACTTCAGTGCTATGCCTGCCCTTTTGGATTTCTCCTTCATAGGGACTGCAAAGTAATAGGAGTTTTTTGTTTTGTTTTGTTTTTTGCTTTGACTCTAAACTAAAATTGTCTATCAAAAGTAGAGCCCACTGACCTATGATACATCCAGCAGGAATTTGTCGCTCATTACTGGAAAAGCTGTGGCTTAAGGTCTGCAGTGCTATGCTTACACAGCTTGCCACATATTCAGCACAAAGCAGGCCATCAACCAAATACTGTGGTCTGAAATGTTGTTTCATAGCCGCTTCTGCTTTTAAAACCCTGGATAGATACCCTTAGTATAATGTTTATGGTTCCATTCAGCTTAGTAGATGACAAATTTATGTGGACTGACTTAGAATCAAAGCCACCACTCAGCATGGGGCATTTGACTTAGTTTGGACTTGCTTGATTGGCATGCCTGTTAAACATGCTCAACACATATAGTAGGACTGCTTCAGATGGAAGATCTTGCACCAAAGAGATGCCAAAGGTTAAAGATACACACAGAGTCACTGAGGGGCTATACACTTCTACTCATTTGTTTCTTTCAATTTGCTTATGTGTGGTCTATCAAAAGTGTTTAGGTTCCATTCACATGGATTTTATGCCCCCACTGATAAGATACACCTGTATTTGATTTTCAGTTATTTGTAGTATTAAAAATCACACTAACCCATTACTATACCACAAATAATCTGCATCATATATCTACCCATACATACACCTGCAAGTGTGGAATAAGTATGTAACATAACGATACGTGAGTGAACTGCCTGCAGAAGTAGTAAAGATTTCATTCTGTTTCTCCATCTAATTTTTTAAGTCTTTTTCTGATTCTGCATTTGAAAGTAAAACAAAAACAAAGTAAAACTCTCTCACACACACACATGTATAGTAAGCTAGAGAACAATGGTTCCATGTAAATCAGTAGCTTCCAAGGTTGTGTAAGGAAGCCATTTTGAAAGGGAACTTCAAAATGCAGTTTGTGATTTGAAAACATCTTAAAAGAAAATGAGACAAATGGACTTATCCAGCCCAACCAAGATAAATTATTAAAATGTGAGCCAAGTTTTTGCAGGAGGCCTTTGAACATAACCAGAAAATGTAAAGTTACAGAAATCAGATGGCTCAAAGAATGTCAAGGATGCTTCTAGCTATGAGTTAAAAATATCTGATGAGAAGCAGGAATACCTGAATCTGCAACTATGGCCCATAATGAGTTCTTAATTCCCTCCCCCCACAACTTAAAACTGAGGGAGAATAAATTACATTGTGCTGTGTCAATGGGGAGAAGTGTGGAATTATTCCCCACCACCAGCCCTATTGGCAGCTTTGGAGGGAATGTGACGACTGATTGGGATACAGGATTGAAAGGGGTTAAATGCCTCCTTGTATCTGGTGAAACTGCTATTTTAAGTCATACTTGAGACAACCATGGCATGCATAGGCTATGGCACTCACTCTTCAGCAGTGTTAATCTCTTTATTGTTCTAATCATTAACCCTTAAACTACTCCATAGTCCACCATTCAAAATTGTGACTTTTGGCATATCTTTCTTCCTACCTACTCTAACCTGAAGTTGCTCTCTTGTTGCCAGTGGCTTGTTAGAATTAAGCCTCGTGTTTCGAATGAGGCTTTACAAGTGTCTCACTGTATTATAGCCACACTCATGAGATTTCTTTGCAAGTAGAAAGCACTTCTGTTGGCACAGTGAGAACTTCAGTGTGATGACAGTTCATTTGGGTTGCTGCAATGGGGCCAATCTGGGGAATGGGCTTTTCAAAGGTAAGCAAAACATGTATGCACAAGTGTCTTAGTATGCATAAATATATTAGTTGTTCTGTAATCAATGTACTGTACAACTGTCTTTAAACTTTTGAGTTTTCCTCATGAAGGTAATTATAGCCATATCTACTTAGAGACAAAAACAAAATTCCTTTTAATCATATTTTTAAATGGTTTTATGGAGCATTTTTTAACATCTGTTTTGTCAAAATCTTCTAAGATGTCAAAACTGCCACTGTGGCTTTTATGATTGGCAGAGAAATTCTGTGTGGTGGAAGAGGGAGACTAGAAGGCAGTCAATGTAGTCAGGCTTTTCCCCTCTTACTGGAACTTAAACTGTTCAAGGGGAGGGGACTTCCCTGCACTTTGGAGAATGAAGAAACAAGTAGTCTTTGGATCATACAGTTCTTCTGGAACACCCTTTTTTCACTGTCCAGTAACTGAGGTACATCAGTTGTAGATTCTCCTGCAGCCTTACAGAATGTTGCTTGCAAGATCAGCTCTCCCTCTTGGCCCTTAGAAACCCTGTGATACTGCCTGCTATCACACAGAGAAATTTTAAAATTGGAGCACTTTAATACTTCATTCTTCCAAACTACCTGTCCTCAAGTATTTTATACTACTGCAAATACTGTTCCTTACATTTAGAGTTATAGATCCTTTACTGAAGCACAAACAATGCTTTAAACATAGCGTAAGATATGAACATGGGACATGTCTCAGAATCAGATCACAGTCCATGTCATTCA
Source organism: Iguana delicatissima (assembly GCA_948472985.1). Taxonomy (NCBI): domain Eukaryota; kingdom Metazoa; phylum Chordata; class Lepidosauria; order Squamata; family Iguanidae; genus Iguana; species Iguana delicatissima. The sequence continues at coordinate 342,734 of CAOKZL010003221.1, read as the reverse complement.
GTACGTTTACTCTTGTTGTTAGAGATACTTGAAAGCCTCAAGTCCTGCTCCTGAGGACTATTTGCAGAACTTTATGGTAGCAAAACATGTGCCTCAGAATTACCTACAATAGTAATGAAATGTGATTGTTTGGTAAAGGGAATTGCCAGGGTAAATGTAAGCAGGGGTTACTACTGTATTGAAGCCTAAACACTGGATCAATGAATGTACTTAGTGCCTAAGGGCAAGTTCATGAGTGTTGTTGCAGTGGCCTTTGATTTAGACCAATAAATGGCTGCCTTCCTGTGAAATAACACAGAACAGGCTCAAGTGAAACTGTTATTGATAGCTACTTTTTCATCCAATTAGGTAAAATGGCCGTTTTACTAGACAGCAGATATTCTAAAGAACTTTCTTACATAACATCTGAAGGTGATGCAATAGACAAATAGACAGCAATGGGAACTAATCAATATTTCCAAAAACTCAGTATCATGGTTTTTTAAATACTTTATGTTAAAAAATACAGCAAAAATAGTTTTTGTTCAAAGAGGAAAAATATACTGCATCACAACACTGGTCTAGGTTTACTTGAATGTTGCTCCTGGTTCCCCAACATTTTCAATGGAGTGATAATTCAGAATTTGGCAACCATCAACAACTTCACTTTGACTTCAGTCGTTTATCAAGGCCAGGATCATACTGCAGAAAGAGTAGAAACAGAGCACTGGTGTATGTACAAGTATAGTTCCAAAAAGACAAGATACCCTGATGTAACACATTTATTTATTGAGTTAGCAATGTCATTGGTTTCAGTTTCTATCATTACTATAATAATAACGTCTTCTTGGAGAACTTCAAATCATAGTTCCAATTTTTGGAGGCTAGAGTTGTGCAGCATTTTATGATACAAGGCTAGCTCTCCATCATATTAGCTCCTACCAAGTTGATTTTCGTTAGGTTAGGGCTGAAGTTTAGCATTCCTTTACACCAAGCTGCATGAAGCATGCCAAGGGATAACCCTAAAGGCACCAGATCCTGTGTGACGCTGGAAGCTAAGCTAAGCCTTGGTTAGTACCTGGATTGGAGTTTACAAAAAAGTAACCATGTTAGTCTCTTGCAGCATAAAAAGGAGGGAGGAAGGTGGAGAAAAAAAAAGTTTGTGAGAGGCAGGGCTTTATTGGCAGATAGCCAGCCTTAAAATCGTAAACAATTACTTACAAGAGGATACATAACATGCATGGACAAGATCCTGCCACAAACCAGATGCCAACTGGGAACAATATTACAGGGGCCAATAACATCACTCACAACATCAGAAGTACATTTATTTGCGCTCCTTCCAATGTTATATATACTATCCTATGCGAGCAATACCATTCTACATTGGACAAGCAGGACAGTCTCTATGCAAGAGGATTAATGGACACAAATCTGACATTGGAAATGATAATATTAAAAAACCAATTGCAGAACATTTCAACCCTCCTGAACACACAGTAAGTAGTTTACAGGCTGTGTCCTTGAACAAGGAAATTACAAAGGACATCTAGAATGAGAAACTGTTGAACTGAATTTTATTCACAAGTTCCAGTACATCAACAGAAGTATGAACAAAGATAATGGCTGCATGGCACACTACATAATAGTAACTCAGGAGTCCTTACTATTGCAAATAAACAGAAACTCAAAGAGTTTTCAACCCAGAGAAACTGACTTTAGTCAAGCAAATGTATTGCTTTCATACATCAACACTAACTGGCCACTGTAAAGATCTAAAAGACGTATATCCCCTTTGAAAATTTAGGGCAAGGGTCATGATTTGCATCTTTTTGGATCTTACTACATTCTGTCTCACTCTCATTATATTTTATGCCTGAGGCCTTAATACTACTCAGTACTGCATCCAAAGAATTGGATTTATATCAAGGAAAACTCATGTAAAAATAAAAACCAGTTAGTTTTAAAGAGGCTGTCACTTTTTTTCCTCCCTCTTCCTTCACCCTTTTTTATACTTGGATAGGAGACTGCCAATGAATACCAAGTGCTGTAGGCTATATTTCAGAGGATGGAACTTGCAAACCAACTCTGAGTATTCTTTCCCTAAAAAATGCTATGAAATTCATGGGATTGTCATGTGACTTGAAGGCACATACATAATGCACAGCTGCTGTACTGCCATGTAAGACTAGTTTTCAGAGGTATGCCTTCACAAAAGATTTATAGATCAGTATCTTCTGATTCAAAAATATATAAAGGCAAAGCTGCAGATCATATAAGAGCCACTTTCAGTTCAGGCTTCTCCAACTGGAAGAGCAATATTCTCTCACTTCATACATCCAAGAATGGATTCTGAATTATTGCGTTGCATCCTTAGGAATCCTGATACAATGATGGTCCCTATGATCTGAACCTGGCCAGGAATCCTAAGCAACTAATGTGAACATTACATTCAGGTATTTCACAAAAGCACATATGACATTGATTCTAAAAGCCATTTTATCTATGCAGAATATTAACAGTGGAAATGTGAATCCTATCTTCTAAGATAACTGAGAGGCTGCAGAATAGAATTTTAGGGATAGCTGTAAGAGTTATCATGGTAGAAAACCAAAACACATTATAGTTTAAAATATGAGGTTGATATACCTAAAATTCCACAATGCCTCCAACTAGATACAAAAAATGTGCTGCAGCCATACAGAAATGTAAGTTAATTGGACTTAAATGAGCTATTATTTTCAAATACACGATGACACTCTTATCACAAAAAATGTCCTTCAATGAGAACCTTGAGAAAGTTCTCAAAAAGAAAGGCAAAACAAAAGTTCTTCACATGATAACTGTAATTACCATAGGACAAATATTCATCAATGGCTAAAACTGCTAAATTGGCAACAATACTTAAAGAAGCTTAAAGAACCATATCCTTGTTTCGAATCACAAAGTTAGATGCTGCAACCTTTGATGTTATTATATAAGAATTATAATGTCAGCCATAAAGTTTAGGGATGTATTTACAAGATCCAGAGAGCTGCCTTTATGCTTCGTTTTATATTAAATGTATCAGGGTCTACAATTCCCTTCATGGGTACTCTGAACTTTGACCTCCTAAAGGCCACTTTATGAGCCAGCCTAACCCTCAGTTCTGTTATAAACCTGTCAGTAAACAGTAAACTCTACCATTTATGCTAACGATATGTGAGTACATAAACGTGCAGGCAAGACTGCTAGGCAACTAGATATAGGAATAAATATTCTGGAGTGGGGAGAAGTAGCATTCAGCTGATGTTGCAGTCTCAGCTCTGATTTTTGCAAACATCTTCTGATGTTTCAAAGGAAAGTTTGTTAGTAGGAATAACTTTACTGACCTTAAGCTGCGAAACTCAAGACTTACCTATAAAGGTACATGAAAAAACAAAGAAGGTGAAAACCAAGTTTAATCATGGCTTCTTTCATATGTGATTTTAGCTGACCTCGATTATGGATCTCTGTGGGATCAAATACTCCCATGTTTCCACTGGGAACCATAATATACCTGGAAAGGTTTGAAGGAGAAATGTCTCAGAACATATACTCCAATGCCAAGGTGACACTGTTCAAATACAGTCTGCTAATTGCTTGATTGACAAACATGACCAAAAGTACAGGCCCATTACAGAAGTAGAGAAGGGAACACAGGGAAACAGGGTAGAGGGAAATGGAAACAACAAAGCTTTGCAGAGAAGATTGGGAAGAGAAAAACACTTTGATGTCTGAGGGAAAGCTAGTTTCTTTTCAGGGAAGTGTAGCACAACAGGCAGCAAACATCACAAGGAACAAGCTGGAGAGTGAAGTGAAAGGGACAGATGTGCTTCCAGTCCAAGTAGCAGTGATGCTGAGCTAGAAAATTTTCAATAATGGACATTTTCCTAACGTCTTAAAGTTTTCTGCAAGGTAAGAAACCAAAGCTGTATCCAAAGCTGTAAGCAAATATCCACCTGTGCAACAGGAATTCTCTTTTCTTCCCCTTAAAACTCCCCATGTGCTCTTAAGAAATGCTCTTTCAAACCTCTGGAGTAGATTTGAATAAATTACATGGGGGTGTAGAAGTGAGTGGGAATCTGTTCCACCAGTGCCCAGAATACCTTGGGACATAACCTTCAATTATTAAAAGTGAACAATTTCATAACACAGTAATAATGAACTAACCCAATCCTCATCAAATTGGCCACTTTCAGAATCATGATTAACCTTTTTTTCAGATGACTCTTTAAGAATCATGCATGTCAGTCCAAAATCAGTACCTACTATACTTCCTGCAGGGCTCACTGATACTGATGTCTACCTTGCTGCAGCCATAAATCACCTCCTTTCTTGCCAGATGGATTTATCTTTTAATAGTGATGACATTCATTGTACAGGAGTCAAACATCAGCTTGATTCTGGTTGACATCATCCAGCTGTCATGTTAAAATTCCCACAACTGGATGTTTGGGAATGACTGACTTTGAATACTTCTCAGTGTTCATTTAATATGACAGTTACTCAGCTTGCAGAACCAAATAGCTTCTTGGCTTCCATACACAGAATGTTGTTTTTTCTGGATAAGCCTATCTGCGGTGAGAGCCTAGCCTGACAGGGTAGAATTAATATGTAATATGCTGGATCAGACTACAGGTCTGTCTAATGAGGGACTCTATTCCCCCAGTAGTCAACCAGATGCTCAAAGAAGCCCATAAGCAGGACCTGAATAGCATCTTTCAACTTAGGCTTTCCAATAACTATGGTATCGAAGTAGGTATTCTTGGTAGGGATGGGGCATTAGTGGCATGGTGCTGAAAATCCACTCAGATCCACTGTTCCCAGCAAAGCACGCATTCATACATAATAAGTACAAATGCACAGCTGTTCAAGGCCTGTTAAAATTTATGTGCTAGCAGTTTTCAGTGCCTCAGCTAAAAAAATACATTTTAAACAATTTAAGAAATCTATGGAAGTGTCATATCCTGAAATATTTACAAATATTTTCTAGTAAAGTTCTAAATTAGATGGAATATATTTAAATTAAAATATATTTTTACTGGGCTTCCCCCACAGTAAATCAAATATTTCGAGTTCAAATCCTGTTAGCTACTAGAAAAGCTTTTGAGATATTTATGTCATATCTAAAGTTATTGTGGTTTACTTATTTTTTAGTTTGTTACTAAAGCTAAGTAAAAGCAAGTTTGTTACACCAACTAGCTAAGTCATATCCCAGTCAATTTAGGGTACTAAATCAACTTTTTTCAAGAAACTCATTTCCTACCAAGGAACTGACTGGGCCCACTTTGTAGGAGATTCAGCAATGCTGCACTCCTCAGACTTTGCCAGCTTATTAACTGGATCAAACCTAACAAGTCTTCAGTAACAATTATTTTATTTCTCAAAACAAACATTCAGTTCTGATTGCCTATGGAATTGTATGGAACACAGTTCAAGGTACCCCAAGTACAATGGGTCTGTTTTAAAACTTGCTTGCTCATACTTCTTAGAAGCAAATAACTCAGGTTAATTGAGTTATGTCCAACATTTTCAACTACATGTTTTGCGACAGAGATTGGGATTTCTTGTGCCTACAGCATAAAAGCAAAGCTGTCCAAATTATTGTGATTCAGGCAGTCTGACAGCTTATGGCAAATAAGAATGCAACAAATTATCTTTATCTCCCACCAACAGAAGTATTTGCATGTTTTGACATCTGGCAAAACATCAAGATGGATTAAATATTTTCTTTAGCACACAGTGCAGAAGCAAAACTTAAGTAAGAATTCAATATGTATTTGACTTTCAAGCCAGCATTCTGTCAATTATTTTTAAGGGTTGCTGAAGTGTGGTGGACCGCAAAATAAATATATGCAATTGTTATACATCCATGATGTTTGTGGAGGGGGGACTTAACTATGAATCCATCCAACTATTCATTAAAATAGTTACTATGCAGAAGTATGCAGTGATGGAAGAAAGTGTGATGCATATGCTTAGGCTCACAGAAAACCTTTCTAAAGAAAAGCATGCAAACAGAACCTCTGAATCCCAGCCAGTGAGCTGGTCAGAGTATTTCAAATATTTTTCCTCCTACAGATGAGCTCCCAGACAAAAAAAGTACACTTGTCAATGCAATGTAAGCATGCATGTATTCTGTGTAGCACTGTAACTTTTAACCAAAGGCTCAGTTTCCAAGACAAATGTATCACAAATTGGAACAAGTTTACACAGTTTTCATAGCACCTTAATACACATAAATCCTCTAGTCACACATAAAAATTATATTTTGTAGTTACATCAAGATAGGGAAAGGGATGGAACTCTCCCACCGAAAGCAACAGCATTCAGAGAAATGATATCAGCATTCATTTGGATGTTTATCTATGACTATGGCTGCTACTTTCACAGATGGATCTCCTTTCCTGGATGAGAAGCAAACGGGCTTTCTAAATACATGTAAAGTATGCATGGTATTTCAAAGAGCAAAAGAGCATGAACAACATCAAGTCAACAACATTACATTTATCTTCTGAAACAGTGTTTTTTTTTTTAAAGACTCATAACCCCCCGATGCCCTTACCTATAGATATTCCAGGCTGCTACAGGTAAATTGAGGAGGAAGATGAACCAGTGCAGTGAAATAAGCATTAATACTGTGACAATGGTATGGCCAATCAATTCGGGAATCACCCACTGAAAAAGAGAGAAGTTTTTAAAGAAATAAAAGCTTTTAAAACAATACCTTCCTACAAACAAAGAAACAGCTGGCCAATAAACAATTGTTAAGAACACACAATAATTTTCAACTTGTGTTTCAACCAGTATTTCATAACTGGCATCAGATGTCTAAGCTTCTGAGCGACTCTTCCACATTTAGGTACAAGGTGGGTTATGGAGACATTCATTGTTGTTGTGTGCCTTCAAGTTGTTTCTGACTTACAGTAACCCTAATGGAAACCTATCATGGGGTTCTCTTGCCAAGATTTGTTCAAGAGGATTTGTCATTTCCGTCTTCTGAGGTTGAGAGTGTGCGAATTGCCCAAGCTCACTCAGTGAGTTTTCATGGCTGAATGGGTATCTGAACCCTGGTCTCCCAGAGCCTAGTCCAGCAGTCAAGCTACTGCACCATGCTGGCTCTCTATACAAAAACAGAAAAACAGTGGTATGAGATGCCTGAATTATGAAGGGAAACCCTAAGGGCCCATGGACTGGACAATCCAGAATGGGAAGAGAAGTAAGTTAAATTTCCCCCTGTTCCAATTTCAGTCCTGTTTTATTTCAACACTTTTTGCATTAATGACAGGACTTTGAAAACCAGGCTGTTAAATCTGGAGCGTGTACTGGAAAACTCTGAAGATATAACATTTGTGTGGGATGCATTTTTACCACATTTTCTGGGCCCCTTGGCTCAATTTAGACCCGGGAAAAGCCTTTTGGAAACTCAAAACATGATGAAAATGCCCCCATGTCCCTAGAAGCTTTTTTTTTTTTTAAAAGGAGCAAGTATAGCCCTCCAAGGTCTCCCAGGGGCTGCTGCACCCCTTGGCCTTCCAAAGTAGCCCATTCCTGCTTTGCATGTTCTGTGCTCAATCAGAATCACCCTCAGGAGATGAGCACAGGATTGCAGCTTCTGGTTGACCGTTATTCACATGGCAACAGGGACTCGCCCAAAAACTACAGAGAAAGTTTATAGTTTTGTTATAATTTAGATCTGGTTCAAACGTGATCTCACACTCAGTTTACAACACTGTTTTCTAAAAATTAGCAAGCATCCCAGTTTGCTATCTAATATTGTGGCCATGTAAAAAAGAATGTGTAGTGCAATTATTTCATGGCAATAAAGAGTACAACATAATCACATCTAAATCTTATGTTGAACAGACTGCCTTCAGTTTTTACTGGGAAAATAAGAATTAAAACTTACTTTATTTAGTTTTGAACAGCAAGATCTAGCATTAATGTAGTCACATTCCAAATCTGACAGGGTAATTATCTGAAGATTAAGATAAGGATTTATTATACTATATTTCCACAACTCTATCCCATGATTCTTTTATAAGGGACAGAAATACCCTATAACTTTTGAGCAGTAAAACAACTGGAGGAATATTATGTAAATATCAGTATGCAAAGGATGTTATCATTGTAACAAAGGGTCACAGTACACAACCTTCAAACAGGAAGCCATTTCAGAATATTCATTTATTAGTAGCAGCATTATCCAGACCTACCTCCCCATCAATATGAATTCAGTGCCACTGCAGGCAGACAAAAGCCAAATTCCAATATACCTACTAGCCATACAACCAATGTCATTTGTCACCATCATAAAAAGTTAAGGATACATGCATTAAGTTCAAGGTACCCATTATTAGTACTATCTCTAGAAGCTGCATCTACACAGCAGCTGTAGATCACACCTTTATCCCTCACCATTTAAGTGTATACATACTGAACACTAGTAGCAGAATAGCTTCTGTTGTGCAAGCATAAAATCACATACTCCTCTACTTCTGACACAGCCAAAACAAAAAAACCCTAAACCACATCCCATTTTGCAAATGCCTGTAGCAAGCCTCGTCACTCCCTTCCTATCCTTTTTGTACAACCAAATGAGGAAACTGGAAGTATTATTTATTTACTTCTTTACAGTCATAGACCAATAAACTGGGACTAACTTTTTCTGTTCTTCAATTAAACTGACTGCCATGACATTTGGAGAACTATCATTCATCTAAATTCTAATCTCCTCCACTGCTCAACAACTTCCCTGGCTGAGCTGGCAGAGGTTATCTGTTGCGTGGTGTCTTCTGAGGCTTCAATATTCCTGCAAGGTGGTTCCTAGCTTAGAACCTGATGGCTTCCATGACAATTGTGGAACTGGCTCAGTACACTACTGACCCAACACACATTGCTGGAAATACTCTTGATCTGGTGTTTGCTGTACAGTGGAGTAAAAGTGAACTGCTGGAGGAACACAAGTGACCCTGTTGTCATAGACATATCAATTCCGCTGAAATTTGGATTGGCTGTGACTAACCTCCTCTGGTTTATGAAATCTGAAATCTGAGGGATTCTTGAATGCTCTGGATATTTTCTTCTTCTCTCATTATGGATTGCTAAGATGAATACAGGACATCAACATTATTGCTCCAGAGTCACTCCTCTAGTTCCACAGAGCTTGGAAAATTCCCTGGTTTTCTGAGGATCTCTGAGCAAAAAAAATGTCTTATTTTATGGTAGACAAATGCCTAGAAACATATACCTCCAGCTTGTAGAGGTTACCTAGTCAGTCCAGTCCCAAACTAATACTAGTATTCATAGAAGGAATGCAATCCAAAAAGCCCAAAGTCATAAGAAACACTGATGAGTAGAGTCACAAACCAACAAGGGAACTGCTGGAAAAATTAGTTCAGAGCCAAGCCAAACATCAGAGATACACAAAGCTGAGGATATGAAACATGCTTACCAGAAGACACTGGAGCATGGCCTTTGCTGAGCTAATTTATAGCTAGCAGCAAATTGGCCCAGCTGGCCTCATTAACTTGGCATAGTTTTCTTAAAGCAGAGAAAAGCCTCTCTGGTGTTTCTGTTTCCTGAGTTTTAGCTACTGAAGCACACCAGGGTGCAGAGCCCTGTCTCCTTTTTTAAATCTACAGGTGCTGCTTGGGATGGATCAGACTCTACTTCTGTGGCTACAGGCCTGCCAGCTACCTCTGGCTCCAGCTGGAGGTTGTCATCTTGGCATTCCTCTTCTCTTTCTTTATCCAAGAACTCCTCCGCCAGGTAAGTCACGATAGAAACATCTTGGATGTCAGCTAAAACAAAGGTAGCTTGTCTTGGTCTGAACAGGAACGAAAATGGGAAGAGTACATCATTGCGCCTATTGTAGGACAGTGGTAAAGAAAGCTTACTTCTCTGCCACTATAGCATCTTCAGCCAATTACTCCATGGAGCAATTCTAAGTTGTGAGAGTGTGATGAGAGCTACTATAATGGACCAAATTATCCAGATCCATTTCAAACCCGATTTCAATTAGGTCTGAGTGCAGAAACCACCTTGATCACCCTGGCTGATGACTTTATTTCAGAGAGAGTGATTGGGTGAGTACTTCTCTTTTGATTCTCATTGATTTTCATATTATTAATCATTGCATTCTCCTGGAGCAGCTCAATGGGTTGGTGCAGTGGGCACAGTTCCACAGTAGTTCCGTTCTTCCTCCAGGCTCACTATAACAGACTAGCACTGGAAGAATTCTGATTAGCTCCATGGCAGTTACACTGTGGAGTTCTGCAAGGTTCTGTTTTATCTCTCAATGGTATTTATAATTATGTAATGCTATTGGGAGGTGTAATTTGGGAATCTGAAGCAAAATGTTGCCAATATGCAAATAACAGCTTTATTTCTTTATTCCACTTGATTTGGGAAGGCATATGTAAATGCTGAGCATGTGCCTCAAATCAGTGGTGGACTGGATGAGGGCCAATAAGCTGAACTCAAATCCCCACAAGACAGGTGGGTAGGTGATTTCCTACATCTGGGAATTAGCTAGCTATTTTGCTGTGCGTGGTGCAGAACTCCCCAAATAAAGGAGGTGCTTAGCTTAGGCACAGTGTTTGATACAAAGCTCTCACTAGACAGCCAGATGGCCTTAATAGCAAGGAGTGTTTATGGTCAGCTATTTTTGGTCTCACAGCTATGGTTGTTTCCAGAGAGCAATAATTTGGTCACAATACTTCATGCTCTGATACCTTCCTGACCGGACTATTGCAATGCACTCTGTGTAGGACTTTGCTAGATAAATCTGGAGACTGCAGATGGTGCAGTGGATTTCTGTCTGGGGAATGTAGCAACACCAATTAAAAAACATATTAACATCCACTCTAATATTGCTGTTTTGACTGCCAGTGAGCAACCAGCCCCAATTTAAAGTTTCATTATTAATTTACAAAGTCCTAAATAACTCAGCACTCAGATACCTACGGAGCCTCCTGATTTTATACTGATCTGTTGTTGTGTGCCTTCAAGTCATTTCTGACTTATGGCAACCCTAAGGCAAATCAATCATGGGATTTTCTTGGCAGAAAAAAAGACGCTTGATGGCATATGCTTACACACATAGCTGAACTTACCACACTCACTCATTCACATAGCATGAAACTGGGCTTCCTTTTATATCTGAACTAAATCTTGCTGGTTCCATGCTAAGCCAAGCTATAAGTTCCAGAAATGGACCCATACCTAAGCAATATTCTACTGAATAGTTTGAAGCTGAGTGATACACAGCATAATGGTACTAAAACATTAAGTTATTATGCCTAATATACAGAAGTATGCACACTTAATATTCTTCACATGTCAAAAAAGGGACTATTTTAAGATGTAAGAATTACTGGTCATGTAATACTTATACTCCTCATACAATAATGTATCCAGAAGACAAAACCCAAGATCTCTCAACATTGTTTTCCCAAAAAACAAAACAAAAGTTTTGTTTGTGTTTTAAACAAAACTTTCATGCCTGAATATGTTCTGGTAAGATATGGGATGATACTTGATGGTACTGAAATATCAGAAGAAAACAGGATTAAATTTCTTTTAAAAGAGCTTGTCCTGGAGTATATGACGACACAGAAAGCATACAGGAATCTCATCAGTAGATAAACTCAAAGTACTTTAGTCACTGAAAACAATCTAAAGTCCATGTTTAAAGAACTGCCCTTTGTATCCAAAGAAGTCATAAAACAACTGAAATTTTTACACAGCAGTTGAAATAACGAAAAAAAACCATAGCACTATAACTCATGACACATTTACCCAGAAGTAAATCACCATCAAATTAATGGGATTTACTTCCAAGTAGATGCATCTAACACTAGAGTACAACTCAGATGCAAGCAGCACCCTGACAGCAATCTTGCATATCTCAATTCGCACTTACACTGAATGTGTTGCAATCATGCCAGCTGTGGGTGACTTTTGAAGTAGTAGTTTTGGTTTCCACTGTAAAGCTAAGCATATCACTACTTTATCAAGTAGTTTTACCCAAGCAGTGAACTTTGCTGAAACATTATATTACACGGGACTACAAATGAGTGTTATACTGGAATATTATAGTACGTAGCTGAGAAACTTCCTTGTATACTTCTCTTATGCATTTAAAAATTTAATAAAAAATACTGGATCAATTATTTTTATCAAGCAGTGAACTCTGCTAAACAATATGTTGCATGGGACTACAAACAGAATGTGTGGTTACATTTCCAAGTTCTCCTGAATATACTACCTCTATCTCTCTTTGAGCATCATTATGGCCAGCATGAATGTTCTCAGGAATCAGCATTGTTGGACAATTGCCACAGTCAGTCCACCAAGTCAGAGCCTGTGGTGCCTGCTGAACAAGCCATGCCTTGGCTGCCACAGGGGGCGGCAGAAATTGCATGCAAGCAATGCACAAAATTCCATGCAAGCAAGTAAATGGCCCAGTAGAACAGAGATGGAGTGCTCTGTCCCACTTTGGTGCCCAGCAGATAAATGAAGCAGGCTTCCAGAAGAAGCCTCCTCTTCTCCACCCAGCATAGGCAAGGAGTCCTCCATATCTCCTGGGCAGACGATTTGTTTAAAACATGCCTGCTTGCTAGTGACTTAGGGAGGGTTTCTTTATATGGCTCCTTTACTCTCTCCCTTGCATTGGGTCCAGTCAAATTAGAGGTAGCACACGCTATCTTCATCTCATCTAGGGCCTTGGACGAGGAGCAAGGAAAGTTCTATACTCTCCACCGCTGGTAAAAACGAGTTATAGGGCGGTTCCGCAGTTCCCTCGGCCCATTCCCAGTCACTCCTTTAATTCTTCCCATTTTCAACATTTAAGAGCTGCCGTGACTCACTGGAAACGTATATCTAAGGCCTTTCTACATCCCATACTATCGTCTAAGGTCATTTCTGCACTAGACTGTTATAGTGCTATTAATCCACTTTCAACATCCTATGGAATCGTGGGGTTTGCAGTTTACGGAGTGGCCTTTGAGGAATAATAGCACTATAACAGTCTAGTGCAGAAGTGGCCTAAGCCTCCTCTTAGACCACCCTGCTCGACCTCCCACCAGCTGAACCCGACCTCGGCCCTTCCCCACTCGCCCCCGCCGGCAGTCCCTTTCCCTCCATTCTCCTCTTTCAGTTCTTAAGCGGATAAGGCCTCTAAGCCGTTATGCCGCCGCCGCCGCCGCCGCCGCCGCCGCCGCCGCCACCCCGCGACAGATCGCTATTAGCGTCCCCGCCGCAGGTAGTCCCTTCCACGGCCCCTCACATTCTCTCCCGACACTCCCCGCTTCGCGACCCGCAAACCAACGGTGCCTCGTCCTCGGCGCCAAACACTCTGGAGGATACGAAATAAACGGAAAGGAAAATCAGGGCACAGCAATCAATGAGCGAAAAAATGAACACCACCGACTCCATCCCGCTGCTGAGACAGCCGCCTCCTGGGTCCTACCGGCCACAGTCTCCGACCACGCCTCGCTTATCCCTCTGCGGCTGCCGTAGACAACAACCACCCCCCCCTTCTCGCTTTCCGTTCCTGCGATTTTTCTCGCCACTCCACCTGACTGTTATACAGAGGTTGTCCTGCACTGCACGCTGGGAATTGTAGTCCTCACTCCGTTGAGCAGGGGGCGCGAAGCTACAAAACTCAAGGGCGGAAGTTGAGTACTGCTAGGACCCCGAAGAAATACTGAGGGGGGCGGGGAAACGAGACCTAAGAGTGACGAAATGTGGGATTCCACGGTATAATAGGTGTCCAGAATAAAGCCAGTACGGAAATCCAAATCTGTTTTTGTTGTCTGTGCTTTGTTACCCCCTGAACTGAAAGTTGAGGATTTCTTTTTTAGGCTGATCAGTTTGTGATGTTTTGGGAGATAGCCGACAGAGCAACAGCTGCTTCCCGGGAGATCAGGCGCTCCTGGACAGGTTATTAGGGCTTCTTCTGCGGGTGAAAGGCGCGGCTTCATGCTTTGAGGGGGAGGAGTGGAATTGAGAGCGGTGGAAGCCGCCATGCGGAATCGTGGAGGGAGTCGCCCCGTAGTGGGAGATAGCAGGCTGAAGCAGCGGGTTAAGCAGGTACTGCTTCGTTTTACCTCTTTGAGGCCTTCCTTGCTGGGTTTCACTTTCCACGGACAGCATTTGGCCCTTGACTGGGAGCTAGGCTTGAGTTAAGCCCCTGTGCTTCTTTTTAATCCCACGGTGTCGGCTTTGGATAAAGGAAGGCATGTCTCTGAACATGTTCAGAGTACCTTCCCTTCAATACCCCTGCCTAGCAACCATAAGGAGCTGCCCGCACGCACAGTATTAGGAGGGAGCCAGGTTTGGGGTAAGTATAACGGTTTTACTTTACAGCAGCGGTTCTCAGACTTTGGTCCACTAGATGTTTTCCAAGCATTGGCCAAGGTGTTCGAGCTTTCTGGAACTTGAAGTCCAGAACATCTGGAGGACCAGAATCTGAGAAGCAGTGTTCGAAGCTGTTACTGTTAACTGCCGTCAACTGGCGATCCTGTGAATGAGAGACCTCCGATCATCCAGTCATCATCAGCCCTGCTGAAGGCAGCGGCTTCCTTGACTGAATCTATCCCTCTGTAACGCGGTCTTCCTCATTTCCTGCTGCGTCCTGCCTTGCTAAGCACTGTTGTCTTATCTAGGGATTGGTGTCTTTTCAGGCTGTCTCCAAGGTAGGACAGTCTCAGTTTAGTTATCTTGGCTTCTGGGGAGAATTAAGGCTTGATTTGACCTAGGACCCATTTCTTTGTCCTTTTGGCAATCCAGGGTGTTCACAGAACTCTTCTCCAGCACCACATCTCAAATGAGTTGATTCTCTTCCTGTCAACTTTCTTCACCATCCAGCTTTCTACATCACACACAGAAACTGGAAATACAGTCACATGGACAATCCTGACTTTAGCATTCAATGATACATCTTTACACGTGAGGGTCTTGTCTAGTTCCTTCGTAGCTGTCCTTCCAAGTTCTAGTCTTCTTTAGATTTCTTGACTGCAGTCTTCATTTCGATTAATGACTGAGCCAAGATATAGGAAATCTTTGACTATCTCAGTATCTTCATTGTCTGCTTTAAAATCATGTCAACATCTGTGATCTAGAGTGAATTAGAAATAGATAGATAAAGCTAATTCATTCTAAAACACTCAGTTTTGTGTGTGTGTGTGTCAGTGACAAACCATGTATTCAGTGGGCCCTACATATCCATGAGCTCACAACCTGTGAATTTAAGACACAGTGAATTCAAATGTACACAATACTGTACATTTGAATCTGCAGTGGGGAGCATGCTAGCCATGCGCTTCTTCCTTCAAGGCTGTGGGCTTTCTTTGCAAAGCAGAAGTAGGTAGCTGGCAATGTTTTTAAATTTGTATGGGCTTTTTGTGTAAGTATTGTCTCACAAGGCTTCACAGTCTCTACAAACCTTGCAAAGCTTATATGGTAAATTCATATAGTATTAAAAATGGTGTAGGGCAGCCACAGAGATGGTGACAAGTCCTAGCCCAGGTTTGTGTGACTGCCCTGCTTCAGAGAGGCAGAGTGTGGCACTTGCCAAAAGTTCATGATTTAAAATGACAGGCAAAGTGTATGAAATACTATGCACTTGCTCGTAGATGATCAATTGGTACAAACGTAACAGATGACAAATGTGGAGTGAATAATGAGGACTAGATTTTTGTTTCATGCTGTGTTTTGTTAGGTTGAACATAACTAACGGTAACATTTGAGGAGAATGGTAGGCTGGGGGTTTTCTTATCACTGTGGTCTGGATCTAGACTTAGAGTAATTTTAAAATAGACGTATTAAATTATGTTGGATTAAAGCTTATTTATGTCTAGCTAGTTGAAACAGCAAACTAAACAATCTACAAACAAACAAATCTGTTTGCAAGGAGATTCTCTGGTCTTCTTTTCAGTTTACTAGCTGTTTCACCAGCATTTGCAGACACATGTCCCAGATGTTATTTCAGGTTCTAAGTGGGTGCACCAACCAGCGCTTGGATCTGCTTGCAAGGAAGCATCCATACTTAAGTGTCTTGGAGACTTTGTTCTATGCCCCCATGCTTTCCTCCCTTGTTCTCAAAGAGAAATGCACACACTATGTCAAACAGTGAGCTAGAACCATTTCCCATATGACAGATCTACTTGCTGGTTAAACACCTTGACATACAACTAGTAATCCCCTTGCTTTTCTTCTTACATTCATGAGTATAAGAAGCAATGTAGAACTCTTCAGTGACAAGATCTAGTTCGACTTTTCATAAGTTTGAGTTTTAAGAAGTTAGTAGATTGCTCTTGCATGCAGATAAGTTTGCTTAATCTAAATGATTTTATTTGCGCATTCTTTAAAATTGCAGTACCTGAGCAGTAATAAATGTGGCCAGTATGTTGACATTGCAATTTTAGCTGCAGATCTACAGAAAACATACAGGTAAGTGAGACATTAAATTATTTTATTTTATTCTGAGAAAGAAAGAGACACAGTAGTCTAGTTTTCATGAGATGTTAGACTATGGTTGGCATTATGTGCCTGAATCTTAAAGCTCACATATTCCATTATCCTCTGGTGTCACTTTAAGGAGGAAGTTAGAAGTTTTGCTTTCATTTCAAACCAGTTGCAGTTACATATTATGTCTGAATCTGAGCAAACTGTTGTTATTGTTTCTTATGGTTTATGAAAACAAACCAAATTCAAATTATGTTTATATGAAAAAGGGGATGAAAACTTTTTTTTTGGTCACTGAGAAGAAGCTGAAGTCTGCAAACCCAAGAGTCACCCAAACTTGTTCTCATAGCAGTAAATTAGGGTTTAATTTTGTACCTGATGCAGCCAGGGAATGAATTCTGAAAACACCATGATACTGAGAATACCAGATGCAATCTAGACCACTGTACTTTTCAGTATTCAGCAGAGAAGATTTTTTCCCCTCATATGGTAGTTGTTGTGTGTGGCTTCCATGCTCATGTTTGGACTTTAGTTTAAACCAGTTTCTTGCATTTTGATGGTCTCCAGGTACATTGATGTTAGGAGAAGAAGTTGATGATGGGTTAGGATTGTGGGATCTCTTTTGAACAGGCTGCATCTTATATCACTCTTAAGTTTGTCTGCTTGACTTTTAGCAAGTGTTTATAGTACTCTTATAATATCTGTTACTGTATCATAAAATACGGGACTGATCTAACATCCACTTGCAGAGATTCAGTTCAGGACTTAATAGAAACCTGTTTTCTTTTTTCTTTCTCTTGCCTACACAGACAAATGAAATTTCAAGGAGCATTCTGGGATGAGATGGAAGTCCAGTAATGGTCATATAAATATTGGTTCTAATCTATCTTTAGCTTTAACCTGGATAGCCATAGATTAGGTTATTTTTGCTTGTGGTGTTTGCATTCTGCATCTACATTGAAAAATGTGGTATGTTCAAAGAAAGCCTGAAGAGAAATGCTAATTCTTAAAATTAATTTTCAGTGTTGATTATGGGCGAAGAAAAAGAAATGCTTTTAGAATACAGGTTGAGAAAGGTGAGTCAGTTACTATTATGCTTGAAGTCATTACACCATGGGTTATCTGTGGTTAGTCTAGACATATTTTAGATATTTACATTTACCTAGCTGGGTCCTGCTGATTTTAACTCTTAGGTTGTAGTCTTATTCAGGACTGTGTCTTTGAATTCAATGATGCCCTCTAGATATTTTAGACTATAACTTCTATAATCCCTCCTACTTGCTGGCTCTTTGGGGAGTTCAAGTCTACAACCTCTAAAGTGCCAAAGGTTCCCTATTTATATCTTATGGGATAACTCCGGGATTTTAACCTGAATTGTGTTGGTAATCCCAAAAGGATAGTACCTATTGAATCAACAGGATCAACATAATGATTTACCATTTAGCAACTGATTTAGTGGATCTGCTCAAGTTGGAGCTACCAACAGGGTTCAGGCCTTTATCGGTATTTTTTTTCCTTTAGTTTTTGGTATCATCAATGATGAGTTGAAGGCTGAGGATTTGGAAGGTCTGGAGGATGAACATCTGGCCAAGAAAGCAAGACACAGAGGGGAGGAAGAGTAAGTTTGAATTACTTTCCAAGAGCCATCATTTTACAGAAAAAAGTGATGGATAATACCCATGGCATAACTAGTTACAATCCTATGTGCCAACAGAATAAGGTCTGTTAAGAAAACTTCAAAAAGGTAATTCCTGTTTTTCCTTCAGCTGCTATCCCGTATGCCATCAAAATTGCTCTGGAGAGTGTTGGAGGTCCCTTTGGCAGTATTTGTTCAGAGATGGTTTACTTTTGCCTTCCTCTGAGGTTGGGAGAAAGTAACTTGCCCAAGATCACCCATTATCTCAATGGAGAGTTGAATCTTAGTTTCCAGAAGCCATAAATAAATAAATAACATTTAAATGAATATTTGAATATTTAAATCTTGAGTTAAGCCTTGGGGGTTCCTGGCAACAAATTATATTTACAAGGGAACATCAGTAAAGAAAAGGTTAAGAACCACTGACATATTCCATTAGTTGTTTCTTGCTTAGATGTACTGCCTAGATATAGTTAGTCTAAACCACATTATGCTTTAACTGTGGTTATAAACTGTTGTTTGGGCTAACTAACATTTTATAAGCCAGTCATCCTTCCAGTTGTAATTTCAGTGGGTTTGTATACACTTAATTTTTTTCAGACCTAATTTCTGTAATACATATACTGAGCTCAGCTTTATTAGTAGGGGGGAAGATTATATAAAGACAGATTGTTTCCATTTTAAATAGCATTTTAACATTGGCCTTTATCATTCATAGTGCGAGGATTTAATTCAAAAGGATATGCTCAACCAGTTGAATAAGCTGTTGATGCCTTCAAGTGTTGTGTTAAGTTTGAATCTGTGGTTGTTAAACTTCTCTCCTTTTCCTAAAGTGATTCAGAAAGCTGCATGGATACCTCGGACACTGACACAGACCTACCTGTAAGTATGCTGCCTATGGCAATTCTAATAAAATGCACTGCATTATTTGTTCATAATACTGTAGGTCTAAAATGAAGTATATACAGAGGTGTATACAGTTAAATCTGCAGTAGCCAATCTCTTTTGACGTGAGCTACAAGTGAGGCCCATTGCCATTGTAGATAGAACATGTTACAGTGCATATGCAGCTCCTGCCATCTAGTGCCTTGGAATGAGTTTGCCTCTAAACTAAGGTTAGGGAATCTGCTAGCCTCTAAATAGCCCAACCAATATGTCCTGTGGCCTGGGATGTGGTGAGATATAGTCCAACAAAATTTAAGCCGATAAGCTCTCAAGGCAGGGGCCTGTGCTGTATATGTATACGTGATTTGTATCTGTGTTGCAGCCAGCCTTCTTACCTATTTAATTAGCAAGCACTTGTGAACAAGTACCGGAGCCACTGATTGTACCTGTGTGTCCAATTCACACATTCATATTCTTAGTACAGATCTTTTGCTCGGGTGAAAGCAGTGGGACAAGCACATGTATGTACTTAGCTTTCTCCCCTGCTCTTCTCAAAGCAGAAATGTCTCCTGAAAAAAATAGAGATGGTCCACGCACGTCATTCCTCCTTGATGAGTGGTTGTCTGTCTTTCTGTATTTGAAGAGCATATTGTTTCCCTCCCCAGTTTTAAAGAGCCAGTGATATGCATAAAAAGAGAGCAATTGGTCACTGCCAAGGCATGGTATAATATGTGAATGGTAACATAGTGCAGAATAGTATCAGGAGGCAAGGTGGACAGCTGCACCACAAGAGAGCAGATGAACTTCTCTCAAAATGGTCTAAGAGTGTAATTATAGCTGCTTGGACCTAAGACAGTATCTTGAAGTCTGAGAGAGCTTGAAATCAGTAGTTTCCACAAATAAAATGGAAAATATGGTTGAAACTGTTGGAAAAGCCTAGTCCCAATGAAACACTGCACAACTTGATGGGAAGTGAATTATTGTCCAGACAAAGAACTGGATATTTGTTTTGGGGAAAAGGCAAGGTCTGGTGGCAAGATGTTAATATCTGAAATTATCGCAGTTCAGTATTGTTGCCATATTGATACCTAACTCAGCAAGATCTCTAAGGTTGTTGTTCGCTTCTGTCAGGATGACTTCAGCTTATAGTGGCCATGTGAATGAAAGAGTCCAAGCCATCCTGTCATCAACAGCCCTGTTCAGATCTTGCAAGCTCAGGGTCATGGCTTCCTTAATTGGGTCTGGTCCCCTGTTATTTATTTATTTCATTTGTACTCCACCTTTTACTCAAAGTAGGACCAAAGGCAGCTTCCCGAAAGAGCTTTTTAAAAAAACTGAACAATGAATTTTAAAAACAATTAAAATACCCATATAGAACGATATAAAATCATATAAAATCCATTCCTTAAAAGATAAAGAAAGCATCCCAATAAAAGCTTCCCTGCTTATACATTAAAAACTTGCTTAGTCAAAAAGTCTGGCAAAAGGAAAGCAAGGAGGGGACCAGCCTAGCATACTGGAGAAGGGAATTCCAGAGGGTGGGAGAAGCCACTGAGAAGGCCGTCTCCCATGTCTTCACCAAGAAAGCCTGTGATGGTAATGAGAATGAGAGAAAGCCTTCCCCTGCAGATATTGAAAGTCTGGCAGGTTCAGATAGTCTGAGCCTAAGCTGTATAGGGCTGTATAGATCATGACCAGCACTTTGAATTGTGTCCAGAAATGAACCAGTAGCCAGTGAAGCTGTTTTAACACAGGAGTAATATGTTCCCTGTAACTGGCCCGAGTCAGCATTTTGGCTGCAGCATGTTGAACCTGCTGAAGTTTACAAACAGTTTGCAAAGACAGCCCCATGTAGAATGCTTTACAGTAGTCCAACTGAGATGTAGTCAAGGGATGTGTCATTGTAGCCATATCTGATGTCTCAAAGAATAAATACAGCTGGCATGCAAGTTTTAGCTGTGCAAATAGATTCCTGGCCGCTGCTGAAACCTTGGCATCCAGACTCAGAGTTGAATCCAGGAAAACACCTGGGCTGTGAGCCTGAAATTTCAGGGGGAGCATAACCCCATCCAGCACCTATTTCCTAAACTGCATTTTGACTGACCAGGAGCGCCACTGTCTTGTCTGGATTAAGCTTCAGCTTGTTTTCACTCATCTAGTGCATTACTGATAGCAGTCATTGGTTCCGTATTGAGACAGCTTCCTTGGAATCGGATAGAAAGGAGAAGTAGAGGTGGGCCTCATTAGGATATTGGTGACACCAAACCCCAAAACTCTAGATGACTTTTCCAGTGAGTTCTTGTAGATGCTAAACAGCATCCCTTTACAGAAGCCAGAAGGAGCAAGAATCCAGTATGCATGTGGTGGCTGTCACTTCTCCAAGAATCCTTCCCATCCACTGGCCCTATATCGACTACAGCATCCAAGTCAGAGC
Source organism: Iguana delicatissima (assembly GCA_948472985.1). Lineage (NCBI taxonomy): Eukaryota > Metazoa > Chordata > Lepidosauria > Squamata > Iguanidae > Iguana > Iguana delicatissima. Next base: position 321,306 of record CAOKZL010003221.1, on the reverse strand, counting down.
AAATCGGAGCTATTTTGTCTGCAAAATGTTTTGTGCATTCATCCCAGCAGGCATTCAAGTGGTCTTTGTTTTCTTCTTGTGGGCCAAAGTGTAAAAGGCCCCTGATTGCTCAGGAAGGCTCTATTGGATGACAGTGTGGGGACAAAATAGTGACAGAGAAGTACAGTGGGCGCTTGGTATCTGTGGGACTTTGATTCCAGGATCCCCAGGATACCAGAAAATGTGGATGATCAACTCTCTGTTAATGAAATGGCAAGGAGCAGTAGTGGAGGCAAGCACCAAGTCCTGATTAGTAGGCATGCTGTGAGGCAAGCATTCATCAGCCTCTCCCACCTCCAGTAATATGTAAGTGCAGCAATTTTTTTTTAAAAAAAACTGTACCTGAGATCTAGTACAACCATGCCAAGAAGTGGTCCCAGGGTAGCAGTGGCAAGGCCTGGGCTCCAGGGGTGCGTTCTTAGGTCTTGTAAAGTGGACAGCTTGCATGCTCCCCAGAGGAGGAGCATCAGGCAGAATGCTTGTCTTGCAGCACACTTGCGACCACCATCATGCCCCCCTGAAGCTTGAGACTGTTGCATGCAGGAGGCTTTTCAACACAGCACAAGGGCAACAGGATAGCCCTCTATGCCTTGTCCAAAAAGGAACTTGTGCATGTTGAAGTCAATAATTTGATGCTGGCACACAAAGGGGAAGCAGACTGCTCATGTGCTCCCCAGAAATGAAAGCTACTCTGTTGCCCTTGCACTTTGTCCAAAAACCTCCTGCACACAACAGCCTCAAGCTTCAAGAAGGAGGAGTGGTGGTGTTGGCATTGGCAAGTACTGTGAGGCAAGCATTCTTACTGTTGCCCTGCTTGATTTGCTCTAGGCCCCATTCATTTGTCTTTTTGTCAGTCCAGGATATCTGCAGAATTCTTCCCACCAAACTTCAAATGAGTTGATTGTTTTCTGTTTCTTTTCAGGCAGATTTTTTATGATGTATGGTCTTCTGATTTTGTCTGGCTTTGGCTTGTCTTTGGTTTTCATCTTTTTGTCTTTTACTAATTTAATGATTTTGTCTGAATTGTCAAATTTTGATTATACTGTTTTGCAAACTATTGTGATTTCAAAGTGTGCTTAAGTTAAATGTACTGTCTGGTGTTGCATCCAAATGTGATTAGAAAAATAGTTACTGTTTAAAAAAAAATCAATTTTTTAATTGACTTTTCTGTAAATATTACATCCTTCAGCCCTCAAATCACATGAACACATCTTTGTTGAACTTATACCGGAAAGGAAATCCAGACTCTCTTCCAGCATCTCCTAAGAATGAGCTGACAAAGTCTAACATATCTTCACAAATGATGATACCTGGATCAAATATAGTTCCTTCACAAGCACCATCCGAGACCAGGATTTCAGAAGGTGGATGGTTTGTTGATAAAAACCCAAGCAGAAAAGAGGAAAACTTTTTCATTGATCTTTGTGCAGAAGAAGAGAGTGACGGTGTTAAACAGATGGCTGAGGTAACCTTTTTAACATTAGTGTGACAGTTGTAATCTTTCCTGTCTTATTGCAAATGTTTAGTGTCAGTAACAATACATAAAAGAATAGAGCTAAAATGTACCACACTTTTCAGAAATGGCATGGTTAGATGAGCTGAAGTCTAAGGCCTTTATTAACTAATCTGTATCATCAAAAGCACTTCAAATAAATAAAAGTTCTTTTTTCGCCCAAATTAATACATTGCAAATTAAATTATTTTACCTTTTTTCTATACATAAAATAATTGTTTAGCAGCCAGAGAGCTGTGCAGTACTCCCAAGATACTATAAACTGGGGTGGGGAAAGTGTAGGGTATGGGCCACGTACAGCCCCTGGGGGTCTCATTTTACAGACTACCCTCCTTTTTGGCTGAAAAACCCTAGGGAAGAAAAAGAAAGCCCAAACATATTCGCATCCCCTTGCTTCCCTCTAGTCCTCACCTCTTCTTTACAAACTAGGAAAATATGTTACGTTTCAGCCAGTGCCCAGAACTGGAAGTGATACGTTGTCACTTCCGGTCCTACCAGGAAGGACTCTGCAGCCTGCAGGGGAGAAGTGACAGACACACACCCCTGCTTTGCAGCTGTCATCCTTGCTTTAAGCAAAAGGGTTTCAAGCAATCTGCCCTGCCCTTCTCCCTGGTAATAAGCCCATATCTTATGTATATTTCAGGTTGTTAAACTGAGATATGATTGTTCAGACGTGGATGTAAAAACTAATTACATTTTATAGTTCTACCTTCCTTTTCTTGCTGGTTAAGTTACTACATAAATTGTGTCAGTAGACCCCATTTTTCCCTCATTGTACGATTTGTCCTGTAGAATGCAAAAGATGTTTCTTTTCTGGAGACTCCAACAAAGAGGCACCGGAGCAAGCGAAGTAAAAGGAGGAAAGGAGGTTTTCAAGATGCAGAGGAAGAAATAGAGTCTGCTTTGAGGAAACAGAAAGGTAACTTACTTTTATGAAGATTTAGTTCTAACATTTTAAAAGAGCATTGCTGACATTCTGCTGGCATTTTTCTAAATATATCAGCTCGTTATGCTCAGTGCTCTCTGAAATTGTTGTTTGTATTTTCTGTGTTGGGAATAGCACAGCAGCTGCAATAACTTCAGCTCTTTTGCAGTTAAGCCAAAAGGTGTGGAGCTGCGGACGACTTCACTGAAATTTGAGGATGTAGGAGGCAATGATGAGACTTTGAAGGTTAGATTTAAATCATCTCTTTAGCTGGATAAGTTAAAATTAAAAACAGTGTGTGAGCCCAGTGAAAGCTCCAGATATCTACATGACAATTGGAGCGGACTATTATTGAATTATTTGGGCATAGAGCTATTTTTATATTTTGAGGCATAAATCCATTTGTTAGTCTCAGCTAAAGTAGACAGACTGAAGTAACAGGATTAATGTGTGTGTTAATTTTCCAAGGTCCTATTGATTCGATAGATCAACTGTAGTCAGAATTAATAGTTGGAATTAGACCTAACTTCACAAATCCCATTTATAATAACCAGTGCTGTTTGTGCCTTCTATTAAAAGACATTATTTTCCATAGTCGACATTAAGAAAAACTGCAAACCTGCTTAATTGCACAATTCTACTTTTGCTACCTGTGCAAGGGAACACTAAAGGTCTGGTCTCTCTAAATGATAGTCTGGCATTTTTCTGATTGTTCAGTTTGCAGTGTACATTGTTCAAGTGCTTTAAAGTATATCTTGAAAAAATATGCTGAAAGACTGGAAATATCTGTTGTATAATCTTTCATTTTAAGGAAATTGTATTCTGATCCCAATATAACATTTTGTGCTGTGTCTGCCCTTGTGCTGAAGGCACAGAGCAACCCTAACAACATTGACTAATTACTTTTGTCAGATGAACATTATTTCCATTGAATGTTTTAATTCTTACAAATCTTATAAACAGACCAACTTTCCAATTTTCCCTGTAGGAAGTATGCAAGATGCTGATACACATTCATCATCCTGAAGTGTACAACCACCTAGGAGCTGTTCCACCTCAAGGATTTCTCTTACATGGGCCTCCAGGGTGTGGAAAAACATTACTAGCACAGGCAATTGCTGGGGTGAGACTGTTTGGCTTGTGTGCTTCTTTTCTCTGCCTGAAACCATATATGGTTTAGGATCTAAATGAATGCATAGGATGAGTGCTGATCTGAATAGGGCCAGGATTTAGCCTGTAGAGTCTCTTGGCTCACCTCTGCCTCCTGTAGGCTACAAGGAGGAATTTCCTCTCTTATTTTGAATCCGTCTGGACCCACCTGGCATTTGCAGGAGGCTTCCATGTAAGGAAAGAGGACAGAGAAGTGAAGCTAGTTGCTGAAGAAAATGCCAGGTGAAGAAGCCATGGGGTGGAGAAGCAGGGTCGTACCCTTTGACACAATCCATCCTCTAGAGGCTAGTTGCCTGCCTCTCAACTAAAATCGTATATATCTTTTGGTTTCTAAAATACTGCTGCTCTCAGTAGATCTGGAATTTCATTGTAAAACCATGAAATCAAGTGCAAGGCTTGCATTGAAAACAAAACAGAAAAACTCCAGTACACTCTGCAGCATCCTCAGTGCCTGATCTTGCAGGAGCACAGACAGAAACATTTTAGAATGCTTTACTCTTTGCCTTATTTTCTGTTGTGCTGCCCAGCTCTTGTATTTTCCTCAAGACCTGGTAAATTGGAATCTTGTTAGAACATTGTGTCTTCCGCTTTGTCCTGTAGAGCAAACTTCTCTAGAAGCCACAAGGTTGCAGTCTGCACTGGATCTTTATACGCGGGATAAAGCACAGCAAGATATTACGTCATTTTCAGTAAATGGCTTTTGCTAATTGCCTACTGAAACAAGATATATTTCTCCATCACTCCCCACAGAAGTTCATTCCTGTGCTACAGAGACTTTTTTTAATCTTTCTGAAACTTGATAAGTATTTTTCTTCTTATAATCTTGTGGGATTCTGTATTTGTTCTAGGAACTTGAGCTACCTATACTTAAAGTAAATGCTACTGAGATTGTGTCAGGAGTATCTGGTGAATCAGAACAGAAGCTGCGGGAGCTCTTTGATCAAGCTGTGGTGAGAGTCCAAGCTAAATCATAAAGACTTCATGTGGTTTTCATTTTCTTTGTCCCAGGTAGCATTCTTCTATGCCAGTACAGGGAAGTTGATGTTTCTTCTGTCATGGCATATAGCTGTCACTCAAGGAAAGCTGTGTTCATTTTACCCATGCAGCAGGGTGGAGTAACCTGCTTTTGGTGCACAGATTGAAGAGGTGATACATGAAGGAAGGAAATCATGTCTTAACACTGTAAAAAGGTTTTTCCAGCTATTTGTCAGACTATTGATGTGGCGTAATGTTTCAGATGTTGAACTGGGCTTTGAGAGATCCATACTCTAGTCTCCACCAATCCATAAAACTCACTAGATGATTTTGGATGTGTCTCTCTGCGATAGCGAGCCAGTATGGTATAAGAAGTTTGAGTATTGAACTAGGTCTCTAGGAGACCAGGGTTTTAATCCCTGCTCAGCTATGGAAACCCACTTAGTGACCTTGGGCAAGTCACACTCTCTTAGCTTCAGAGGAAGATAGTGACAAATCCCCTCTAATCTTACCCAAAGTACCCCAGGATAGGTTTGCCTCAGGGGTGCCATAATTTGGAAATGACTTGAAGGCAGACGACACTTTTTTCTCTCTCACTCTAGCACACCTTACAAGTTCATTATGGAGTTAAGGTTGGAAGAAGAGAGACATGCTTGCTGCATTGAGCTCACTGCAAGAAAGGCAAGACATAGATCAGGAGTGGACAATAGTGTAGGGGGCAACTTCTCTCCCGCTGAGGCTGCGCCAGTGCTGTGCAGCACTCTGAGAGTGACTTCACATCACTTCTGGTCACCGTTTTCAGATAGATTTTGATCAAATTGGCATGTGGGGAGTCAAAACAGCAACATTGGTGGACAGTTTCAGACTTTGTGGCCATTTTGGGGCAAAGAATCATTCCAAATTTTTTTTAACAATTTTGGGGAGGGTTGGGGGGCTTAAGGGGAACTGCTAGGGGGCTTCTGCGTCTGCATGAACCTGAAAGCTACACTTTTACCACCCCTATTTAAATGTAACAATAAATAAAATGGAGAAGTAATATCAGATTAAAAAAAATCTGACACTATTCCATATCAGGGCTCTGTGTCAGATTTTTTTAGAAATGCCGTTGGCGAGCGCATTTAAGAGAATTCATTTAAGAGAATTATTTCAGATGATCTGAACTTCTGGTACTTAAGCGATAAATCGAAAAATTGCAAGCAGTGTTCACTGTGGTGTGGTGATAAATTCTGAAGTGCAGATATTTATTAAATCAGTCCTTGCAGTAAGCTCTCTAAGAGAATCCAAAAGCACAGATAGCTTTGTTAATCATTATCAACAATTCAGTTCTAACATCTTTCATCTCTGTCAGGAGCAGATCTTTTGTACAGCTAATGAATGGGTCTTAATTACCTCTTTCAGCTATCCCAAAATATTTTGCATTGCAAAAGGGTAGTTAATGTCAGTATGTTATTACTCGGAAAATCTGTTCCCCTCAGCTTTTGAAAAGAATGCAGCTAAGCTTAGAGGAAACAGAAATGTATGAAGCTCAAGTAGCCAATGACAGCATTGTTGCTGGTAATCAAAAAGTCATACTTTAATTCTGTGAGTCTGGTTCATTGCTTACAAATTGCTTTACACACACTTGTGAGCAATGCCATGCTTGCTGGAATTGGTTAATTTGTATTTAAACCAAGACTACACAAAGCATGGCCTGTCTCCTAGGGCTTAAAACATGGCAAAAAGGCCCCCACTTCCCTTAGAGGACAGCTAAGGGGGGAATAGGTTTTTCTTTTTTTCTTTCTTTTGCCTGGAGATGTAGCCTTCAAATGCCTTCGGAGGGGGCTAATGCTGCCCCCTAGCATTCCACAGTTGCCTACTCTGTTTTAAACTAACTGTTTTTTCCTCTCAAAACTTTTAGTAAGGATCCATAGAGTGATGTAATTTTTGCACATCCTAATTCATGGTACCATTAAAACATACAAGTGCACTGATAGCACACTGCTTTGTAAATGAGTAGAAAAATTTCTTTAAACTTAATTTGCTTTTTGAGTGCATAAACCTGATTTGGATTTTGCATTTCTTAAGATTTATGAATACATTTATAGTGTTCCTTCCTCTTGTCCATTTGCATTCATAGTTAGATTTTAGATTTTTCAGCACCATAAACATGGCAGAAAAGATAGCAGATTACATCCTGTAGTATGTCTGTGAGAATCTATCTTGCTTTTCTTTTAAATGTTTCTTACGAATTTCTTGCTCTCAGCTACAGTTGTCTGTAGTACAAGGAGTAGTGCCTTTTATGTAGTCATTTGTAGCTACCTTGAATCCCATTTTGGGAGAAAGCTGGGATATAAATTCAATAAATGAAAACACTGATAATTGGGTAAAGAAAAGAGCAGTAATTGTTCAAAGGCTCTTTTAAAAAAAATGTCTCCGAGAATTAAGTGGGTTGGAGATGTGTTGATTTTGTTTTAGTTAAAACATTCAAATAAAGGAAAAAACAAACTATTCCATAGAATATCAATCAAGTTAAGTAATGCATCATTGCTAATGTGCCCAGTACAACTGTTTTCCCCTTCTAAGTTGGTTTCAATTTCATTTGAATGACATCCAGTTGTTCATAGCATTCAACTTCTCTTGCAATCCTCAGATAAGAAATCTTATAGTTTTCCTAAAGTAATTGTTTTCCCAAAATAGTGAGGAGGAGGGATCATAGGTTAGTGGTGAACCCATGTTTTTCATGCAGAAAATCCCAAGTTTGGTTCCCTGCATCTCCTTGCAGGACTGGGAAAATTCCTTTCCTGAAATTCTGGAGGGAGGCTGCCCATTATTATAGACAGCACTGAGCCAAAAGGACCAACTGCAACTTTGTTTGGTTCTGTGATTCTTCCTATATGGATTTCTCTACAAATACAGTCTTGGAGATATGGGAAAATGGTAACTAGATAATTCTTACTCCCTGCATATGAAGAGTATGAAATCTGTCAATTGAATACTCCCACATGCTTCCCAAAGGAGAAAAATCTCCTTTCTTGCTTCCTTCTTTCCTTTGATCTTAATGGCAAGTGGAAGAAACCTGCTGCTAGAGTCTCTCTGTTTGTCCTTTCAGTATTATACTTCTAATCTCTTTTCTGATCTGTTCTTGCTCCTGTTTGTTAGTCTAATTTCAGTCCAACCATGTGATATTGGTTCTGCTGCCCAAGGCACTCCTGAATGGGTTCACCATGTTAGCAAGGGATTATGGGAGCTGTAGTCCAAAAAAACAGTTTGAGTTTTCTCCCCTTTCTCTCATATCCTGCTCGCAAACCTGTTCTAGGTGGTTGTAAACACCACTCTGGAGAAGTCTCCCTTAGGCAATCTTTCCTCACAGTTTAGAGTTGTCTGTGGCCATATTGCTCATAAAATAGTGACTGGATGAAAGTTACTATTTGAAGTTCAAGCAGCTGGCACCTCACAGTACTTCCAAGTAGTAATAATTTGAAATCATAAAAACATAATAAGCTGAGAATTGTTATAAAGTTTCTGGGTCAACACTGATGTGTTTTATTTCCTTTACTTGTTAGGCCAATGCCCCATGCCTTCTTTTCTTAGATGAGATTGATGCGATCACACCCAAGAGAGAAGTTGCTTCAAAGGATATGGAACGGAGAATTGTAGCCCAACTTCTGACTTGCATGGATGGTTAGTGTTTTTTTTCCACACAGCACTATCAGTAAATTGCTTTATCAAATCTATTTGGTTAAAACAGTCAGGTTTTAATATTCATATGCTTTTAAGCGTCCTTTTCAGGTTTTTGACTTGCCAGGTCGCATGCCAGCCATAGCTTTGGCAAATTTCTTTTTATAGTAGCAACTTCCAGAGAAGAGTTTTTCTAGAGGGAAAAAGCAGAACACACATAAATGAATGGTCCAGTGGCACTTTAAAATATAAATTGTTTTGTGTTCCGGCCAAGATGTCGGCACAGCTGGTAGCCTGAACCAGTTGTTCAGGCCTACCGCTACGAATCCAATGTAAAAATATCTAGGGGTCTTTTGACCCTCCTAAAAACTCCCCCATGGCAGGTAGGGGGAGCAGAGCAGCTCACTTGTCCCATGCGTCCCAGTGCCGGTGAAGGAGTGGAGGCACCGACGTGGATGGGACAGGGACAGAGCAGAAGTCACGGACTCGTAACCAGACTTCTCTGACTTAGCGCTGACGTGAAGCCTTTTTAAATAAACTCTGCAAAATCATGAGTACCCAGTTAAAGTTTGTACAGACAAGACTGTAAAGTTTAAAGACTTAACAGCAAGTGTGGAACCTGATGAATGTTAGATTTTCGTTGGTGTGTGTTGGTGTACTGAGACGCTGAGCTGGATTTGCGACAGAAATGGAGGATACAATAAATCCTGGCATTTTTCTGTGATTAGCTTTGTCCTTCTCTTGGATTTAATGGAGCACCGAAGCTCCTTCCCACCCCCTGGTTGCTAAGAAGTGGATGGATTGTTATTTTTCTTCTCTTTTTTCTTTTGTTCCCTGTTTCAAGTACAGATTTTGAAGGTGGGAGGGGGCTTGACGAGGAGAAACAGAGAGGCAAAGGCTTGACTGGGAGAGAGATGAAACATGGCAATGATTGTATTCTTTTAAAGAGAAGATCAGCAGCTTTTTCGTCACCTCTGGTATCTCCCTCTGGACTATGGATTTAAGTAAACACTTGTAAATCTTATTTTGCGTGATCTGATCAATTTAAAAAACTGCATTAAGAACAGAAGTAAAACAAGATTTGAAGAAGAAGTCGAAAATCTGAACCAAAACTTGCAAAAATTTGTCTCAGATTTAACAACAATAGATAAGAAAGTTGAAGATGTCCAGGGAAAAAGCCAAAAACTTGAAGATCAGGTTGAACACTTGAAGAAAGATGGACAGAAGGACAAAGAGACTATAATGAGATTGGAAATGCATCAACGTAGCAGGCGTTTGAAATTTAGAGGCCTTCAGGAACAGAAAGATGAGAACCTACATCAAAGAGTCAGAGATATTTTTGCTCCATGTAAAGGACAAAGAAGAGGAAGATTTGAACTTGAAATTGATAAGGTCTTTAGGATTAAATTGGCAGTGGCAAAGCGGAAAGACCTCCCTCACAACATAGTGGTTTATTTCACTGGGGAAAAGACCCGGGATTTAATTATGGAGCAAAATTACAAAGAAAAATTGTTGACAAGACTGAAATTAGAATTTTCAAAGATGTACCAGCAAGTGTGCTGAGATCTAGAAGAGAATATACATTTCTAACTAAGAATCTCCAGTCTCTAAACATAAGATACAAATGAGAACTGCCTGAGGGACTATCTTTTACGACAGTAAGAAGCAAAAGATAACTTCGGTTCAACAAGTTTTAGAATTTCAAGAAAAGCAATTAAAAATTGATTCTAGGGAAACATGAGCTGATACTAAGAAGAAATGAGAGAATACACCAGAACCTAAACAAAAAGGACCGGCAGTAACAGAAGAATCAAGTCTAATGTCTGAAGAAGAGTTGGAATCGGCAGAACCAGAGGAAAAAAAAGAAAAAGGGAAGTATAGCTAAAGAACAAGAGAAAATGAGGATTATTTCATGGAATGTACATGGAATCAATTCACAGGCAAAGAGAAGGCAGATTTTCCATCATTTAGAAAGACTAAGACCTCAAATTACAATTTTACAAGAGACTCATATTAAGTTGAATCAAGAAAAATATGTGTACAACCCAAAACTAAGGAAATGTTTTATGTTCTCATACTTGAAGAAAAAAAGGGGAGTAGTAATATATGTCGAAAAAACCATTGAAGCCAAGGAAATTTTTAAAGACAACGAAGGGAGAATGCTGGGAGTGGAAATTCAAAAGAATGGGGAAAAGATCCTATTGGTTGGAAGCTATGCCCCAAATGAAAAGAAGACAGAATATTGTAAGAAATTGTGGGAAAAAGTATCAATATATGAATATGAAGACTGGATTCTCATGGGAGACTGGAATGGAGTTCAAGATGTCAGCTTAGATAAATCAACTTCAAAAACTAAGGAAGAACAAGTAAAGAAAGGGAAATTACCAAACAGCTTCTTTGAAATGTGCAAAGAATTGGCTGTTATAGATGCTTGGAGAAACATTCACCCTAATGTAAAGGATTTTACTTTTTCTCTGAAGTTCACAAAACTTGGTCCCGAATTGATATGATCTTGATTTCAAAACATCTGCTAACAGTAGTAAAACAAATGGAAATACTACCTAAAGTGAAATCCGATTGTCATGTCTGCGGCAGTGCAGGCAGTTACTCACAAACAGCACAGCTCCTACGCACAAGGTGAGAGTCAGACAATGTCCAAACAGAAAGGCATTTGAGAGCAAAATAATCCAAAGGGGCAAATCCAAACCGTAACCCAAACAGGCAGAGTTCCAAGACAACTAGATCCAAGAGCACAGCATAGGTTTCAGGGCCAAAGAGACCAGTTGCTGACCCTGGGAGGAAAGGCCAGCTGGAGCCCTCTTTTATCTATGGCTGCTGTGGCCACAGGTGTTCCCTCATTAGGGCTTGTTTACTTTTTAAACAGGCGGAGCGATGCAAGCCCTCCCTTTCACGGCGTCTCTGCTTCAACTTAGGTGTGTCAGCTGTGTCTTCCTCCATTTGTTCCCCTGGCTCAGGCCTTTGTTGTTGTTGTGTATTAACTCCCTTTGAACCAGCTTCTGGGGACACTTCAGCCTGTGGGGAAGCCTCTGCCTCGGATTCAGAATCCTCCTCCTCACTATCACAGTCCCCAAGGCAGAGCATGACACTGATCACCATCCGGTGATGTTACAAATGAAGGATAAGAATAAACAATTTCAACGCCGTTTAAATGACAGTTTGCTGAACGATGAGGAAATTATCAAGAAAGCGAAAGGAGCTTTAAATTTTTACTTCCAAGAGAATATGAAAGATGAAACAAGGATGAAAATGATATGGATGCATCGAAAGCGGTAATGAGAGGTTTTTTCATCCAGCAACAACAAATTCAAAATAAGAAAAGGCGGGAACGTTACCAAATCTTACTGACAAAACTACAAGAAAAGGAAAGGAACTCAAGGCAAATCCATCTCAAGCATCACTACAACAGGGGATCAAAAAAAAAATACAAAAAGAAATGGAATTAATCACAACTGAAGAGATGGAGAAAAAGATTAAACTTATGAAACTGACCCACTTCAAACAAGCAAATAAAATTGGAAAATGGTTAGCATATAAACTTAAGAAGAGGAAGGAAAGAAATCTGATTTTAGAATTACAAGATGCCAAAAAGATGATCACCCAACACGATAAAATAAAACAGAAGCTTGAAGAATATTTTACTAAACTATTTCAAGAGAAAAAAACTCCTCAACAATATGGAAAATACTTGTCTGGATATTTTGAGAAAATACGTGGAAAGCATTGGCAGAAGTGCAAAATCAATTGAATAAGCCAATAACAATAAATGAGGTAGAAGAAACCATAAGAGATTTAAAAGTTGATAAGGCTCCAGGACCAGATGGTTTCACAACTCTGTATTACAAGAAATTCGTAAAAGAATTGATCCAACCAATACATGCAACTATGGCAGAAATAAAGAAGCAAGGAAAACCGGAATCCTGGGGTGAGTCAAATATCGTATTGATTCCTAAAGAGGGGAAAGATAAAAGAGAAGTCAAAAATTATCGACCAATCTCCCTGCTGAATATAGATTACAAAATTTTTGCTTCAATACTAGCAAAGCGGATGAGAAAACCATTACAGGATAAGATCCAAGAAGAACAAACAGGCTTCTTACCTGGCAGATTTATGAGAAATAATGTGAGAATATTACTTGACACAATTGAGTATTATGATAAAAAACTAGGCAAGAAAGTAGTGCTCTTCTTTGTCGATGCAGAAAAAGCATTTGATAATGTTTCTTGGACATTTATAAACAGGGTTTTAAGAGAATACAGTTTTGGACAAGACTTCTTCAAATGGATATAGATGATTTGATAGTAATCTTGCAGATGGATCTTGGTAAATCATTTATATCCATTATTAAAGATCTGGTTAAAAATAAAGCAGAAATATATAAAACTCCCAGTTTGGACATCACCTCAAGAAGTGTTCAAAATCACCCCAACAAAGCAAGGAAAACTATTAACATATCATGATATACTGAAATGGGATGGCAATAAACCTAGAATGAAAACAGCAGAAGAACTGAGGGCTGATGGACATGAATTGAACTGGTTCCCTTGGTGACAACTAAAAGAAAGATTTATAATGGATCAAAAACTATATGGTTTTGAGAGAAAAGAAAATGAACTAGATTTACTGTTGAAAGAGAATCATAAGAAGAGAATCTCCAAATTTTGCAAATTGTTATTGAAGAGAGAAATGCAACCAGACATAATAAAAGACATGATGGTTAGATGGGCTCAAAATGTGGAGCATCCAATTAAAAGACTGGGAAAGAGTGTGGAAAGTAGACATAAAATTTACGCCAAATTTAAATGTAAGAGGAAGTTTTTATAAGATGTTACATAGATGGTATATGACCCCAGAAAGACTACAAAAAATAACTAAAAATGGGGATGTGAAATGTTGGAAATGTGATGAAAAGGTGAGCTCTTTCTTTCATATGTGGTGGACTTCTCAGATGGCAAGGAAATTTTGGAAGGGAATACATGATGAAATACAAAGAATTTGTAATGTGAACTTTGAAATGATACCAGAATTTCTACTTTGCCAGGTGCATGTTTCTTCAGATAGCTGATGTACAGATTAATAGGATACTGTCAGAGGATACCAAAATGTATTGCAAAAGGCTAAGCAGTGCAAACGAAGGCTGTTAACTGTGTCAGAGTGTGTGATTAATCCAGAATCCATTCAGATAAATACAAGTTTAAGTCAGTATGGTTTTGATGGGCTTTTCATACTAGCAGTTGCTTGTGATGATGAGCCATCATGAGAGCAAGTGTTTTCTGCAGCTGTTTCTGCAAAGTCACAACCGTCTCCTTGACGACTCCCAGTAGGATAGAAATGATGGTTTTTTTGCCAAGTTACAAAGTGTGGGAAGGTTCAGATAAGCTAGGTATCTGTGAGTGCCTTGACTTATCAGCTTTGAGCAATGTGGTGGTGCACAATGCTTAACTGATACTTCTTGCAGCAGGAGTGGCTAAAAAGGGGAGCTTTTTGTTTGTTGTTTTGTCTGAATAGGAGCTCATTTATTTCCTCCCCCTCTCCTTTCCACAGTCCTGGCAAGCAGCCCAAAAAGCTAGAATAATCAGCCATTACATCTTTCAGCTATGTTTCAAGTAGCCCCACCTTTTCGAAATTATCTGTGTTTTGAAAAAAGCAGGCACTTTTCATTCCTGTGGCCTCTTGAAAGCTTGTGCTGGATCTGTAAAGTGTTCTTCTTTTGATCTGTTTGCCTTTGCATTGAGAATAAGATTGGGGTCTCATACGTTGTAGTGGTTAAGATCTAGATAGCTGGAAATCCTTGATTTAAATCTTACATCTACTTGAGCTAAGCGTCTCTAGGCAACCAACTATCTTTACCAGTGCCTAGTCTACAATATTGTTGTCGTTGTTGTGTGCTTTCAAGTCATTTCGCGCTTATGGCAACCCTAAAGCAACCCTATCATGGGGTTTTCTTGGCAAGATTTGTTCAGAGGGGGAATTGCCTTTGCTTTCCTCTGAGGTTGAGAGAGTGTGATTTGTCCAAGGTCGTCTACCAGGTTTCCATGGTTGACCAGGGATTTGAATCCTGGTCTCCAGAGACATAATCCAACACTCAGACTACTACACCATGCTGACCTTGTAGTCTACAATATTGGTCATACTAACACATGTTAATGTGGCTGCAAAGGTAACAGAAATGGTGAATGTAAATGTAAACAGCTTTAATTACTCAACAGTGCTATAGTAAGGGTAAGTAGTGTTAGCCTTGGGTATATTTAGATTCTTACGGATTATTTAATTGTTACTTATTTATTTATTTTGTTCATTTATATCCCACATTTTTCCCAATAATGGGACTCAAGGCAGCTGACAACTTATTAAGAACAATACAGATTAAAAGCTATATGAAAACATCAGTAAAATATAAATGATGTATTAAGACATCATTGATTGTTATATGTCATATACAGTATAAAGATAGAATTTAGTTAAAAATAATTAAATATAAAATATAAAAAGTACCTAAAAACAAATAATTTATAAAGTCATAAGATGGAAATGACAAAGAAGGTGGAGTCACTTTCTTTGAAGGTTTTTAAACAGAGGCTGGATGGCCATTTGCTGGGGGTGCTTTGAGTTTGTGTTCCTGTGTGGCAGGGGTTGGACTCGATGGCCATTGTGATCTCTTCCAACTCTATGATTCTGTGATTTGACTGCACGCAACGACAACAAAAGCCAAAACCGTTGAAATTCCTTAAAAGACCATATAAAAAACAACAAAACAGCACAGCGAGCCATTAAAAGCTCATCACAATCGATTCTTAAAAGTCTCACAAAATAAGAATGTTTTTCTTGCCAATGGAAGGAGAGCAAGGAGAGAGCCATCCTAGCCTCCTTCAGGAGGAAGTTCCAAAGTCTGGGAGCAGCCAGCAAGAAGGCTTTCTCCTTTTTTTCAGACAAAGGCTGAAAAAAATAGTGGGATAGCGAGAAACACCTCTCCTGGAGAACTGAGAGCTCTGGCATGCTCATATTGGGAGATACAGTCCTTCAAATACCATAGACCCAAGTCTTACAGAACTTTTCACCAGTATATTACTCAAGACAGGGGTGTGGTATTTTTAATCCTCCAGTTGTTTTGGCCTCCAGCTCCCAAGATCTTCATATAGTATAACCAGTGGTAAGGGTGCAGTCTATAGAAGTTATAGTCTAAAACCTCTGAAGGGCCAGAGATTCCCCATCCCTGGGTTAAGGAGAAAATAAAAATTTCACATGTGTTTCTGGTGTAGCCCCGTATTATCTGTGTTGTTTTATTGTGTGACTAAAAGAGAACTATGGCATTCATGTTGTTTTGCATCAGTGTGTACTAGAATATAATAGTTAACAATAGATATTATGAAACCTAACCACTGAGAGTATGTACCATAAACAATGATTATATGATAACAAAAAACAGTCTGCCTCATATGTGTTTGTTGTTTCTTTCCTTTCTCCCTCAGACCTGAATAATCTGTCTGGTACTGTCCAGGTACTGGTAATTGGAGCAACCAACAGGCCTGATTCATTGGACCCAGCCCTGAGACGTGCAGGAAGATTTGACCGAGAAATTTGTTTGGGGATTCCAGATGAAACAGCCAGAGAAAAGTCTGTCAGCATTTTTTCTATAAGTATTTTTCTTTTGTGAGTAATTGGGTCCAGATTTTGGCTTCGGTTCCCTGGAGGATTAACCCGGCCCGCATCAGCTGCAGTCAACCGCTCACCCACCCACCTATTGCTCAGATCCATGTAGCAGTTAGCCATTTTAAAAAGTCTTCTAAGTTTGGCTGGGGAGGGGGACAGTATTATTCTGGACAAGGATTCAGTGAGTGCTGCAATAAATAGCCCAAATGATACAGGTAGGGCAAGCCAAGTAGAACTAGAGACCAACAGGGAGAGGGAACGTAACTTTAGTACAGGACTTCCAGGAAGGGCACATCATCTCAAGTGTCTCTACACTAATGCACAGAGCATGGGGAATAAGCAAGATGAATTCCAACTCTTAGTACTACAAATTAAATATGATTTAATAGGCATCACTGAAATCTGGTGGGATGAATCTCACGATTGGAATGTAAGAAAGAGGAGTATAACCTGTTTATCAGAAATAGACCAAACAAGAAAGGAGGAGGAGTAGCCTTGTATGTCAAGAATGTTTTCACCTGTGAAGAGATCCAGGACTTAAATCTGGGAAATCAAGTCGAGAGCATCTGGGTGAGAATTAAGGGAGCGAGAAACAATAGGGATGTGATTGTGGGGGGTTGCTACAGGCCTCCGGGCCAGCCTGAGGACTTGGATGAGGCCTTCCTGGAGCAGATGACCACACATTCAAAAAGGAGAGATGCCGTGTTTATGGGAGATTTCAGTTATCCTGATATTTGTTGGCAGTCAAATTCTGCAAAGACCGCAAGGTCCAACAGGTTCCTCGCTTGCCTTGCAGACAATTTCATGGTCCAGAAAGTGGAAGACGCAACAAGGGGATCAGCTATTTTAGATCTGATCCTGACCAACAGGGATGACCTAGTTGATGAGGTGGAGGTAGTGGGATCCTTAGGGGGGAGTGACCATGCTGTTTTGGAGTTTGTCATTCAGTGAGAAGGAGAAGCCAAGTGTAGCCAGACACGCATCCTAAACTTTAAGAAAGCTGATTTCTGTAAACTTAGGGAGTTACTTGCTGAAATCCCGTGGTCAAGAATGCTGAAAGAGAAAGGAGTTCATGACAGATGGGAGTTTCTTAAAAGTGAGATACTGAAGGCACAATTGAAAACTATGCCAATAAGGAGGAAAAATGGCAGGTCTCTAAAGAAACCAGAATAATTGACTAAAGAACTCTCAGCTGAGCTAAGTGTTAAAAGAAACATGTACAGGAAATGGAAGAATGGTGAAACCACCAAAGAGCAATTCAAGCAAATAGCCAGGAGATGTAGGGAGAAAGTCAGAAAAGCTAAAGCGTAGAATGAACTCGAGCTTGCCAGAGACATCAAAAGCAATAAAAAGGGCTTTTTTAGATATGTCCGCAGCAAAAGGAAAAACAAGGAAATGATAGGGTCACTGCGTGGAGAAGATGCCCGATTAATAACAGGGGAAAGTGAGAAGGCAGAACTACTCAATACCTTCTTTGCCTCAGTTTTCTCCCAAAAGGATAGAAGTACCCAACCTGGGGTGTGGGGAGCAGGAGAAGAAGCGGGGGAAATGCAGCACAGAATAAGTAGAGAAGTAGTACAAGAATATCTGGCTAAACTAGATGAATTCAAGTCTCCAGGTCCAGATGAATTACATCCAAAGATATTAAAAGAACTGGCAGAAGTCATTTCTGAACCAC
Source organism: Iguana delicatissima (assembly GCA_948472985.1). Taxonomy (NCBI): domain Eukaryota; kingdom Metazoa; phylum Chordata; class Lepidosauria; order Squamata; family Iguanidae; genus Iguana; species Iguana delicatissima. The sequence continues at coordinate 303,681 of CAOKZL010003221.1, read as the reverse complement.
TTGCAATAATCTTTGAGAACTGTTGGAGAACAGGAGAAGTCCCAGCAGACTGGAGGAGGACAAATGTCATCCCCATCTTCAAGAAGAGGAAAAAAGAGGACCCAAATAGTTATCGCCCAGTCAGCCTGACATCAATACCAGGAAAGATCCTAGAGCAGATCATTAAACAGTCAGTTTATACTTACTTAGAAAGCAATACCATAATCACTAAAAGCCAGCAATGATTTCTCAGAAATAAGTCATGCCAGACTAATCTTACCTCTTTTTATGATAGGATTACAAGCTTGATAGATGAAAGGAATGCTATAGACGTAGCATATCTTGACCTCAGTAAGGTCTTTGATGAGGTTCCCTGTGACATTCTTGCAAAGCAACTAGTAAAATGCAGGCTGGACAGGGCTATTGTTAGGTGGATTTGTAATTGGTTGACCGACAGAACCCGAAGGGTGATCACCAATGGCTGCTTTTCATCCTGGAGAGATGTGGCTAGTGAGGTGCCACAAGGTTCTGTCCTGGTCCCAGTGCTATTCAACATCTTCATCAGTGACTTGGATGAAGGAGCGGAGGGCATGCTGATCAAATTTGCAGATGATACCAAATTGGGAGAGCTTGCTAATACACTAGAGGACAGGATCAAAATGACATTGACAGATTGGAGAGCTGGGCCAAAGCTAACAAAATGAATTTCAACAGACAGAAATGTAGGTCCTACACTTTGGCAGAAAAAATTGAAATGCACAAATATAGGATGGGGGAAGCGTGGCTGGATAGCAGTACGTGTGAAAGGGATTTAGGAGTCTTGGTAGATCACAAGCTGAACACGAGTCAGCAGTGTGATGCGAGCAGCCAAGAAAGCCAACACAATTCTTGGTTGCATCAATAGGAGTATGGTGCCTAGACCGAGGGCAGTAATGGTACTCTATTCTGCATTGGTTAGGCCTCATTTGGAATACTGTGTCCAGTTCTGGGCGCCTCAGTTCAAGAAGGATATTGACAAGCTGCAGTGTGTCCCAGAGGTGGGAGACCAAAATGGTGAAGGGTCTGGAAACCATGCCCTGTGAAGAACAGCTTAGGGAGCTGGGTATGTTTAGTCTGCAGAAGAGAAGGTTAAGAGGGGACATGATAGCCATGTTTAAATATTTGAAGGGATGTCATGTTGAGGAGGGAGCGAGCTTGTTCTCTGCTGCTTCAGAGAGTAGGACAAGGAGCAATGGATTCAAGCTGCAGGAAAGGAGATTCCACTTGACCCTCAGGAAGAGCTTCCTGACGATCAGAGCTGTCTGGCAGTGGAATATGCTGCCTCGGAATGTGGTAATGTCTCCTTTGGAGGTTTTTAAGCAGAAGCTGGATGGCCATCTGTTGGGAATGCTTTGATGAGTGTTCCTGCATAGAAAGGGGTTGGATTTGATGGCCCCTGGGGTCTCTTCCAACTCTATGATTCTATTTACTCAAATTGACTTTTTTTAAAAAAAACAAAAAACAAACTAATTGCTGTGCGGGCCCAAATTGATGGAAGCTATAGGGTGTGTGGGGACATGGAGGTTGTGCACCCTTTAATTTGTACAGAGTGATATACAGTCAGACATCCACATTCATTAGAGTTAGGGGTGTAGGACCCCCACAAAAAAATCACAGATATCAAAGGTGTGTGTGCCTGTGGGAAGAGACCAAGGCATGGTAGGGAGAGTGGACACCCAGGATCCAAACCAGGTCAGGAAAAGGAGGTGGATTGATATGATAGCCCTGTGCTTCCTCTGTCTCGCACATATCTTTGCTTGGGTGTTGGGAGTGCGTTGGGAATGGTTTGTGGTGCTGAGAAATCAGGCTGTGAACCATCCTTAGTTGGCCAGACAGCTACTGATGGAGGAGGAGGAGAAAGACCATAGACAGGTTTTTAAAGGGCTGCATGACCTGAACAGAGCCACCAAGAGAGAAGGTTCCCCCAGAAAAGAAGCACCTGAAGTGAGGAGGCAGGGGAAGCACCTCAAGTTGGGGGTAACTGTAGAGTCAAACCTGCAAATATGGAGGACCAGCTATACAGTTAACAACTTAAGGGATGTGGACATCCACAGAACTAATTAGTTAGTAAGATTGTCAGGTATGTTAAGATGCATTCCGGTGTTTCAGTGATCATTTCAGTAGATAATCAAAACCATTCAGTACTAGATGAGCCCCATCACCAGCTTTCTAGTGCATAGAGTAAATATGAAAAGGAACTAACTTTTTCTGGATTGGCAATCACACGACTCAATATGACTCAGACATGTTAATTTCAACTGCAGTCTGATGATATTTTTGCAAGCATAGTTTCATCATGATATTCTTGTCACTCTCAGCAATAGTTTGGAAAGGAGCAAGACTTTCCTTGTGATCTAGCACCCTGAAAAATCAGGGTTTGCATGGAGAGGCTGTATATGTAGAGGGTACTCTCTTCTCCATATGATCACTTTTCACTTAAAAAGGGAGAAAACAGATGATAGCCTGCTACATCTCATTCATTCAGATTAACTCTATCCTGAATGCCAGAATATTTACGACTATTACAGTCTCTGCTATTTTGCTTCTTTGTTTAATTGAGTGGACTTGCCTCATTCTCTCTTCTTTATTAGGCCCTCAGAAGATACATTCAAGAACTGTTAAGTTCTTGTTTTTTATGAAGACCAAAATGTTTATGAAAACCTTTATTTTATCCTCAGAATTCTGAAGACACTGTGTCGGAAACTTAGACTCCGGGAATCCTTTGACTTTGGTCATTTGGCTCATATGACTCCAGGCTATGTTGGTGCTGATCTCATGGCACTTTGCCGTGAGGCAGCAATATGTGCAGTGAATAGAGTCCTTGTCAAAGTGGATGGGGAGAAACATGAAGTAATCAGAAATGAAGAAAGAGCATCTGGACAAGACATGAAGAGGAATGTAGAAGAACTTGCAAGAAAGGATAATGAAGAGGCAGAGCTACCCACTAAAGTATCTACTTAAATGATTATAGTCCACTTTAATTCACTTTAATATTTCTGTTTGATTGCATAAAATGAATTCACCTTTCTAGGTGCAGAAACTATAAAGATTTACTGAAAAATAAATATATCAAAAAGAAATAGTATAATTATACATCTGTTGAGGCTGTTCAAAATGTCAGAAGGTAGTGAGCAAGCTTTTGAGTTCTGCAGAGCTCATTTTTAGACTCAGTGTGGGGGAAAGAAATCTTTTATGTTTCCCTGAACTCTTTGGAGGAAGGGTAAAATAAAACATAGTGGTAGTAACAATGGGGTGAGAATGAATAGTCTCTGTACTTGGTAACATTCTAAAGTTGAAGCAGGCTTAGCAAAATTACCTTTTTGACTTAAAGCAATTAGAATTTACCAGTCCGTTGGCTACTATTGTCATCTAGTTGATGAGTGGAAATTTTGCACCCTTGGAGAAGTTGTTGGACTGGAGTTCCCAGCATTCCTCATCATTGGCTATGGCTAGAGTTGCTGGAGATTGTAGTGAAGCAACTTCTGAAGGACTGCTCAAATCCCTTTATTCATCTAAGCTGTATTCGAGCATTTTTATACTGCAGTCATTTGAACGAGGGATGCTTTAGCAAACATTTGCTGAAATCAAGATAAATTATGTCCCCATTGTTTTCACAATCCATTGATCTAGTAACCACGTTTTTAAAAATGAGTGGACAGGTAAGATTAATTTGCCAGTATTTATTCTTGACAATGAGAGCCAGTGTGGTGCTGTGGTTTGAGCATTGGACCAGGACTCTGGGAGAGCAGGATTCAAATCTCCTTTCAGCCTTGGAAACTCACTGGGTGACCTTGGGGAAGTCACACTGTTTCAGTCTCAGAAAACAGTGAGGGCAAACCCACTCTGAACAAATCTCACCAATAAAACCCCATGATAGGTTTGCTATAAGGTTGCTGTAAGTCAACAACAACTTAACAGCATAGAACAACAAATTACTGACCCCAGATGCATGCTGGCACCTGTTAATATATTGTAACTGAAAGCCTTTCTTCAACACCTTTAAACGTCATAGGCTTCCTTCTACCTAGTCATACTCATTCTTATATTATTTTCCCTCTTCCTCTCGACTTCCTTAGGATGAATTGCAGAGGCTGCTCCAGTTGCTAAAGGAACCAGAGCCCCTGGGGGAGGATAAGTTGCAGAAGTTGTCCATTGAATTGAATGACTTCATTGTTGCACTCTCTTCAGTACAACCGTCTGCCAAGAGAGAGGGCTTTGTCACAGTACCCAACGTGACGTGGGCAGACATTGGAGCCCTGGAGGACATTCGGGAGGAACTCACCATGGCAATACTGGTAGGAGTGGTCATTTTTACAAAATCCTTTTAATACAGGCAGGGCTAAAATCTCCTCTAGAAATTAAGCAATGTCATAGAGTTGCCAGCAGTTCTGAACTGGAGGTATTTTGCACTTTTTGCTTGGCAGTATATGAAGCAATGTTTTCCTTGGCTTCATCTACAAAGTAGAATACAAATACTTTTTACTTTCAACTCAAAGCTGAGATACTTGAATTATAGCATTGAAATTATTCAGAAAAGCCAAGTGTGGCTTGTGATACCAGCACAGCAAAGGTAACCTTGCTGGTTGTAAGAGAAATCCCAGAATACGTATTCAGATACATCTTTCATTTGGACAGTTCAGAGATCATAATATAACATACAAGTTATCAGTTCTCCAGAACTCTTCATCAGGCATGCTCAAACAAAATCATCTACTAGGTGATTCTCCAGATGGCACAGAAGAACAAGCCGCTATGATTGGGTTAATCCCGGTATGCCAAAGGTATCAGGCAGGAGTCCATGATCTTTCAGTCATGGCTGTTAGGACTCTCTCTGTTCTTTAACAATTTTCTCTATCCTGCCATACCAACCAGACAGGTTTGCCTTTCTCAAAAAAAAGAAAAAGAAAAAAGCCTCGAAGACTCAAACAAAAAATTGGATTGGCTTTCTCTTGGTCCTACCACCATCCCAGGCTCACCTGATGAGGACACAGGAGAGAGCCTTCTCAATGGCCACTCCCACCCTGTGGAACTCTTCCACAGGATGCTGGGCAGACCCCCTCCCTTACTTTCCTTTTGCCAGCAGGCAAAAACTTTTCTTTTTAAACAGGCTTTTATGTAAGCCAGGGAGCTTTTATTTATCAACTTTTTTTAAATTGAATATTGTTCTAGGTTTTTATAATTTTATATGTTTTTAATATTTTAATTGTTTTAATTTATTGTTGGAAGCCCTCTTGGGTGCCATTCTGGGAAGAAGGCGGCACACAAATATAATGAATAAATAATAAATAGAACAAATGCAGCCATCCTTCTACATTTGCTAGGGTTAGGGACACAGGACTCCTGTGAAAGTGGAAAGAATGTGAATAGCTCTAGGCCCTCCCAAACCATATTTAACACAGAAAAGAAAATATGAGCACCATATTCCACCCACCATGAATTCCTTTGAGGCACCAGGGTCCTTTCACAAGGCAGAAGTGGGTGACTGGTGGGTCTTACAGCCGCCTCCACTGCTGCCTCACACCATTTTTAATAGGGACTTACAAGCCTCATTCGCAGTTTCTCAGTCTCATGAGGCTTGCAGTCACTATTAAAAATGGCATAGGGAGGCAGCAGAGGTAACAGCAAGTAATCGGTGAATAATCAAATCCGCAAAGGTGAAACCCGCAAATGTGGAGGGCTGACTAGTACTCAACAGCATATGAGTAGCTATGTATATCATGAGCCCTGAGCCCTACTGTGTTGGTTAAGTGTGGCTTAAGACTCAAAAGCAGACAGTGAGAGGTTGCTTTTTTAAAGATCTCTCCTTCTAAATGATCTTATCTTTGACAATTGTACAACATGCTTATCTTTAAGCCTTGTTCCACCTGTTTAAGTATTTGTCATGAAGTTTGTTTAGGTTTTTATATAAGTAATTGTCAATATGATAAAGATGAGGGAAAGTGCTAACAGTCAAGTTGTCTTTAACTTGCTTTGGCAGCTTAATTGGATGTTTATTTTTGGATTTGTTTTAGTTAAGGAAGCACTCTCATGATGCTTTCAAAATCCCTCATTTATACCAAAGATTTATACCAAAGAACAGCCAAAATTCAGTTGTGTTTTTTTCTAGTTTCCCCCATATGATGCAGCTGTTCTGTTACAGGCACCAGTACGTAATCCTGAGCAATTCCAAGCCCTTGGCCTCACAACTCCAGCTGGCATACTCCTTGCTGGCCCTCCAGGTTGTGGCAAAACACTGCTTGCTAAGGTAATTTTGCCTGCTTTGCCAAATTTTGACTAACTTGATTTTAAGCCACATTGAGAATGCTGGTACTCACTAGCTGAGGATTCTGGAAGTTGAAGTCCAAATAAATAACTTTTCCAAGCAATCTTTTATCTTTTTCAACCTTACAATTTGATGTTCACTGTGTTTTATTATATTGCTGATATTTGTTTCTATTGTTTGCATGTGACACAAATAATTTATAAAATTGACTGCCACAAGTTGTGATGGCAGCCATTGATTTAAATTGCGTTAGAAGGATCTTGACAAATTTAACAGTAGGAAGGCCTGTCATTGCCTATTAGCATGGTGCATATATGGACTTTCCAGACTCAAAACGATCTTTTCCTCCTTCTAGCATTAATATGCTGGAGTATTGTGTGATGGGGCAGCCAGAAAAGCCAATGCGATTCTTGGTTGCATCAATAGGAGTATGGTGTCTAGATTGAGGGAGGTGATGGTACCACTCTATTCTGCATTGGTTAAGCCTCATTTGGAATACTCTGTCCAGTTCTGGGCACCTCAATTCAAGAAGGATATTGACAAACTGGAGCGTGTCCAGAGGAAGGCGACCAAAATGGTGAGGGTCTGGAAGCCATGCCCTGTGAGGAACAGCTTAGGGAGTTGGGTATGCTTAGTCTGCAAAAGAGAAGGTTAAGAGGGGACATGATAGCCATGTTTAAATATTTGAAGGGATGCCATGTCGAGGAGGGAGTGGGCTTGTTTTGTGCTGCTCCAGAGACTAAGACAAGGAGCAATGGATTCAAGCTGCAGGAAAGAAGATTCCACTTGAACCTCAGGAAGACCTTCCTGCTGGTCAGAGCTGTCTGGCACTGGAATATGCTGTCTTGGAGTGTGGTAGAGTCTCCTTCTTTGGAGATTTTTAAGCAGAGGCTGGATGGCCATCTGTTGGGAATGCTTTGATGGGTGTTCCTGCTTAGCAGGGGTTGGATTCGATGGCCCCTGGGGTCTCTTCCAACTCTATGATTCTATGAGTAAGGTAATGTAAATGAATGGCAGGATATTCAGGACAAACAGCATACAATGGGTAGAAATTTCAGTTGAAGGCTAACGCTAGCCTTAAAAGAAAAATTTAGACAGGATAGTCCTATCAGCAGCTTTCATCTGTGATACCCAGAGTTTGGAAATGTTACTTTTTTGGACTACAGTTCCCAGGATCCCCTGACTATCGTGGCCAATAGCTACATTTGCTGGACTATTTTGCAATCCAAAAAAAATAACACCCTCAAGCTACAGTGATATTATATGGAAATGTTCAGGGCCGTGTGCTAATTGTGGATGTGTGAATGACTGTGTTCTTAATGTCCATGCTAGTGCACTTCCTAGATGCATTTAACTGGACATTTTGGGAGACAAGATGCTGGACTTCATAGAGTCTTCGCCTAATCAGATAGAACTCCACTTATATTCTTAAACTGCTGAAGATAAAAGAAGTAGTTCCTTGATTCTGTTGCCATTTTGTAGAGCCACATTGGCCCTAAAGTTATGCAGGAGATACTTTTTATTCCAAGTGCATGATTATAACCTTTAATTTCTTGACAAGATTCTATTTCCTGCTAGATAGGGAGTGCTAAATCCAATTTTAATCCCAGCAAACATAGTCTTTTTAAAATAAACGGGACTAGGCAGTTGCCATTTATTTACATTGATTTTATTTGGTCTACTCAGGTTGTGACTAAAATTGCCATCAAAAGGAAAAGGTGAAACAAACTCAAGGTGAATTTCAGTACCAGAACACACACTCTTAAGTAGCGGTGTCTTCAGGCCTTTTGTTAGTAAGCACAGATATTGGCACATGTCTATAGAAAGATTTCAGCTGTTGGTCTTTATCCTAAAATTCAAGAAATTACGACTTAGAGAAATGGAGTGTTTTATAAATGTCATCCTAGCTTAAAACTCTTTAGGTTCCTCATTTTTTTTGTCTTTTTTATCTTGAGGTTTGCATTGAATATTATGTGTTCCATTACTAATGTTATTCTGAAAATGTATTGTAAAGTATCACAGTTGGAGTTTGAGAAGATGAAGAACGAATGCTTGCACCCTTATGGAATGCCCTGCCCTATGCTACACAACAGCCTAGATACATTGAATGGGTGTATAGGATAGTGCTTTCTTCACAGTAATGATGCCCACTTTGTGGAATTTGTTGTACTCAGTGAATGCTGCATCATTGCATGCACCAACTTGTACATGCTAGGTGAAGACACTGTTACTTCAGTGTCCTTTTGGGCTGGCTGAAAACAAGTATATGTTATATGTGTTTTCACCTTCTTGCCCCGGATTGACTGCTGTTCTCTTTAAATTTTGCTGCTTGGTGCTTTTGTTTGTAGTCAGAAGATACAGATATTTAGAGAAAAGATTATACTTCCATGGGAGAACCTATACTTGGTTTACAAGTAATACAGAGCTAGGTGGATGAGTAGTCAAGGCGCATTCTTGTGTTCCTCTTTGTGACCTGTGTGTTTCTGTCATTTAATTGTTATCAGAGGCTTTGTAGCTCTCACATCAACTCATGTCAAATTTAAAAATATTGTAGTATATTAATCGATTATATGTTTTTTCTTTGTAGGCCATAGCAAATGAGTCTGGGCTGAACTTCATTTCTGTGAAAGGCCCTGAACTATTGAATATGGTGAGTTCTACCCAGTTATCTGATTAAGTTTGAGCATGTTAAAATGTTAAAAGTGTATAATTTATGTTATAGAATTCATACTATAAAATATGTTTTTGTTGTGCTTGTTAACGTGTGCTTGGCTGCATTGGAAATGACATGCTTGATTTGATTGTTAAATTCTCAGCTGCACAATTTCTGTCAGTTGTGGCTCTGAATACACTGTAAAAAAACCCTACTCTCTACCTGCAGAGACATTAGAGAGAGAGATTTGTGTGAGTGCAAGGGTTGTTCCTTACTTCACCAGAAAGAGTATTTTCAGAGTTCTGAAGCAGTCCTATAGACAAGCATGTTGGATGACCCAGCTTTGTTTTGCTTATCTGTAAAAACAGATTCCACAAAAATTTTTGTTTTGTAAAATTCCTGTTTCAGTATGTTGGGGAGAGTGAACGTGCAGTACGTCAGGTTTTCCAGCGTGCAAGGAATTCAGCGCCTTGTGTTATATTCTTTGATGAAGTTGATGCTTTGTGTCCTCGGAGATCGGATCGTGAGGTGAGCCTAAAGCTACTTCCATCAATCACTTGGCTGAGATGTAGGATAGGAAGATTACAAATGAATGTATTTTATCAGTGGTATCTGTTTACAAAGTAACCCTGCAATTTAATGTACTGTTCCTATTATAGAGGTGAGAACCTCAGAGATCTGTAATTAATCCATGATATGTTTGGGACTTAATCCCTTATCTTGAAGATCCAAATCCACCACTTGGAATACTATACCAAACTGGCTTGTTCATCTCCTGCTTTGAAATTTAAAGATAGACATGGCAGACTAGAGCTAGTTTCACTGTGTATGGGTGCTGCATTGGGAATTCTTATAACCTGAAACAATCAAAACAAGCATGTAGCAAAATTGTTTATGAGGTACGGATGGAGGGTTGAAAGAAAAAATTGGGGGCTGAAGCCCCAAAAGAACAGCCCTAGATCTGCATATCCCCCCACCCCCACCCCAGTGAGGAAGTAGGATTTTTGCTTAGGCCTTGCTTCCACAGGCAGTTACATTGTGTGGATATTATTGGCTTAATATTTTATTAAAAGAGATTCATCCCATGATATACACAGCAGATGGTACAAATTACATGTTAGACTTCACAAGTTCGTTTTTGAGATGACAATCTCCCAGGGACAGTTGAAATGGTATTCGCTGCCCTGCCCTCTCTTTTATGCCCAGCAAATTGTGTTTAGAGGCCCACTGCCTCTGAACACTGCTATAGCCATCATGACTAATTGCCATTGATTGACTTATCCTTTTCAAGGTATCTAAGCTAGTAGACATCACTGTATGTAAATTCCATACAGCAGAAGCGAGCAACTATATACAATCTCCTAAGGCCCTCACAAAGACTGTGCCACTGAATTGTTCCACCAAATTTCAGCAGCTCGCTTCCCAAAGTCATTAAAGCAAGCAGAAAGTGCTTATTTTGAAAGGATTTTTTTCTGGTGATTTGTTTCTGAAATTCAGTGGTTGTAATGGCTACTGAATTCCAGTAATGATTGTGAGTGAGGTAGTGATTACACAAGGCACAAGCATATTGAACCCCAGATTCTCTGAAGTTGCCTCCTATGAAGGGAACAAGTGCTTTTGTCTTTCATGGTTGTATAGCTGCATGGCTTCAAATAGTCTTGATCATGAAGAAATGCAACAGGAAACTGTTCCCAGGAAACTGTTATTATCAGGGTCAGATCAAGCTAGAGTTGTTAATCACACTTTGAGTTGATTTTGAAATACCAACTTCTCTGACTGCTGAGTAGGATTTCCTGGTTCAGGCATCACAGTAAGCTTTTTGGCAATTTGTGTTGTGTAAATTGTGTAGTACCAAGGAAAAAAGAGCAGTGAAAGAATGGAGCATGCAGGCACAAGTCATATTTATGTCTTGGCTTAAAAGTCTGGTATGTATAAAGATCCAAACAAGGGCACTCCTTTCATGCCTTGGGCTTCTTTTTGTGAAGGGAAATAATGAATGATGAAATGTAGGTTAGGAGCAATGTAAAATGCAGCAACAATACATTAAAACAGTTGAGCTTCTGTGTTACATTGTCATTTTTGTATAGTTTATTATTCATCTTGAATCGTCACACTTTTGAAAAGAAATTAAATTATTTATATACAAACACTTCCAACAAATCATAAAATAATAATTAGACAAGGAGTGGTAAATCTAAGTACCAACACATGTAAAGAGTAATGATTCTGGTTATTACATTCATTGTGGTCTTCTTTTTCTTCAGTATCTTTAACACAGTGGATTACCTACTCAGGATACAATAAAAATTCATACTTCCATACATCAGGATTCAGGTTTATATATTTTTGACACAATTATAATGGAAATCCTTCCATTAAGCACTCTAAAGTTGGACAGAACTTTAATTTTAATTCCTGATGTTATGATTCAAGTTTCTGAAAATGTCAGTCAAAATATAAAGGAAATAAAATGTGTGTTCTCATAACCATCAGCTTTGTAAGACAAATAATAACCTCTTTAAAGCTGTGGGAAGGATATTTTAGATGCAGTCAATTTGCTCACTTCTAATTGTCCTTCACTCTGTTTGAATATTATGCTATCCATGAGAAAATTAAGTTATGAAGTTACAATCTGTACTTGCACTGTTCCCAAGGATGTGTGAGTGTGTGTGTATTCTTAATTTATCTAAAGATGCGCCAGATAAGCCTGAAACACAATTTTGATACCGTTAAGGCGCCAGAAAATGTTACAAAATTACATGCTTTCAGATGTTACAAAATCAGGTAACTCTTTGGATCATTCCCACTAACCAGTTCTGTTTCCTGGTGTTGCATTGTAATCCTGCAGACCGTAACTTGTCTGAAATATAATTTGTATCTGTTCTGCAATGTTTTATTTTCCTTCTTAGAATATTATGATGTGATGGGCTTGAACATCTTATAGAGTTAATTTTTTTGCTGGAATGGTAGTTTAAAATTAGTGTTGGAAATGAGCCAAGTATAGTAGGCCCTCCACATTCGCGAAGGATAAGGACACAAATCCCTCGCAAATGTCAAATAATTACAAATAGAGTGTTCCCCCTACAGACTTCTGCCCAGCTAATGCACCCACCCAGGCCAGGGCATGGAGGCAGAGAACTGGTGATCAGCCTCTCTGGGCCTTCATGCCACCAATGTGGGTTGCACCTGTACCCACAGTGGGCAGTGCGAGGAGCACAGGGAACTGGCAATCGGCCTCCCTGGGCCTTCATGCCACCCACTTAGGCTGCACCCGTACCCACGGCAGCAGTGGGGCATTGTGAGGAGTGCAGGAAACCAGCTGTCGGCCTCCCTGGGCCTTCATGCTGCCTGTGTGGGCTGCGCCTGTACCCACAGCAGTGGTGGGGCAGCCTGAAGAGCACAGGGGATCCGCAATTGGCCTCTCTGGGCCTTTGTGCTGCCCACATGGGCGCGCCCGCAACGGGGGCAAGGAAAATGGGAGGAGCAGGTGGAGTGGGAATGGGGGGCAATCGGGCATCTTGCAAATAATCAAATTCGTGAAAGTGACACCTGCAAATGTAGAGGGAGAACAGTACTGCATTATCCAGAGGGAAGATACACCAAGGTTATGGAAAACATCATTGTTCTCCAGTCTGGTCTCTTCTGGATGTGTTGATGTGATAATCAGTTTATGTTGTCTTTGTCATCTTACTGCATTCTCACTCTTATAGTCAGGTGCCAGCGTCCGTGTAGTGAACCAGTTGTTGACAGAGATGGATGGCCTGGAATCTCGTCGTCAGGTTTTTATTATGGCAGCCACAAACAGGCCAGGTGAGAACAACTAAACAATTGGAGCTAGTCTCAGGAGCATCAAATGAGCTGTTACCCTGTTGCATGTCCATGTTATTTGTCCATAATAAAGATCAAGACTGAGCCACCCAAAAGGTTAGATCAGTACAAAATAGAGATGCTCAATGTACAATGTTACATTTCTCAAATCTCATGAAAATCTTTACCAAACTGTGAGATCTTCTACCTTTTTATTCCCTCATCACTATATGTTGCAAATATAAGAAATGTATTTCAGTTCCATATCCCTTAATTTTCTGCTGCCACCATGAAATTTCTGAAACCTTACCTTCCTTGTCCATGCTCAGTAGTTGGGCTTTTGGCCCAAGATAAACAGAAGAGGTTTATTTAAACAAATCAGTTATTGTTTAAAACATATTGACATGTGTTTTAAGATGTTCAGTTACATAGAAAAGGGCGATATGTGGCCAATGTTACTTTTCAGCCTTACTTATGGCACTCTGTTTGGCCACATATCTTCCCCCTGCACAGATATCCCCATTGTGGAGCACTGGATGGGAAGGTTTAAATCTTTGAAGTCTTCTAGTCCAGAATTTGATTACCAGACCACAACAAATAATTGATCATTTAGTGGTTTACAAATCTTGTTTTCTGAGGCTGCCTACCTTCCACTGTCATTCCACTGTCATTTCTGGAGAACCTTCTCTGGAGACTTCCATACCTTGCTAGGTTCTTGCAGAATTTTTTCTAATATCAGCTCCTTTCTTCACTGTCTTCCCTTAAACTATACTGTTATCTCTTTCCTTGAGTTTGTCTTTGCCAATCTGCTTAGACTATGGCTGAGCAAGTGAATGTTTTTGTGTCCTCGGTAGACCATCAAAATTGTCCAGTCATTCCCCAAGAAATCACCCAAATTTAGGCCATTTCACCCTGAACTTGGTGGAGTGGAGGGAGGATTTTATGAAAACCAGAACTGATTAGAAGTAGAAATTTTTAAACAAACAAACAAAAAGCCTCTCTAGGTCTAAGAAGTGGGAAATGGACTAAAGTGAATGGTGCAGGGCATGTATGCCAGATAACTTTCCATGATAATTTAATAACTGTGTTTGCAACCCAGATATCCCAGACAGTTTGAGACTAAGCTGATGTCACATGTATGTGTGAAAATTGGTTGCAGGATTTCCCAGTGCACAGGTGCATTTACCACAAAAACTACTTGCATTCATAGTGAGGCATCCATTAGGCTTGTCTGCATATATATCTCAAGCTGTGTCACAACATATAGTCTGTAGCGTGTTGGAGGAAGTCATCTGCCTCAGTTTTGCTGAGCTGTTTTTCCCTTCTGTCCTGTCGTACAGCTGCTTCCAGACTTTTGGCTGGGATTCAACAGGAGCCATTTCTGTCTCCAAGGCTTCCAGTTTTACTTTCAACTCAGCCTTCCTGCTTGCTGTATCAGCAGCTTCTGCTTTTGTGGTTGCCTTTTTTTACCATAAGAGACATATGCCCATACAGCTGCTTTTTCAGCCCATGCTTTAGGAGTAGCTAAGATGGCTTTCAAGTCAATATGATTAGCTAGCAACACGACTGTTGCAAACTTGATTCTTCCAAGTTATTTATTTTGCTCTCCGCTTCTTTAGTAACTCTTCCTGCAGTGTTCTCCTTGCTCTGGTTTGTAGTCTGTTAAATGGCATTTTCTTTCAAACTTGAATATGTATTGAATTTTATTAGGGGGAGACAGACTTCCTAGACAGCAGTTGGTATTATGTACATTTATTATTTAAATGGTCCATAATCTACTGAATCTCATCTTCTTCTTCTGCAAGTATAATACTGCATGGATCTTGTCCTACCTTGTATCACCCCCTTTCTGACTTGTCCTGTTGCTGGTTTTTCTCAGCTTCATCTACATCTCCTTCTGAGAAGTCAGTGGTTTGAAATGGGTTTGGGTTCTACCATAATAGTGAAGAAGCATTAAATCTGAAGTGTGTACTCTGACAGACCCAGGTATATGTCTGAGACTTGACTGAAGAACAAGGTTTGGCTGTTAAAAGACATACCACAATGTGTAGGCCAGAAGCATTGGGCCTGTCAAATTCCCCATTTTTTTACTGTTGTGATCCTGACCCATGTTGCCTTGTGCATATCTACCCAGGTAGCTAAACTTACATCCTGGTACTCAAAAGCAAATAAAAACTTTCACTTTTATTCTTTAACCTGAACAATAGCTAACACATTAGAGCAATAACTGAGGAAAAACGGAATGGCAGGTTGAAGATAAATTGATACACAAGAATTGTAGTGAGTTGGCCCTCTGCCACTAGGCAGGTAGGTTTTGAAGTCATTTTCGCCAAACGTTAACTGCAAGTGGTATAGAAAAGGTTAATTTGTATTACTGACATTGTTTAATACATTTTTGAAATAGATTGGGGGAAGATTAGTTTGGTTGAGAAAAAATAGGAAGGCTGAGAATGAATTAGGCGAGTGAATTTTCCTGTTATTAACCTGCTTCCTTAATTCTTGCAGCTGTTGGTGAAGGAGAGATGAGTCACATTTGGACATCTTGATTTTCTCTGATCGCTGGGAATAAACTGGGTAGAATTAGATATTCAGAGACCCATTTCTACCCTTGACTGTGAGGGGATGCTGGACCCCATCAGCCAAAGGGATGGAATGCTTTTCTGCTATAACATGTCAGTGCTCAGCACCAAAGGAACTCTTAGGGAATCCTAGGACTAGGACTGGATCCAGTTCTAGCATAGAACAGGAATGATAGGATGAGATGTAAAAAGGGGTGAAAAGACCAGCCTTCAAGACTGCAAGATAAAACAGTGATGCCAAAGCCAAGTAGAAGAGATCTGCTAATGTGGTGGTAGGAATTTTTAACTTGTGGTATATGGGTTAGCTTCAAGGAATTCATGAACTTAGTGCAAAGAAAATTGATGTCCCCCCCCCCGTTTTCTTCTTGTTACTTTGTAAATGCAGTGAGTGAGGGACCATAGCTTTTCATCTGATTTTCAGAGGAGTATATAATCTCACAAAGGTAAAGAACTATTGTGCTAGGGATTACTGATCAAATATACAGCGAAGATTTGGGTCAAATCCGTTACTAACAGATATGTACAAAAGAAGAGGCATGGTTATAATTAACAAACTTAGGACAGTAGAACATATACCACAATGTCCAGATGTGTCAGAACATGCTCATATTTTTAATTATAATAAACTTAAGCTTTGTACACTTTCACTAAAGTCAACAGATCCCTTCAACACCGGTCAGAGGGTTGGGATGGGAGGATTCAGCTCCCCACTGAGCCTTGAAATATACTGTGTAATCTTGAGCCAGTGATTATATCTCAGCTTGACCCTACCTCACAGATTTCTTGTGAGGATAAACTGAGAGAAAGAAAGCCACATATGTCATCTTGGAGTAAAGGCAGCAGAATATAAATGTAATAGATAAGCTTTATTATATATAGGTACAGACCAGAACTGTCAGTTTATGAACACTGAGCAAATATATTTTAAACAAGAATATTAAGTGTGACCCCTCAAAACTAGAACATTAAACTTCTAATATGCTACTTTTATAGCTGTTATATAAATAACAAGAGAGGTCTTAGTTGAAATGAAGGGCTTGGGTGCAAAAAGCCTTCTCTTCTACAAGTGCACGTCTGTGTTTCTTTTACATGAGGTGCAAGTATTTCTTGTTCCTTGTGATCAAGAAGATCTTGGCAAACGTTGGCTTTGAATGATTCATGAAAGATTTGTTGTACTTGGAATTGACTTCTAAATGGATTGTTGTTCATGTCTGCTCTGTACTCTGAGGAAGTCAAGCATAACACTGAAAATTGCTAGGTATTCTTGTGAGCAAGGGTCATGCAGGACATTTTGCAATACATTCTTGCCAACTGAAGCCAAGATTGAGGCAGACTGATGGAAGACAAGGACAAAGGACAAACTTTGCGTGTTGTAGGTCCTAGGTTTAATCCTTAGTATATCTCAAAGGGATTTCAGGATAGGAGAAAATGGCTCAGTGGACTGGTGATCTTACTCAGTGTAATCTACGTCCATATGTTTGTGTATATTTAGCCTATCCTTTCCCTTTTTGTTGCATTAATAAAGGATGTTGTGGCTGTACTGGCAAGGCAGAGGCTGAGCAGAATTTGCCTGCAGACTCTCTGTCAAAGTTACTTCAGTGAGAGTGGTCATCAGTACAGTGCTTGGCAGTGTAAAATTTATTCTTTCAGTGCACTTTAGAGTTGCACATGATTCTGTACTAGAAAGTGTTGAAGAAGCATTCTGGTTTCCTGCACTATCATCATGCCATGATTGATTCCAGTTTACCTTTTTCTTACAAGAAGATAACCATATTTCAGATAATTTAATTTAACTGAAAAAGTACTGTTGCTAAATAAGAGAGAACAACATCCGGAAGACCAGAAGTTGAGAATCATTTCTTATAAAGTGAATGCACCAATTGATTCATGGTAGCTAAAGGATAATTCATAATAGGTTGGTTCAAACATAAATTACTTGTTAAGAAACAAGAATAAGGTTGTTGAATTTAGGATTCACATGTTTTCCTTTTCTGGTCTTCTGAGAAGGGATTGAGAGATTGAAAAACTTTTGCTAAATTGGTTACTCTTAGCTAAATTTTAATTAATTATAAACTGTTATTTTAAAAACTTGTATTGACAACCCATACTTTAGATTAACCACAGTTCAGAGTTTTGATATAACACTAAACTTTGTTTAATCTAAAATGAAAGCAAAATGATTGCTTTCCAGCAGTGCTAGATACAGTTCCAGCATAGAAGAGGGAAGGTCGAATATGGGAGACCAGGACTTGCTGCAGCTTACCCTCCTAATACTGTGCTCATAAATCCATAATGTAGCAATGGAGGAGAAAGGTATTTACACAATTGTCTTGGTATATACAGGTTTAATAAGTTAGGACATTCCTGTTGCTCGAAGTGCAATGCTTTCCTTTCAAAGTTTAGCTTTTTTCATTAACTGTCCTGTAATACACCTCCTGGAAATATATTATATTCCTTCTTTGCTTTCAGTTTTATATCAAAGTCTGAATAATACAATTTTCCATCAGATATTATTGATCCAGCTATTTTGCGCCCGGGAAGACTGGATAAAACACTCTATGTGGGTTTGCCACCACCGGTGGATCGTGTTGCAATTTTAAAGACTATCACTAAAGTAAGTATTTTTGGGAAAAGAGCCATCATGGACTCAGTTTGCCTTCAAATCTTTTGTATGATGTAATTTTCCTTCCATCTTCGTGTTCATTGGGAACACTTTGTCTGTCAAAGTTGCAGGATCAGATATGAATCAATTAAGAAATGTCCTTCTTCTAACTTTAGTCTAGGCTTCAAACATGTATAGCTCTGATATTGATGCATTTTGACCTGGAAGAAGAAATATAGTAATAGTCCTTTGTCTCTTAGAAAAAGTGATGCTTGCATGTAAAAGGCGGTGATACAGTACAAATAAGTTATTTATTCAACATCACAGATCACAATTGGCCAGAAAACTAGATTTTATTATCTTTTAAAATACTCTTCTCAGTTGTTCACATGTAACCAGTCTGGACTTGTATATCATAAGTGCATTTTCTCTTTAGGTGATGTGTGGGAATTGTGTAGCCTTCTACTTTGTTGAACTATTACTTCCAGCAGCACTAGCCATTATTCCTAGTGAAGAATGTTGAGAGTTGCTGTCCAGCAACATCTGGAGAGCCACACAGTTTCTACCGCAAATTTATATGATAATGTGGATTAGTTCACTTATTTCAAATGCAAAGTAAATAATGACCTCCACTATCTCCACAGATAAATACACAGATAAGATCTGTATATTCAAAAATAAGGACCACTTGAACCTGGATCTCTTAAGTCCTAGTCCAGTATCCTAACAATCACACTATGAGTTTTCATCTTATGGTGAATGTAGCAAATGTATATAGGCACAAATACAATAGTACCATTAATTAGCCAATGTGTCAGTGTCTTGCAGGCTGCATGGTAAATTTTACTACATTATGAGGTCTTTTCAAGATCACCAACAACTGCTATCGTTACTGTTGGGCACTCTGCTTTCATTTTCCTTTGCCATTTCCGAGTGATAACATGAAAACAAGTAAATGAACTTCACAATGGCCTGGTTTACACATACTCCTTAGCAAGGATTAGCACTACATTTGCAGGCTGAAAAAAAGCCACATGAAGCCATAGGCTGTGCGCACACACACACACACACACACACACACAGACACACATCTTTTTTCCATGTGGTTGCTTGAGATCATTTGCCTTTGCTTGAGATCATTTGCCTTTGCTTAAACAAAGTTTATTTCAAACTAGCAAAACAATTCAAATATAATGATAATCCATATCTGGTACAAAAAGCTTGCAACCACATTGTTAACTGAGACTGGCTACAGGAAGCCCAGACCTACCTTGCTGTAATACCTCCACTGGCTGCCAATCTGTTTCTGAGCACAATTCAAAGTGTTGATAATGACCTATATAGCACTTCTCCAGATTATTTGAAGGACCAAATATATATTAAATGTGTTCAAAGCAAGAGAATGAAGAAGGAAATGGTGGAACTGCTGCTCAACAAGGATGATAAAATGCTAACAGATTACACTGAAAAGGCAGAGCTGCTCAGTACCTATTTTACTTCAGTTTTTTTGCCCCCAAAAGTAGACTATGTGCTTCCATGCAGTAGCAGAGACCTTGGCAAAGAATCTGGATTGGAAATCAAGGTTTATAAGGAGTTAGTCAGGAATCACCTAGTTAACCCAAGTGAGTTCACAACTGCAGGGTTAGATAAATGGCATGTCAGAGTATTGAAAGAGCTTGCTGACACACTTGCAAAACTTGCCATCACTTCTGAGAAATCTTGAAGAATGGATGAGGTGCCAGAGGTCTGAAGATGAGCAAGAATTGTCCCTCTTTTCTGAAAAATCAAAAAAGAATATCCAGGAAACTGCAGGCCAGTCAGCTTCATCTCAATTCCAGTAAAATTATTAGAACAGATTATACAGAAGTCTGCTTGCAAGTATCTTAATAACAATGTAGTGATTAGTTGGAGCCAGTATGGGTTTGTCAAGAACAAATCCTGCCAAACTGTTCCTTTCTTTCTCTTTCTTTCTTTCTTTCTTTCTTTCTTTCTTTCTTTCTTTCTTTCTTTCTTTCTTTCTTTTTAGAGTGCTGTGGATGTCATTTATCTAGATTTCAGCAAAGCATTTGATAAGATTTCCTCATGACATTTTGATTAGCAAATGGACTAAATATGGAATAGATGGAAACACCATTATATGGACCCATAATTGGTTGGAAAATCATGTTCAAAAAGTTGTCTGTGCTTCAGATTGGAAGGAGGTCTTAAGTGGTAATACCTGGGATTTTGTCCTGGGGCTGATGACCTTCAAGAGTTTTAAAAAGGATATAAATTATGGGATGGAGGAAATCCTTATTAAATTTGCAGATGATACCAAACTGGGAGATATAGCTAGCACATTGGAAGATAGGGGCTGAATTCAAAAGGACCTTAGTAAGCTAGAAAACTGGGCTAAAATTAATAAAATGAAATTCAACAAAGACAGACACAGAGTTCTACATTTAAGCTACAGAAACCAAATGCACAGTTATGGGGTGTGTGTGTGGATACTTGGCTTAGCAGTGGTATACATGAAAATGACCTTGGGATTATTATTGATCATAAATTGGACATAAGCCAGCTGTGTGATGTTGTAGTAAAGAAGGCAAATGCTATCTTAGCCTGCATTAGTAGAATAATAGTTTCCAAACTGAGGGAAATAATATTCCTTCTATATTGTGTGTTGGTCAGGCCTCTTCTGGGATGCTGTGTTCAGTTCTGGGCACCTCATTTGAAGAAGGATGTAAACAAGTTGGAGTGAATTCAGAGAAGGGCAATGGGGTATGAAGAAGGAGATGGACATGTTCAGCTTGATGAAGAAAGGACTGAGGAGTGATGTGATCATAATCTTTAAATACTGCAAAGGTTACCACAAAGGGGAGAGTACAGGCTTGTTCTCATTGCCTCATAAAATACAACTAGATCTAATAATTCTAAGGTATAGGAGAATCGATTTAAATTGAATATTAGAAGGAACTTCTTGATAGTGAGAGGGGTTCAGCAGTGGAACCAATTGCCTAGAGAGCTGGTGAAGTCTCCTCCTGTAGATATCTTCAGAAAGAGGCTGGACAGCTATGTCTTGGGGATGTTCTAGCCGGAGATCCTGTATCAAGCTGATGGTCCATGAGGCCCCTTCCAACTCTGTAATTGTATGACCATATTTTCCCATATGAACCTGTCCCTCCACCCTCACAGGTACAGCTTGTGGGAACATTGGAGAGGCTATTCTCCATGACTGATCCCAGGCTCTGGAAAAGTTAGAGAAAAGTTAGACTGGCAACCTTCATACTGTCTTTCTGCAGGCAGATGAAGACCTGCTTGTTCCAACAGGCCTTTCAGAATTGAATTTGTGGGAGGAGTGGACCTTGTATAACAACATGCTGGATTTTTTTCTTTCATTTTGTTGTGTTTTGATGGTTTGTGCTTTTTAATTGTTTACTAGTTTAATTGCTTTTTAACTTTTGGAACTCTTACCTGTGTTTGCTTTGAATTGTTATAAGCTACCTTGAATCCCAAACTGGGAAAAAGATGAAATATAAAAATATATATATTATAATAAACAATAACAAAAATGACAGTGAAGAGTCTCCCAGCCATATGGCAAGAAGGGAGAATGGAGAATGCAAACTTGAAGCTTTACTTGGACATGTTCTTACATGCTGAGTCTAGCCAATATTTATGCCATTGGGATACAGTATGTGGTAGTGTCTAAATTGGTGTTTCTCTACTTTTGGTCCTCCAGACAATTTTGAACTTCAGCTCTCAGGATTCGTGATCATTGACATGGTGGCTGGAACTTATGGGTGTTGCATTCCAAAACATAGAGAAGACCAAATGTTGAATCACTTTGGCTTAGTTGATAACAAGCATATTATTTGTGTTGGCTTTTAATTTCATTTCCTGTAGTAGTTTTTTTTTTCATTTTCATTTTTTTCATTTTTTTTTCATTTTAAACTCATTTAAAATCCCTTAAAATTGATTAAAAAGTAGTGAGGTATTTCACAAAACCTGACTTTCCAGTGCAGACAATTACAAGAAGAACTTTTAATGCTAACATCAGTAAATCCAGGAATCACGTACTGAAAGTTAACTAGCTATCAGTGCCATAGGCTGGCTATTAACACTCCTCAGAAACTTACAAAGTTGTTTGGCAATAAAAGAACAGGAACTAAATTGATGATGAATATGCAGTTTGGAGAATTACCATGAAATGCTAAATAGATAATAGCATGTAATGCCTTGTGTCTCTAAACTGGATTCTTGAGTTGTAGCTGTCCAAGTGTTTTACATGTTAATTCCAAGAACTCCCAGCCAGAGATTCTGAGAACTAAAATCCAAAATATCCAGCTCACCAGAGATTGAGAACCACTGATTTAAACTACTTCTCTGCTCTCACTTTCTATAGGATGGAACCCGGCCCCCACTTGACACTGATGTGGACCTTGAAGAAATTGCTTGTGATTCTTGCTGTGATGGTTACACGTGAGTTGTCTCTCCCACCCCTTCCAATATTTTTCATTGCTTTCCATAGGAACTGTTTATTTTTAATCAGTATTTTTCTGTGGGTTTTGTTTTTTCATTAGTGGAAATTTAAGCATGTTGCTTCACATGCTAGGCTTTTCCCATCTTTTCCACATTAATAACATCTTCTACCCAAATGTGTTTAACGGAGTGGAAGAAAAACTAATTTTGTCCATAGGATTCAGCTAAGTTTATCTTCCTGGAGAGAGGGAGAAGAATATGTCTTTCTCATCCCACACAAAACTTTTTTTTAAAATTTTAAAGTTATATTTCTACATGGAATTCCTTCTCCCATCCACATTTAGGTCACACCTACTTGGTTTCAGCAATACTGCAGTGTCAGCTGCTTCCAGGCTCCTTTTTAAAAAGTTGAATTCTTTGTTTAATGTGAAAATAATTAATGTAGATCTAATCTCAGGCGTTTAAATTATTTACATTTGTGACCCATGTTTTGTAGTAGTCAGATATTCATTTATACGATGGAATCAGTTACAGGGAAGTTATCAAACTTAAGTAGTTGGTGAGTTGTTGTTGTTGTTTTTGAAAGCATATGCAAGAAGTACCATGAGATTGCTTACATATTCCATCCATAGTTCTGCATCCATATGCAGTCCCGTTGGCTCCACAAACATAATTATACCATCAGCAGAGGCAATAGTGGCAGCAGCCAGATGAGAGGAGCTGCAGATTCTTCTTCGTGGTCTCTGTGGCTCACACAATGGGAATCTTTGTGCATGCACAGTAGCTTTTCAGAAAGTTCCAGAGCTGAGCAGCTTGGCGAGAACCCCTCCCCCATCCGATACTGAGCACGCTCAGTCCCGCCAAGCTAACAGTCTCTCCTCAGTTTTTTTCGTCTGCCGACCTGTTAGCAGCTTGGAAAGTCTTCCTCGCTGAGCAGTTTGCTTTGCTTCACTGTTCTTCATTCTTCGACCATTCTTTGTGTTGTTTCTAACAAAAAGACTGTAAGAACTCTTCCCCCTTTCCATGTCATCGTTGTTTAAGTTGTGTGTGTCTTGCGATCGCAAGATCTCCTTGTCTGATGGCCACTCTGAGTATTTGTTCTGCCTTGGAGAGGCCCGTAACGTTCGGGTGTGTTCTGTCTGTAAAGTCTTCACCTCTCAAACCCTGAAAAACAGAGCTTCATGGTTGAAGTCTCATTGTTGGGAGCAAGCCCTTCCGATAAAGGAGCAGGCAGCTTTGAATACTGCCCTTTTCACCTTTCCATGGCTCAGCGTTCTCCTTGGGCCCTCTTGACTTTGAGGCCTTCATCAACGCCCTCTTCCACAACACCAATTTTGCCTTCGGCATCAACCTCATTGGTACTGACCGCCTCAGTACCGATACCGATATCACCCTCAGAGGCTTTGTGTTCAATCTCCTCGTTACCGAAGATTCCAAAGCTCTCTAGGACACCGATTATCACCTCCTCCTCTGGGGAAGCTTCTTCTAGCTCTCAACCAGCTTCCACTCAACCTCACAAAGTCCCTACTGTTGTTCAGCATAAGTGAGCTTCGTCCCACCTTGCTGACTCCTCCTCCTCTAGGCCACCAGCTGGCTCCTTTGCCAATGCCTCTTCTGACACAGCCTTCAGTGGCTACAATGGAGGAAGAGGACGCTCCCTACCCTTCACCGGAGCGTGATGATGTTCAGCTCCTGGTGCTCTCGGTTCTGGTGGCTGTCGACTTAACTTCAGACTCAGAATGTCGACCCGCGCAGCCGGTGTCTCCACCAGTCACATTGGCCCAGACAGGAACAACGGGTATACAAACCCCGCTTACTCCGACCCTCACTCCTGCAGGCCCTGAGTTGGACCGTCCATCCTATTCAGACGCTCCTCGGGCTCCTTCTCATGATCGCCCTCAATCTAGCATGGCGCACTCTCCAGGACGTGGCGAGAGGTAGATCCCGTGTCGTCAGGATTATGTTTTCCGCAGAGAACGTGACCCTTCATAGGCGCGGCTCGATTCACTCTTCAGCCTCTTACATTGCTCGATATGGCCACAAGCATCTGTGGAGAGAACAGCCTGTCTCCTATTATTCTTACTCACTGGCCTATCATGATTGATGCCATCCTGACATCTGTTGTTGGTTGCCCTACTGCCCGCAGTGTTCCCGCTCTCTGTTGCGCTCTTCCGCGTCTCACTACTGACGCCCCTCTCGATACCGGCACTCGAGGACCCGTTCTCGGTCCCTTTCTCCATACTGCCGTCGCTCTCCCGCCTACTACCGGTCCCATGACTGGTCGCCTCTTCGAAGGCCGATCTCACCACCTCCTTGGGTGACAGCAACAGTCTCTAAGCCTCCGCCAGATACCCACCTTGCTTGTACGTTGCCAACATCTCTAACGGCTTTGGTACAGACACAATCCATCATTGCCCCGATCCCGACAGTTCTTCCAGTGTCCTTGGCACCGATGTCGGTAACGGTGTCGATACCGTCTCCAGTACCGGCTATGATACCAGCCCCAGTGGCATTTCTGGTCTCCGCTAGTGCTCCACCAGCTGTTCCCTCTGCTCTGGTACTAGATCGACCCCAATCGTGTTGGTCCCCATCTCAGTCATCTACCTCTTATGATTCCAACAGTGATTTCGCGGATTCCATGCCTGACTCCCATACCTCTCCGCTGTTGGCCTTTGGAGATCCAATCCCTGAATCAGCTCCTGAGGATGTCAAGCAATTTTCTGACATCCTAGTGAGGATGGCCAACGCTCTCAGCCTGAACATTTCTGGACCCGCTCCGACAGTGTAGGACCCGGTGTTCCATTATGTCGACACACCGCCTCCTTCCACAGCTCCGATTCCATTCATCTGTCTCCTGCAGGAAGTGTTAAAACTTCCCTACGCCCAGCCAGCTTTGCTCCAGCCAATCCCTCCCCGCCTGGGGCACCTTTACCGGACCCAGAAAAAGGATGTCAACTTCCTATTTAACCATCCCACACCAATCTCGATAGTTGTTGAATCCTCTCAAACTAAGGGAGATAAAAGGGCTCACACGACACCTCTGGATTGTGATGGCTGCCGTTTGGACACCTTCGGTCGCCGCTTCTACTCTGCATCCTCCCTGATTGCCAGGATCTCGAACACGCAGGCTTGCCTGGCTGCCTATCAGAGGAACATCTGGGACAGATTCTTTCCTCCGCTCTCTCATCTGCTGGATGACCATAGAACTAATGCCATCCAATTCTACAATGAGTCTGTGGCCCTCTCTAACCAGCAGATCTTGTCTTCTTGCCATGCTGTCAAGGGTGCAGCACGAGTGATGGTTGGGGCCATCACCCTTTGCCGTTTTGCCTGGCTTCGCTCTGCTGGGCTTGCAGAAGACAGTAGGAAGAGGATCAGGGACTTGCCTTTTGGTGGTCAAGGGCTCTTCCATGTGACCATGGATGGGGCCGTGGATCACTCTTGGGCTGAGTGGTAGCCAAGCTTGTGATGGACAAGGCTAATGCCGTCCTTGTAGCCCTGTAGTGGCCGAGGCAGCACTGGTTCAGCTCCCTCCTCACTGCTGCTCAGGACAGCAAGATGCAACTTCATTGCATGCCAGACCTCCTGTCCCATTCGGACGGTCTCATACTTCATCTGGACCTTCCCCTCCTGCGTCTCCACGCTTGGAGGATAACCTTCTAGACTCCCCTGCCATCCAAGCTGTCCTCACGGCTGCCAGAAAGGAGTCAATTCATAGATCATACGAGTACAAGTGGCGGAAATTTGTGGCTTTTGCGGATACCCGAAGTGAGGCATTGTCTCCAGCTTCATTGTCAACAGTGCTGCATTTCCTGTTGCAGCTCTGGGAACAGGGCCTCGCTTTCTCTTCTCTGAAGGTCTGTCTCTCAGCCATCATAGCCTACCAGCCGCGTGGCACTCCTTCCGTGGCCCTCTTTCAGAATGCTACAGTCAAGCAATTTCTCAAAGGGCTTCAACACCTCTACCCTCCTGTCTCCTCACCACTCCCGCCTTGGTCGTTGTTGCTTGTTCTCTCTCAGCTTATGCACTATCCCTTCGAACCGATGACTGCATCTGACGACCGTCTCCTTACCTTAAAGATGGCCTTTCTGGTCGCTGTCACTTCAGCCAGACGGGTAGGGAAATTGACCGCGCTACGGTCGGATGAACCCTTCCTGGTGTTCCAGCATGACAAAGTGGTTTTGCGTCCAGATCTGTCCTTCCTTCCTGAGGTCGTCTCTGACTTCCATCTGAATCAAGACATCATCTTACCTACCTTCTATCCTGATCCAGCTTCGCCGCTCGAGCGCTCACTCAATTTGCTCGATGTGCATCAGACTCTTGCCTTCTACCTACAAAGGACCTTGACCTTCCGACAGACTCCACACCTTTTCGTCTGTTATGGTGGCCGCTGGAAGGGTCACAAAGTGTCCACTCAGCGGTTCTCCAAGTGGATTGTCCAGACAATTCACCTAGCCTACGAATTTGCAGGACAACTTCTGCCAGCTCCTCTGCTGCGAGCCCAGTCCACGAGGGCCATGGCTTCGTTAACAGCTCTCCTCCGTGGGGTTGATCTTCAGGAGCTCTGTCGTGTGGCTACCTGGTCATGGCCATCGACCTTCATCTGCTGCTACCACCTTGACTGCCGGGCCCGGTGTGACACTCACTTGGGTCGTGTGGTGCTGTCTTCGATCCTGTAGGACCTGACCCGCCGTCCAACGGTAAACTACTCAATCTCCCATTGTGTGAAGCACAGAAACCAAAAAGAAAAAGAACAGGTTGCTCACCTCTAACTGTGGTTCTTCGAGTGGTCATCTGTGCCCTCACACGCACACACTCTTTCAGGTCCTTGCCTTGGCAGACTTCGAAACTGAGGAGAGACCGTTAGCTTGGCGGGACTGACCATGCTCAGTACTGGATGGGGGAGAGGTTCCCGCCAAGCTGCTCAGCTTTGGAACTTTCCGAAAAGCTACTGCGCATGTGCAAAGATTCCCATTGTGTGAGGGCACAGATGACCACTTGAAGAACCACTGTTACAGGTAAGCAACCTGTTCTTCACTGGTGCAGAAGGAAAGTCAACACAATTTGTGGCAGCAATGACTACTGGAGGAGTTGGCAGCTCCCCCTGAGCCACCTGTTTCCAAATGTCTGACTTCCAGGGGGATCCTTAGTTTCAAGGCGTTCTGGAGTAGACCATTTAGACAATCCTGTGCCATAGAAGAGTTGATTATCTAAGCCATCTCTCCTAGAATGTCCCAGTTCTGAAAACACCCCACTCCACCCTCTAATAGCTAAATACTTGGTCAAAGGTACCTCAGAGATACCAACCACCACCAGTTCTGTCCACAGCTATCATCAGTGCTTCCTCCTCCCTGTGCAAATGAGGACCTCAGTTTCAAAACCAGCTTTTGCATTTCTTTAACTAGTTTTGTGTGATCATGTTTTGATTAGACAAGAGTTTGACTATTAGGATGTAATGAACTGATGAATGGACTTGATTTCCTTGTCTAATTTTGACCAATTTAATTTTTGGATTCATTAGGCAAGGACTTCAGTCAATTACATCTAAAATGTTAACGAATAGGGATAAGAGACAATAAATTACTTGAACAGACAGGATGTAACAATGACATTATTCACCTGGAACTTATACATACACCATATTGGTTTTGATAAATCAGGATTGTTTAAATAAATTGGTCAAAAAAGTCAGAAGAAAGAAAGGGAGAGTTTTGAAAGACTGGACTTCTGTAGGTCAGCCAGGAAAAGACAGAAGTAGTTTTGCAATTGATAAATAAGTAATTCCCATAAAATGTAAAGAGGTAATTAAGAATAGAGAGCACTGATATTCAGTATTAATCCACAAACTGGATTTTTAGAGAAAACTTTAGTTGGCATCTGCCTTTCAAATAATAGATGGAAATACATTTGTTACATAGCTAATACAAAGCCATACTATATTATTACTTAAGGTTCTGAATATATATAAATTTGAATATATATCTGAATATATATAAATTTTATTATTGTCTTACAGAGCACAGTGACACTTGTTAATGCATATTTTGGAAGGCATTTGTGTAAATTTTATAATTTAAAAATCTTGGGTTTTCTTACAGCCCAGACCATGATATCACTCAACATACCACCCTTTTATTTCCAGACCTCAAGTCTAAATATTTTAAAAATTATCCAGACTTCCCTAGAAGTTTATTTTAAAATGACTTTGAGAGCTCCATTTGTTGTTTAAATGTTACCTCCCAGCTCATAAGTTAGTGCATCTCAGACTAATCTCCAAAGGCCCAGAGAGAATTCAGACCACTTGAAATCCTGTTATGAAGGATTGCCTAGCACTTTGCAGATAAAATTGATCAGATTGATTTTGACTTAGATGCTTCAGTAGATACAGGTCCAGTAGATGTAACTCTGGCCTCAGTTTATCCAGTGTTAATGGATAGCTTTCAGTTTGTGCATCCCAAGGATGTGGTCAAGATCCCTGGAGATACGAAAAGCCATGATACATGTTCTAGATCCTTGGCCCTGCTGGCACATTAAAGAAGTTGGGGGACTAGCTGAGTAGGTTATGTGGGTGGCCAGTGCCTCTCTACAGGAAGAAAGGCTCCCAACATGTCTGAAGAGAAGGCCATTGTAAGGCCTCTTGATTTAAAAGAGAAAACATCCATTTCAGTCTGACTTCAGGCTTGACTGTGGGATGAAAATCCTACTTTTATTTTCTTTCTTTTTTCATTTTTTCATTTTTCCTTTTCCCTTTTTTTTTTCTTTTCTCTTTGGAGAGCAGACATTTCTGCAATTACCAAGAGTGCATTCACAAAGGTTAAAACTGATGCTCCAGCTGCAGCCATACTTGAAAATATCTGATCTGGCCATGGTGATGCATGCTTGATCCCATTTAGATTATGTAATATACTCTGTGTGGGGCTGCCTTTGAAAGGACTTCAACAATTTTAATTAGCTGTAAGAAGTTTAACCAGATTGTTAACTAGAACTGGCTACATGGTGCATAAAACCTGCTTGTTGCCACAGATCCACTGATTGATGAGCCCTTTTCTAAAATCTCCAAGGGAAAGCCTTCTCTCAGTCCCATCACCTCCCCAGGCTTGTGAGATGGGAACTCAAGAAAGAGCTTTCTCTGTGATTGCTTTCAACTCCATTCCCAGGGAGGCTAGGATGGCTCCCACCTTGCTGTCCTTTCATCAGCAGATGAAATTTTTTCAGTTCCAACAGCATAATGCAGTGGTTCTTAACCTGGGGTCCACAAAGCCCTGTTTCTGGCATGCAGAGACACCTGCCACTGTGTCCCTTGGTGCCCACACTCCCTGCTGCTGTATCCCTGATGAAAGAGACACAGCAGCAAGCATGTTTGCAAACAAGGGTGCAGTTTTGGCATCTGCACAAATACCCTCACTGCCAGGGACACAGCAGCAAGTATATGTGCACACCCAGAGTAAGATTCTGGAGATTAGACCTGAAATCCCCACTTGGCCGTGGAAACCCACTGGGTCACCTCAGGCAAGTCACATTCTCTCAGCCTCAGAGAAAGGCAAAAAATCTTGCCAAGAAAACCCCCATGATAGGTTTGCCTTAGGGTCACTGTAAGTTGGTTTTCAAAGAGGAGAGACATGAAGGCTAGAAAGAACTGCCCCATTAGCAGCAGGTTCTTTTTGCTTGCCTTCAAGTCATTTCTGACTTACACTGCTTATAATGTGAATTGTTGCATGATTGGGACAGAGTACCAGCCTATGCAACTACAGTGGGTCCTCCTTACCCATGATCTCTGTGACTTCCAGCTCAGGTGAATCATTGCATCCTTATACACAAAATGGCGGTGATGTGCACACATATGGAGCATCCATATATATGTCACCATCATTGAATACAATGGGATGCAAGCATTCTTGAATTCCAGTCTTTGAGGGGGTTTCTGGAACAGAACCTTTGCTTATAGAGAGGGCACACTGCATTATAAAAGTGAGTTGCAAAGACGTGAGTCCAACTTAAGCCCTCAAAATTCATAAACAAGATGCTAGCCTTTGGTTTAACTTTTGTAAGCTGCCTTGAGTCTCATTGTGAGGGCAAAAGTGAGATATGAATCAATGATAATAGTCATCATCCTGACCATCTATCCATTCTAAGGAACAGGATTTTAAATGTTTGTAGTTTGATTTTAAACATGTGAAGTAAGACATCTTAACGCAAATGTTCTCTTTATCTTGGTCAAGAGATAGTTTGCTGATGTTGCTTTTGCATTCTTCACTTTAGCGAGGAACCGTATCCCAAAATGATTGTCTTTCTGTTTTGCATTTTTGTAGGGGAGCAGATCTTTCAGCTCTAGTGCGGGAGGCTTCTCTTTGTGCCCTGAGAGAGGAAATGGCGATGTTCAGTACTACAAACAGGAAAGGTAAAGAGGAGGAAATTAAATACAATCAGCTGCTAAAGATAGAGTCAATCAAAGGGGCAGGAAAATGGTTTATGTCACATGAATTTTCTGTGGCCTTGTGAGAGTAAGGCTTTAACTGTCATGTCTCTTGTACTCAACAAGAGACATAAAACTCCAGTGTTAAACTTTCTATCTTTTCATGGCCTTTATTCACATTTTCACTGTTTCTCACAGTTCTTGATGCTTATTTCTTACCTATGTTGAGCTATCATGTGTTTCTCAGAACACTGAAATTATTCAGGAGATCTCTTTAAGACTGAAGTATGTAATAATCTAAGTGGCAGAGTTGATAGGCTGAAGCTTAGCCAGGGGTGAGCAGGAAGGCAAGCAGTGGATGATAGAATCATCGATCATAGTTAAGGAAGTGGTCTGTAAATTAAGGAGGAGACAAATTGTTTAGAGAAGAAATGGTAGAGAAATGGTTCATTCTGAGTTCCTAAATCATGATTGCATCAGTGGTCCTTAAGTACAGTGGTCAATATAAACATTTCACCAGTGACATACAAATAAGGTGTACAAATCTGGTTGCTAGGGTTCTGTTCTTACTACTTTTTGTACTCTGCAGTAAGTAAGTTTCGTAGATAAACTCATAGCAGAGGACTGCAGTCCAGAATTTTCTTAAATGTTAATCCAGTATTGTTTATACAAGACCTGGCTGCACAAGTTAATTAAAGCCTATTGAAAATTGTGAGATTAGCAGCTTTATTAATTTGGATTCCTTTTTCATTTGAAATCTGCCTTCTTTCAAGCTGCAGTGACCTAATCAGAAAGCTCTTTAAAAGTGCATAAATAAAAATATTTCTATTAAGAGGAAATCGCAACAAAGTATCAAGTTTATTCTTAAAACACTTAAAGGAAAAATGCAAACAGTCTTTATGTCATAAGTTGTCTCTGAAGAAACGATAATCTCAGGAAGAAAATATGGTGAACTGTGTTATCAGTAGAGGTCATTCTTTTATATAACTACATTGCTTGCCAATTACAGAGAATCAAAAATGTAGCTGAGTGTTTGGAAAAGAGGCTTTTAATACTACTTGAGTAACTACTTGAAAACCAACATCTGGCTCAAAGCAGTCATATCACAATCAACTAATTTCTAAACTTACTAGAGGGTATCATAAGATCAGCCTGTGATGTATATCTCAGCAATGTAAGTGCTTCCTTTTGTTTACACACTTAGTAGCGACACCAAAAATCAGTGGACTTTTGGAAACAGAAGTAAACTCAGATGCTTTTCCTAGAATGTCTAGGATGCAGTGTTTTCCTCTCATAGTGGTCACATAATTATTCAGGAAGCAGTGGTAGTTAATATTTTTCTTACTTTTAATTAGTGTCAACTTAAACCCACCAAACAAAGGCATTCAGTGCTAAGTTAACTCTTTTAGATTTTAGAGTAAAGAAATAAAACAACTTCAAATTTGAGCATCTCTTGAGTTTCTGACTTCACCTTTTGGTCTGACAGGCATGAATGAACATCTCTAATACAGTAATGCAAATGACGCATACTCATAATTCTTAACAGTCTCCAACATTCTCCTGATTATGTTCATTTTGCTGTATCTTTCCAGATGTTACTCTGGCAAGCTGTAAAAGAAGCTGACACCTTATCTAGGAATGCAGGAATTAGATTAATAGGCTTTAAAATAAACATCTGTCTGTCATTTTTCTGGCTCTTGGAGCCTTTAGCCTCTTGGAGCCTATAGCATTCATACAATAGAGACTGACAGAGATTAATGTGAGAAGTTCCAGACTTGACAGACTCTGTTCTTGTGACCCCCCAAAATTAAAAAAAACAAAACAATGAAACAAGGAATAGGTTCTCAGCAAGTTGAGCCACACCTCAGTGGAATGTATCAGGCATCCAGAGACTGTTTCTTACATTTGAGCTGAGGTAGTATTGGAATAGTGTAGTGAAACAATGCAGTGTACTGCACCACACAGATAGCATAGGCTTCTGTACTAGGGCTGCAAGGAGCAGACATTCACGTAGAAGGCAAAATGGAGGCACTTTGTGTTGTGGAGAAAATATTACTGTTAACCACATACAACCTGTGAATACCCAAAAGTGGACAAATTAACCTTTCCAGCTCAAATATTTATTCTCATCATTCATGTAATTCATTTCTAGGCAGACAATAGATAAAATTAATGGAAATCTTCAAGTTTTCATCTCTGGGCAGAAAAGTTCTTGGAAGTGACTTGCCAAGCTGTGTGAATTTTCCCAAAACTCGGAGCTTTCCCATTATGATGCATCAAAATAGAGGGCATAGAGAATAGAGGGCATGCTCATCAAATTCGCAGATGACACCAAATTGGGAGGGGTTGCTAATACGCCAGAGGACAGGATCAAAATTCAAAATGACCTGGATAGATTGGAGAGCTGAGCCAAGGCTAACAAAATGAAATTCAACAGAGAGAAGTGTAAGGTCCTACACTTAGGTAGAAAACATGGAATACAGAAATATAGGATGGGGGACAAGTGGTTGGATAGCAGTACATGTGAAAGGGATCTAGGAGTCTTAATAGACCACAAGCTGAACATGAGTCAGCAGTGTGATGCGGCAGCCAAGAAAGCCAATGCAATTCTCAGCTGCATCAATAGGAGTATGGTGTCTAGATCGAGGGAGGTACTGGTGCCACTCTACTCTACTTTGGTTAGACCTCATCTTGAATACTGTGTCCACTTCTGGGCACCCCAATTCAAGAAGGACATGGTCAAGTTGGAGCAAGTCCAGAGAAGGGCGACCAAAATGGTGAGAGGCCTGGAAGCCATGCCCTGTGAGGATAGACCTAGAGAGCTGGGTATGTTTAGTCTGCAGAAGAGAAGGTTAAGAGGGGACATGATAGCTATGTTTAAATATTTGAAGGGATGCCATGTAGAGGAAGGAGAGGGCTTGTTTTCTGCTGCTCCAGAGACCAGGACAAGGAGCAATGGATTCAAGCTGCAGGAAAGGAGTTTTCACCTGAACCTCAGGAAGAACTTCCTGACAGTCAGGGCTGTCCGGCAGTGGAATATGCTGCCTCAGAGTGTAGTGGAGTCTCCTTCCTTGGAGGTTTTTAAGCAGAGGCTAGATGGCCATCTGTCGGGAGTGCTTTGAGGGTGTTCCTGCATAGCAGGGGGTTGGACTGGATGGCCCATGTGGTCTCTTCCAACTCTACGTTTCTATGATTCTGTGAAAATCATCATAAATACCTATGTTATTTTCTGCTAAGATATGATGAAGTGGTATGATGTTTCCATATAGTAGTAGCCATGGGTATCCAGGCCAGATTTTTAGGATGGCAACAGCCCCTTGGCCCTGAGTCTGGGGAGGTCACCATGAAGATTGATGAAAATTAAATTCTAAGATGGGAAGCTGTCTTGTTAAAATACAAATGATATTGTTGATACCGTCTTTCATTTTATTGAGTCAAGTTTCATTTCAATAACATTATCATATTTGGAATCATCTTCACCTATTATACTGCATTCTTCACAGGAGAAATTAAGATTGCCAAAAAACACTTTGAAGAAGCTTTTAAGAAAGTGAAATCTTCTATATCAAGAAAGGTAGGTTATCATTTTCATTAATATACTAGCAGACTAGGAGGGAATGTACATTCAGGTATTCAGTACTACTGACAGTTCAGTTTTCTCTAAAGAGCAGCTGTTCTGTAGGACATGTCCTCGGCCAAATTAGCCTGCTCTCAGAATGTTTTGTACTCTGGCTAACATGGTTAATGGTGGGTGATCATGGGAACTGAAATCTGAAACATCTGGAGGGCATCAAGTTGGAGAATGCTTCTCTAAGTGGGAATGCACTTGACTATATCTTCACCGCTCAAAGCATGGTGGCTTTCTGCACTCAAGCCTCTAATCCTATATATCTGATAGGTTGAACATCACCTTTCTGTCTTGCTTCTTCCATCTTGTCTGCTGATAAGTGTAGCTACAGTGAGATTGTAGTGTAGCTACACTACCACAGTCACTAATTGCAGAATGACTAGTAGCAGTGAGTAAGCCGTCTTTCAGGAACCCTTTCCTTTATTAATGGGTCCCCAGAAATTTGAAAAAAACCTGACTTAAAAGAAAGTGCTCTGTTTAGTAACTGGGCAGAAGTACTTTACGTGTTCATCTGTTTATCACCTTTACTGAATTTTCTTCTGGCATTTTGGATCTGCTTGTGTCTAGAAGTTCTGTTTCTTAACCCTTTGGGAACAAATTCTTCCAGAATTGTTCCTCCACTTGCTTTTATAGTATCATTCATCTGCTTTAATAAGCAGAACTAGAGCTCAGATCACATTTTTGTTCGTTTCTTCAGTTTTCTGTCTCTAAACTATGCCAGTATTACAGTATTTATTATAAGAAAAATGTTAACAGATAAAAATATTCAAACCTTTTGTATGTGAACTTTTTCTGGGATCATGAATGTAACAGATGGGAAGTATATTTAAAGAATGCTGCATACTCCTTGCTTACTGAAAAGTATTGAATTAGCAGTGAGGCTAGAAATGTCTATTAAATGCTAGCTTTCAACCTGCAGGTGGAATGGAATAGATCCTTATCTGCATTCTGAAGGTTGTATTACATATGTTTGAATATTAGCTGTGAACCAGATTTCTGATACCGAGGACATGGTATTGTTTTCTGGATTAAAACCAGTTTAAAAAAAACAACTTCACTTGAAACTTCCAACCAGTGGAGAGCCAGGGTGTCACTATAATATCTGGGTAGTGGTGATATTCTAGAGATTCTCCTGTGATTGTCAATTATAATGCAGTTTCATTATGTACTCCTTAAATATCCTGAATGCCTCCTGCAGATGATGTCACTGCCTGTATATGGGCAGAGAGGTGAAGGAACAATACCATGTGAAGCCTCTAAGGGGCACAGAGTGAGGTTCTATTCAACTGAACCAGACTCATTTTTCAAGTTACCCTTGAGCTCTGGTCTCATGACATGTTTGTCATGTCATCTGCTTGCTCTGAGAACTCAGAATTGGTACCTTGATACACTTCCATCCTGAGGCACACTTTAGAGTTGCTCTAGTAGGTAGGCATGATTAAATAATTATCTAGTCTATAAGATGTAATTACACTCAGTATCTCTTTGAGTTACATTATGGCAAGATTGCACTAGCCCTTTGATGAGACCTGTTTCTACAAGTACCTTTCAAGTTTGCTTCATTCATTCACCTTTAAATAGTAAAGTTATAAAGAAAGCAGACAGCTTGAACAGAAATTTGGACTGTGACTTCACCTGTATATACTTTCCACTTTGTGAAGGGAAAAAGTCTTTTGTTCCAAGAAAAAATTCCAGCAAGCAAAATTACACCACAAATTTTAGTCACCAGTGTTAGTAAAAGCTTTGGGAAGCTTTTTTTTTAAAGAATCCTGTTTAGTATTTGAGGCATTGAAAAACTTTGCTCCTACAGTTCCAGGGTGGTTTCATTTCAAACAAATTTTTGAAAACACAGTGAGAGAATAAATATGATATCTTTTCAGCAAGCAGAGTTGTACTAGCAAAGTGCAATGAATATTTGTATTTTTCATTGCCTTAGATATTTTGCCACCAACCCATGTTATTTTTAACAAACTGACTTATTTTATGCACATATAATCTGAAATAAATTGGGCTGGGTTTTGCTGAACATTATAATCTCTTCAACAAATCTGACAGGAACAGATTGTATCCCATTGATATTAATGAGACTTAATAATGCAGTGATTTTCAAGAGCCCTGGTGGCACAATGGTTAAATGCCGGTACTGCAGCCACAACGCTGTGAGTTCGATCCTGCAGGGCTCCAGGTTGACTCAGCCTTCCATCCTTCTGTAGGTCGGTAAAACGAGTACCCAGGTTGTTGGGGGCAATTAGCTAAATAATATGTAAACGCTTAGGGAGTGCTTCACACTGATAAGTGGTATAGAAATGTAACTGCTAACATTTTTTTGATTTCTCAGCACACGGACAAGGTGCTAAAATTGTCAGGGTGCACCATCATTTTTTAAGGACTCATTTTAAAGAAGTATTAAGATTGTGTTTAATGTTCAATAACCTA
Source organism: Iguana delicatissima (assembly GCA_948472985.1). NCBI lineage: Eukaryota > Metazoa > Chordata > Lepidosauria > Squamata > Iguanidae > Iguana > Iguana delicatissima. Next base: position 266,822 of record CAOKZL010003221.1, on the reverse strand, counting down.
ACATTTTCTGAGACATTATTAAAAACACCAAAAGGCAGGAAGCAGGAAAGGAGAGACTGACTATTGGTCTTGAGGAGTCAGCAACCAAATGTTTGCTCTCATTCAGGATCTCTCCTTCCCACGCATTTTTGCTCCTGAGAAAAAGAAGGGCTCTCAGGAGTAAACTCAAGCTTGCCTGAATGAGTGAGATGAGGTTCTTGCCTTCCTTCCCACCCATTTTTCTATGAAGTACAAAGCATTGGCTTGGTTCCCACAAAATACTTCTCTTTTGAGGACCTTAGTTGGCTTTACGCCCTCAGCCACTTGTGCTACCCCACCTCTCTTCAGTAGTTTCTACCTTAGCATGTATCCCCTCCACACATAGGAAATCTCCGTCCATCCTGGTACAGTGCCTGCTCCATTCCTCTACCAGAGACCTGCTGAGACAGAGGTGAAAGGGGAGCATCCATTATAATCTTAGAGCAAGCTGAGTGAGTGGCCATTGCCCCCTCAGCAACTCTACTCCTTTGCTGTCACCCCTCGGTTGAAAGGCGAATCAGGCTCAGTCACATGCCTCTTGCACTTCCCCATTTTTGATCAGAGAGCAGAGGAGCCAGAGAAGGAGTGAAAAGAAAGGGAATAGCAGTTTCTTTTCCTTCTCACCCTCATTCTTGTCTCTTTATCAGTTATTTAAAGCTGATAGTAAAACTGCAAATCTCACAACATTTTTTTAAAGTAAAATAAACACTTAGCCCAGTGTTTTTCAACATGTGTAGACAGCCAGTGTGGTGTAATGGTTTGAGTGTTGAACTGCAACAACCCTGGAGACCAGGGTTTGATTCCCTGCTTGGCCATGGAAACCCACTGGGTGATCTGGGGCTCATCACACACTCTCAGTCTCAGAAAACCCTGTGATAGGTTTGCTTTAGTTGGAAATAACATGAAGACACACAACAACAAGCATTTCCCAGCATTTATTTGTAGCTCACTGATACAGCACACTTGCAGACCATTCACAGCACACAAGTGTGCCACAGCAGAGTAGTTAAAAACTGCTGTAATAATAATTAACTTTAGCTGGACTGCAGTCTGTGATTGTAGTTAAATATAATTGACCACATGGATAGTGTGCATTAAAATTCAGATTGAAATTATTATTTTTGCAGTTGTGGTTGTTGCTGTGACATATTTTATGAACAATGCATCCTATAATTACTTCTGCTTGAAATAGCATTTGTGTATTTGTAATTATTTAGAAATAATTATTGAACAGTGCATCCCCTAATTAGTGATTATCTGGAAAAGTATGGTGACTGTCTGTAACTCTTCTATTGTTGGGTGCCTTCAAGTCATTTTCGACATAAGGCGACCTTAAAGTGAACCTGTCACAAGGTTTTCTGTAGCTGAGTGTGTGATGTGCCCAGGGTCACACGATAGGTTTCTATGGCCAAGCAGGGAATTGAACCCTGGTCTCTAGGGTCATAGTCCATCACTCAGACCACTACACCAACGCTGGCTCTCAACCCTCTTGATACTCTTGCCCAAACTAGTGTGATCTAGCAGAAATGCTGTGCCTGTAAGCATGTCTGCCTATTTCTTGGGGGGTAGGATGGGAAAGTTTAGCTAGCACATAGAAAAATGGAGTCTCTTGATGTAGCCTTGATTAATTAAAGTAGTATTGGGAGTTACAGGGAATTACCCAGTTTGACTCTACTTAAGACTTATTGTAAGAAGTAGAGCCAGATCATTGCCTCTAGACAGAGGGGCCTATCCTGTTCATTTTTTTTTCTGTGACAAAGTTAGCAAAAAGCCTCTTAAATATTGCAGCCAAAAAGAATGAATTTGTTTTTATGCTTTTTTCCCCTCTTCATTGGCATCATTAGGACCAAGTAATGTATGAAGAACTGCGCCAGTCACTGAGCAGGTGATCGTGGATGAAAACTGAAAGAGACATGTTATTTCTATGAAGAAGTCTCCTGACCATCTGTTTCCCACAGCTGTTTGTGAAGCAGAACCCATTTTGCTTAACCAGTAATCTTTCCATTGCTGGACTCTTCTGCAGAAAGAATGCCTTCTCATTCTCTCTCTCTCTGTCTCCTTTTTTTTTAAAAAACAAAAGTCATTTGACAGTTGATCCTGATAAGCTTTGCTGGAATCTTCATAGATTTGTAGATTTAATATTAAAACTCTTCCATTGTGATGCACTGAAACAATACATTCTATTTTCAGCTCGTAAATAAATTAAGATATTTATTACACAAAACGCAGCATCATTTAGACTTTTCATAGCCTTTATACCATGAAGAGGAAAGCAGGCAGTCAGACAACAGCAGTAATGGTTACTTTGGAAGCAGCATTTTGTCACCTACCAGTGAAGTGGCATGAAGACCCAACTGCTATAGACAGAGCACAATCATGTCCATGCACACTGTATTATCAGTCTCTGTCCCTGAATAGGGGCCCAAATCAACTAAAATGTGAGCATATTAATAATTAAGCATGTGCTTTGGTCTTTCCCATAGACTTTAATGGGATGTAGGTTTCAAAGCATTCAGTTATACTCCTGGCTTCATTAGCCACCACCAGCAAAAATATCTTAGGTTAAGTTGGCTTACTGATTCCACTCCCAAAATTCTTTTTCAGGTGTTAAAAAACAACCAGCATGCTGAGTCATGTATGAAGCAATGGTTTATGGACAATGCTTTCCACTAATAAACTGCCTTCTAAAATTACACAAGAGTCTTTTCACAAAACCCACATATAGCGTATGACTTACTTATAATTACTTCTACAAAAATTGACTTGAAAACTCAGAATGCACTAAACCAGACATAAAATTACTTTTCCTAGCACCAGGAGGTAGAGAACCAGTGTCTTGGAACCAGAGTTTTCTCCTGGGTTTAGTGAACAATGTAGTTCTGTTACCAGGACTTTTCCTTTTTTTTTCTTTTTGCATTTTTCCACTTTCCAGTGGAAAGTCCTTACCAACAAATTCAAATGCTTTGAAAGTGTTCCATCTTGGAAAAGGCAACAAATAATGCAAAGTGTACAAAACGTGTTCTGGTTATAGCTTTTGTGGCAGGCAAAACAGCAAGCCAGTAGTTGCTACAGTAGACTTGTCTACAGTTGAAGTATTACTCCTATACCATGAAGTTTCAGAAGGTCATATAGCTGTATTATCCTGGGTCTTTTTCCCCCTTCAAGTCTCTCTTTGAATTTCTACCACATGTTCAATGAATAAACAGCCAAGGCAGCGTAAGTCTATATTTTAATCATGTACTTGGCAAGCAGTTCTCTGTGCGGTGGTTATAATTGGGTAAAATGAAGGTTCTCACACTGCATTGTCCAGGAAGTGCACACAGGAACAAGTTCAATCAAGTTTGTTGATACATTGCTTCTGCTGAAATATGTGGAAACTATGGAGAATAGTAGCCTTCAAATACTTTCCATGAAGGCATGAAAATTACCTTGAAACTGGCTTCAACTAACTGTGTATAGTGCTGTTTTGGTAGAGGTGTCAGCAAGTATTGTCTTAGCTATATGACAGACTTGATTAGCTGTTACGAATGTACTCTGTTGGCTCACCTCGTAATGAAACAGGAAAATAGAGGGCATTTATATTGCATTAAGTACAAAATGATAGTGCAAGAAATGTTACTATGCATATTTTTACTTAATGTGAAAGTCACTTATTTCACCATGAGCTACTGGGGGAAACAGAAAAGTAATTTAAACACTGAATAGGGTTATAGTAGTTACTAAATTTCATGTGACGGCATGTATGCCTCTGTTAAACCGTTCTCAGCTATGTCAAATAGAACTAAAGGCATTTGTCTCTTTACCTGCTAATATTCCTAGCACTTTGTTTTTGATTAAATGGGCCGTGCTCATTAGGGATAATGATAGTCCAAGCACATATGGAAGGCATCAGATTGGGAAAGGACAATGTATGCAATTAAGTGAATACTTAATAGTTGGGAAGCATGAATATAGTACCAGCTTTGATTTACAATATAAGTAAGGATAAGTTAATTTAATAATATGGTTCATAGCTCAATGGAGGCACATGAGCATTAAATGCAAAAAGCAGTAGCTTCAAATCCTGGCAGCTTCAGATAATCCAGTATCATCTGGAGAACGGTATATACAGCAAAAAGGAATCAGTGGGTTTTTTTAGAAAGTGGACAGTGTTGTTATAACTACTATATTAAATCCATTACAGTTTTTAAAAAATGCAAGGAATGGAGGGGAAAAGCTACAGACATATGGGGAAGAGGTGACATACCTCATTTTTCTCCCAATGTGGGAACCAAAGGCAGCTCATAACATAGATATAAAAGAAAAACTTGAAAGCAATGATAAAGCATTAAATAAAAAATCCTATTAACACCATTAATTAAAATATAAAAACAATTATAAAATAAAGTTGGGAGGGACAGACTGCAAGGGTTACCCTACCCTGCAGGAATACACAGCTAAATACTCTACAGTTAGCTGTCTAGCTGCACCTTGAAGGCCTTTGATGAAAGCGAGTCCACTCGCTTTCAAGGAAGTGTCTTCTGCTGTCAGGAAGGAATCTTTTTTATTGTGACATGAATGCCCTAGTTCATGTCAAGTCTGAAGCAGCAGAAAACAGGTTTGCTCTGTCCTCTACGTGATACCCTTCAGATATTCATATATGACTATGATACCATTTCTGTCTTCTCCAAGCTAACCATACCCAGCTTCATAAATTGTCCCTTGCAGGGTTTTGTTTCCACATTTTGCTGCTCTGGATATGCTCCAGCATGTTAATGTCCCTAATAACAATGAACATAAAAGTACAACATGTGCACACAGACACACACACACCATTAAAAGACCCATTCTCATAACCACTTAATCTCCAAAAGTGTGCGTTTTTTTTTAAAGTCTCAACTTACCAGCAGAAGTGGGGGGTAGCAACATAGTTCCTGTGAGAGAGAATAGCACAGACTGGGAGCAGATGCCAAGAAGGCTTCTTATGTGTTCTCACCAGATGGATCAATGACACAGCAAAGTCCAAAGAAAGGCCCTCTTATGAAGATCTCAGAACTTAGGCAGGCGCATATAAGTGCAAGTCTCTTTAGCAAAAACCGTATAAAATTCTACACCTATTTTTTTAAATGAACTATGGGGTCCATGCCACCATGAAGTTTGCTGTAATACTCTAAAATGAGTTGGTATTTATGTGGATGTTCAATCTGGAATGATAAGAGTACTAATGGGTTCCATTCCCCTCCTGCCAGCCCCCTAAATTCTTTTCCGTTGATTCTGTTAGGACTCCTTTTCCCTATCTAGCCGTGTGTGTGTGTGTGTGTGTGTGTGTGTGTGTGTGTGTGTGTGTGTGTGTGTTTGTCCTCAGTTTCTTTTTCATGTTCACATTCATGTAAGTACTAATGTCCCATTCTCAGGATGACAGGAGGGTCAATTCACATACTAATAGGATCTTCCCAAGTCTGATGTTCTGAGTGGTGTCTCCCCAAAAACTTAGATTCGCACCACCACCTGCAAAATTCTGTGGCTAAATGCCACCTGTGTAGACCTATATTTATCAATTTTATAACATCTAATGAATGTTGTTGGTTCTTTCCATCCAGCTGCATTGCAAATATCTTCCAAGAACGCTACACTAGTTGACAGTGACCTAGTGGAATGTGGCCAGACATTCCATGGTCTTGGCTTGTGTGCATAATCATTACATAAATAAATGCACGCATTAAATCCATCTTGCTATCACTGTTTTAAATAGTCTTAAGATCTAAAACTCTTGGATGATATGATACCAACAATGCCTCAGTACACCTCATCTGCTTACTCCCATTTGATAGCAATCTTCAACGCTCTCCTAACATCCAAAGTGTGCCATCTACTCTCCAATGGATGACTTGGTCTAGGGCAGAAAGTTGGTAAATATATTGCCTCTTGTGGCCACACCTTTTAGCAAAAAGTTGAACCCAAAATCAGAATTAATCTGTCTTGTTCAAATTTACAGAGGTTAGCGTTTACAGACAAAGCTTCCAGCTCTGATACTCTGAGCTGATGTTATGGCTAATAGGAGAGCTATTTTAAATTATATGAGCCTTAACAATGCTTCCTTCTGAGGTTCAAACAGAGAGGATTCGGTGTATACAGCACCACATTTAAATCTCATGTGAATCTGTGAACTATGGAAAATGACTTTAGAGTTGTACCCTTCAAAAACCTTTTAATATGCAGGTGTTTAAATAATGATTTCCCCTGCAACCTCTGATGATGATGAAGCTGTTACTTGTCTTTTCAAAGTATTCAGTGTTAGTCCTTTATAGGTGCCATCCTGCAAGAATTGCAGAATATGTGACACTTTCACTACCTCTACAGGAATGCAATGAAAAATTCACTATTTCAATAAAGACTCCCGTGGTCTATTATGTATCTTCCAAATGGGCTCTCTCCTAGAAGTTAAAATGATTTCTTCTTTGTGGACTCTGTGACACACACAAATGGGTCATCTGGACCTGCGCAGTGCACTGTTCGAAACCTTCTAGAGCTTGATGACAAGCATTTTGCAGGAATCCCACCTCCAGCCCCAGAAGCTGTAAAGCGATCTTCCCGCCAAAACCCTCAGTTCCTTTTTCTCTGCTGTGGCTACAGTGCTATTAGGAGCCTTCTCAGAATCCTTTCACAATCTTAATTTGTACTTCAGCTTGTCTCACAGTTTACGGTTCATTTTCTGTTTTGGCTTGGTGACTTTCCTGGATCCCTGACTGCTTCAGATTCCTGCTTCTGGTTAACAGGCTAAGGTCTCCCCATTTTATGGCCTCAACAGTGATGTTTAAATGCTGCTCCTCTTGTGGAGGAAAGATCCTGGATAAGGATGGCCTCTCCCAAGTACCTTCTCTGCCGGGAGGAAGGTCACACTGTTGGATCTTGATATCACTGTCAACTCTACACTCTGCAAATGAAGTGCAATAGAGCAGCAAGACTTAAGGTGCTGCTGTATGCTCTGAGAGAAGGTTGTGCCACTCAGAACAAGTTACTGCATACGACCCAAAGCAATGGTCGGCACCAAGAACACCCTTGGCACCGTCTGCTTCATTGCCAGCATTAAGGTCAGCTTCTCAGCTTTCAAGGGAAGAGGAGATTCAAGTTCACCATACACCGTTAGCCCCAGTGTCCTTGCCTGCCACGGTACCACCTCAGCAACCTTCAACATTGAGGCAGTTGCAGGTGGAACATGAAGATCAAAGAGTGGTCTTGTCAAAGCCTATGCATGAACACCACCAAAGGCCCAATGTTTTCCAGAACCTTACCAGAGTGTATTGAAAGAGAGGAGGTAAGTTCTCCTTGTGCTAGGATGGTCCATCCTGCATGCTTCAATCAAGAAGTGCAAAAAGAAGAGGTCAAAAGATCTTCCATCTTTGTTCTCAGGAGCACTGACAATAGCCTCTACCGATTCTGGAAATCTTGAAAATTTTGAAGATGATAGAGCTTCACTCCTTTCCACAGCAGACTCCAGCTTTGGTAGTGCAGGTGCCTTCTCCTTCTGCCTCTCAAGGTCCTGCTCATTCACCTAGCCTACTCAAAACCCAAGTGGCCACTGATGGTGAGATTGTTAACTCCTTCCTGGAGTGAACCAGGAGATCTTCATGGGATCATTCCGAACCGCAGTTTCAGCAATGGCTGGAACAGCAAACTATTGCTGCAGAATCCTAAGCATGGTCCTCCTTGCTGTCGACACTGTACGTTGCTGTCTTTCTCTTCACTAAGGTCCAGGTGAATGAGTCAAAGGTTGCACTCCCATTCTCACCATCAAAGTCCAAGTTCAGGTGTTCACGGGTACTGTGTCTCTCAACGTAGAGGCAGAGACCATTCCTATACATACTCCAGGTAATCTCTTTACAATACAGCTAACTTTTTACCATCATTGGAGGAATACTACAGGAATAGGCATTGAGGATGGCATTGCTACCACCATGAAGAGGAGGCATACTACTTACCTTGTCACTATAGATACTCACCTACATCTACTAGATGACAGTCCCATTCCTCCTCACCTTCAAGGTTGCCACCTAGGAAGAGACAGCACCACAAGCTGGTGAATATCTTGACCACACTGCAAGCTTCACAGCTAACCTCCACCCAATCTGTCATTGAGGTGACTCAGGAAACCCAGATGGTGTGAGCAATGACAGCTCATCTTCAGCCACCACCACCCTCCTCTCCATATTCTTCAGCTTCCAGCCCAGAATCAATGCTGGACCCTGCCCAGGTCTCTCCTGAGGGTTGGGAAGAGGATTGTGTCACATGGAGATCTGGGCCAGCCAGGGCTGTGACAGACCAGGCCTGCTTTTATTCTCCCTTCCTGGAGAAGCAGTGCCATTTTATATGATTATTACCCCCTGACTCCTTCTCGACAGTTAATCACCCTTCTGCTTTCCCTAAGCCCACAACCCTTGTGGATATAAGACAAAGTATCTTCAGGTTTATCCCAACTGAATGTGCCACTTGTGGGTAGCGTGTGTAACTGAGCTCAAATTGAAGGGACACTATATGGAAGTTGCTCTTAAAAAAAATAGAATAATTTTTTTATTAAAAGAACTAACAAGGGAAAGGTATTGGGTAACTCAATATGTCAAACAGAAAAGAATTTCCAGCTCTTAACCAACAAACACTTCATTAGGTTAACAAGCCTTTGATTATTCCGCCCCCCGTAGACCGTATCTGTTATTTATCTGTTCTGCTCACTCACCCACCTAGCCCCTCCCTCTGGCTAACCTGGGTTCTTCAGTCATAGTACCAATCAAACTAAATCCCCTCTTACTAGGGCAGCTCTACTGGCTATGCTCCCCCCAGGGTTTGTCACAGATTGCAATCCCATCTCTCCCATCAATGATGCAAGGTCATTTGCTGACCAGATGTTGCATATCACTAGGTCTCTAAACCTACAAGTTGAACAACAACAAGAGAATGTCCAGAATCCAATCCTTCAGCAGCTTCAAGATCAGGCCCCAATTCTGGCTTCACTTCTGCTACCTTATCTTCTTCATGTCTTCAAAAAAATATTGGGCTTCTCCTGCCTCCATCCCTTCCAGTTCTAAGAAGCTAGAGGCCCTCTACAAAGTAGTCGAGTCAGCAGCAAAGTGGTTGGTTCAGCAGCCCAAGCCCAATTCAATTATTGTCAATGCAGTGCAATCTCATCTGTCACAGAGGCTACACTCCACCCCTGTGGATAAAGAGGAGAAAAAGTTAGACTCTATGGGTTGCAAATTTTATTATAATACAGCCCTGCTCTTTCAGATCTCTAACTACAGTGCGTTACTAATAGTTCATATGGAATCAAGTGAAGCCATTTCTGGATCACCTTCCAGAAGACAGAGAGGTGGTGACAGTCTTGTATGGAAAAGCTCATTGTTTAGCCTCCCAACAGATAATGACTGCACATCACACTGTAGATTGTAATGAGATGGCACTAGCAGGAGTAGTATCACTCCATCATCATGTGTGGCTCAAGTCTTTGGGTCTATCTCAGGAAGCTAGATCTACCATAGAAGATCTGCCCTTCAATGAAGCAGGCCTGTTCAACTCAACCACTGATGAGAAACTAGAACACACACAAAAGATGAGGACTTCTGCCAAGAAATTTGGACTGCAACCATGCAGCAGTCTTTCAGATACAGGTACCCCAGGTTCTTCCCATTGATGAGGCATACTTACAGCCCCATCTCAACTAGACAGCAGAGACCAATTCAGACTACCTCGCAACAATCTTCTACCTGTAGGCTACTAAGGCATGTTATAGGACCTTTCAATATAAGAAAAAGCAGCCCAAGGTCTCAAAATGCCACCTTTACTTCTTGGGCAATACCTCCACTCTAGATACCATCTATGCTACCAAGCTGCCAGCTCTTAACACTTTCTACATTGTCTATCCTTGATACTGTTGACTTTACCACACCATCCAGGCATTGCTTCAGAAAGGAACCATACAGCTAGTTCCCCTCTCATCCCTGCATTGAGGGTTTTTCCCCCGATACTTCATGAGAAGGGAGTCTGCTTTCCATACTGGATCTACAGGAACTTCTTCCAAAGGTTGTCTCAGAATTTCATCTAAACCAGAACTTGTTCTTCCTGCTTTCATGCAGAATTCATCCTTAGATCTAGAACACAACCTTCATTGCCTTGGTCGTTTGTTGTGCTCTAGTCTTTTATGTGGAGTGCACAGCTATCTTCAGAAAGTCTCAGAGACTCTTCTTGTGCTACTCTTCAACTAAGAATGGCCTACCAGTATCCTCCCAGAGACTGTCCAAATGGGTGGCAGCCACCATTCTTTCTGCTTATGAACTATCTGGCAAGCAGCCTCTGGTACAATTTTCCTTCCACAGTTTTCCTGCAAGGAGTACCACTGCATTAAATTTGCAGGATTGCTACATGGTCACAGCTTCTACTTTCATCTCTCACTGCAGTTTGGACAACAGATCAAGAGATGTTGTGTTTTAAAAAGCAGTGCTGCTTTCCTCAGCAGCATGACACTTCTGTCTCCTAGGGTTAGTAGCTCACTAGTCTCTCATTTGTGTGAGTCACAGATCTTGAAGAACGACAGGTTGCTTACCTGCAACTGTGATAGATGATGCCTCTGAGATTGAGGAGCAACTGATTGTGCCAAGGACTGGGCCAGTGAGTGAGCAAATCAACTTGCAAATATCCCCCACACTGGAAGGTCAAACAGAGACAGAGTTGCCCCGGCCAGCTCATGATGGAGAAGGAACCAGCAGTGATTCAGAGGAATTGCAGCCACCTGTGCCCACCAGCCCTCAATCACGCAGAAGGCTGAAACGAGCTGCTCAGAGGGAGGCTGCATGGACTAGGTTGAGGAAACAATAACAAGCAGCATCTGTTCACAGCGGTTGTTTAAGTCTGCCGGTGTGGCTGCTCTTTGCTTGCAGCAAATTACTAGCAAGCCCTCACAACCTTCGTGTCTCCTGCTCCCTAAAACCCTCCAGATGGATCTCTGCCTCTTGAACCTTAGGACTGGACCTTGACCTGGCTCGGCTTGCGTTTTCCTTGTGTTTGGTATATTTGGACTCTCCCTGCAAGTATTCCTGACCTCCCTCCTCCCTTGCTAGCTGCAGCTCGGCAGGGAGAGATTCCTGACAGCAACTGTGGTTCATCTGTGAACTCACTCAACCTCCCCTCTTTGTGTCCTGCTGTGCCTTTCAGTCTCTTGGCTGCTTCAATAGACAGCCACAGATCTGAGGACTTTGGTAGGAAGGTCGTGTTGGACAATTTTGGCATTTTCTCTCCTCTCTTGTTCTAGGGGTTAGCTAGCATAAGGTTTCATTTTCTTCAGCATGTCAAAGCCTTTTGCATTCCCACTTAAAACCTCAGTCTTGCCCTTTGTGTTAGTTAAATGAATGGCTATGGTATCCAGACCATGTGACCCAGGATAGACCCTGAGATCATTGATCTTACGTAAAAGACCATGCTTCTCTCTCTTCTCTTTCTTTGCCATTTTTGCCCCTACAACCTTCTCTCTGACCATGCTTTGCCTGTCCAAGAAGATGGTGAGTTAAGAATTAAGCTACTATCTTACCTAATCTTTTTGTTAGCTACTTAGGATCTAGGTGTCAGGGTTGGCAGGATTTGGCTCCTCTGAGTATGAGCAGAGTGCTATCTGTGAGGCAAGGCTTCGCCGCAGCAGAGAGTCCCAGTGAAGCAGAAAAAATTCCAGAGGCTCATTAGTTAAGCTTAGAGTACTGATTTATTGCCACACTCTAAGATAAGACTTAGCAAAAATATACTAGCTTGCCAGCAATTAGACAAAGAGAAAAAACAGAAGATAATGGAGGAAAATCGGGCAGCATCTCCGCTTAGAGACAGTATACTGCCAATGGCATGGCAAGTCGAGCTAGGGAGTCTAACTGGCAGCTGGTCAAGGCAAACACCAGCCTTTTTATGCTACTTTGTCACCCTGAAACTAGTGGGGTGAACCAATCAGTGCTCTGGTGTGTGGCCTTCTCTAATACACAAAACATAGCCATAACAATCCTGCTGGCCTTGCACCTGGCTGTCTGGCCACACCGCCTCTTCCCTCTGCCATCCACTCAGAAGAAATCTTTGCCTGCCCGGCAACAACCTTGACACTAGGCTCTCCAATGCATATATAATTGTAAAATTAATTAATAACTTTTTCATAAGTTTGTAACCTGAAACTGCTTGTCTTTTGTTTTCCAAGTCAGTCTCAGTTCAGGGAAGCCACACAGAGATTGGAACATGTTTTTTCTGCAACTCTGCTAAAAGAAGGCTGATTCCTAACAGTTTTAGCTTTCATAGAATTTCCCTCAAAGGGCTAACACAAGGGGAAATTCTAACTCGCAACAGGTGTATTTATAGACTCTGGGAATGGGGGCAGGTTTCCCACCAAAACACTTATAATCAAGCTCTAGAAGTTTCCAAACAGCACACTGTACAAGCGCAGATGACCCATTTGTGTGAGTTCACACGCAACCACTCGAAGAACCACAATTACGGATAAGCAACCTGTTCTTCCACTTCACTTGAGTAGCCCAGCTTCCTTAAAAGTCTCTGTTCAACCTCTGTGCAGTCAGATGTAACCAGCGTGTATTGGAGCGCAACACTGGGCCCTAACTGAGTAGATCCCTGCGCACTGGTACAGCTATCTGCATGTGCCTCTGTATTTGTCTTCATCTGTTTAATAGAACTGCTTTAATTTGGCATTTGTGCCAGGAGAAGAAGAAGAAATCTATTTGCAAGGGTCCACACCATTCTTCCAGCTGAGCAAACATCTCCATGTTGAAGGATGATTGATGTATTAAAATCTTGCTGAGGCAGTCTCCTTGTATGTCCAAGATACCTTTCAGATATACTGCCAAAATTGACCATATATTCTTCTCAGCACATCTAAATAGCTTGCTGGACTCTGCCATCAATGAAATGAAGTGCAGACCACATCAATGAAATAGAGTGCAGATCCCATTGTTTGTACATATGTGCCTTTATAGTCATAGTGTCTGTGCAAACTAGCACATGTTGACTTTTGACAATTTTGACAAACTTTAGTAACAATCACACTGCTTTTAGTTCCAAGTAATTTATATTGAATTTCTTGTTTGCCAGAGTCCAAAGGCCTTGCTCCAAGTAACCCTCGCAATGTGCCCCCAATCCAGACTTACATTGGTTGTTACTTGAACCTTGTTGTGCATATTCAGTGGAAAATCTTCTGCAATGTTTAATTCCTTCATCTACTAACTCAAGTTCTTTTTTACCTGTTGTGGCACCACAATCTGATAATGTAAACTTGGACTCTGTCACCAATGGATGTCAAATTAATAGTCTCTGTAAGGTCCTTGAATAATAGCTGCCCCACTGCACTAACTGGATTGTTGATATGAGTATGCCCATTGCTTTGGCCAACCTCATATCTAGTGATCTCAAGGATAGTGTATTCTGTACTTCTTGCCTCACTTTTTCTACTTTCTCCTGAGAGAGATGTCTCCTCACTGAAGTGTCTATTGTTACATGTAAGAGACTCAATATAGTTGTTGGTTTCAAATGGCTCTTTTTGTAATTTAGTAAAAAACCATAGGTCTCTAACATTTGAATGGTCAGGGATAAATCCCTGTTTATCTTGTCCAGAGATTTGGCCTTCACTAAAATGTCATCTAGATAAGGGTATAACTGCACTCCCTGCTCCCTGAGATAAGCCACCAGAATCAAAACCTTCATGAAAACTCTTGGAGCCAAAGCCAGACTGAAAGGTAGTGCCTTGAACTGAAAAGTGCTAATGCTGGTAATGGAATCTTAACTATTTCCTGTCCTTCAATGCCACTGGAGCATGATGATATGTCCCTTTGAGTTCTATGGATACTATGAAGTCCCCTGCAACATTTCCATATTATCTGCAACATTTCCGTTTTGAATTTCAGGAACCTCACAAATCCAGTGAGGTATCCTAAATTTAAAACCAGTCTGTACTTCTTACTGCTCTTGGAAACAGTAAAAAAAGATGGTATAAACTCCTGAGAATCTGTTCCTCAGAAACTTCCTCTGTAGCTCTAGTGTGCATCAAGTGGTGCAGCTCTACCGAAACAATACTTTGTTTGACTCTGTCTTTGGACACCTGTGAAGGTACAAACCTGCTCCTCAGTTTTCTGTGGAAAAAGAAATGCTGTAACCCCAAGTAACTACTTGGATCATGCACTGATCTAATGTAATCCATGCCCACATATCTCCGAAGAGCAGCAGTCTTCCCTCCATCAGCATTTACTCCTTGTCAATACTGAGGCTTACTCCATTTAGGGAGCAAAGATCCCCCCATTCCTTGTCCTTGACTCATATACAATTTTGCCTATTGAATAGGTATCCCCTTTGGTATATGTTCTACAGAAGTCCACCTGTCTTTCCCCATCCCTTCCTCCACCAAAGGAGTAAGCTGTACTCCTAAAAATCCTTTTATCAGTCCTCTTCTTCTGCGAGGTAGACATTACTTACTTCATTTCCTTGCTTTCCTAGACTCCAAGCCTGGCTCCCAAACAATAGCTCCCTTTTAAATGAGACCAAGACCAGACTCTCGTAAGACTTTTGGTTAGCTTCCTGGTGTTGCAACCATAACAAGCTATTCACTATTGATTCTGCATTAACATTTCTACCTCCAAATACAGTGCCATGGTGACCCGCAATTGCCACATATTTTAGCACTTTTTGAATCCTACCTACTGCCTTCTGTAAGACCTGCACACTTAAATCCAGGGTGTCTAAAATGTCCTGTATCCACAACACTGCTGCCCTTGTGAACATTGATGTTGCCACTGATGTTCTTATCATTAATGCTGCCACCTCATGTGTCTTTAATGTCATATTTGGTGTCCTGTCATCTATCACTTTCAACTGTATGTTTTCTTCCATGTGGCAATCACCCCTGAAATGAGAACCACTATTAAGGTATCCACTAATGGGACCTTTAAGAACTCCACATCTCTTTCTTCAAAAAAAAATTTAACTTTTGGCTACACTCTAATGGCCTTTTTGTATTCCATTGAGTTGTCCAATCCAACTCAGTCAGGTCTTTGAACAACTCTGGCATTGGCATCTCAAATATTTTGGAATTCCTTATTATTGAAGCCACTCTACTCTCCTTTACCTTACTGTCCTCTTCTGCAGACAAAAATGCTTTATTGTCCAATCCCAATGTCTGAATAATTCTCTAACAGACTACAGAAAGTTTCTTCTTCAAATAATCTATCCAAGGCCATCTCTTTGTCATCCTCCTCCTCTGAGAAATCCCACTCACTGACTTCATCTATTTCCATAACCTCATCTTGCCAAGCTTCCTTTATTTCTTCCTCTAAACCCGTCTAATCTCTTTTGTTGCAAGTGTTTAGTTTTACCCATACACTTCCTAGACTTCATAACTCAGTCACTATCCTTGAGGTTATCCAGAATCTCTAACTCCCTTTTCCTCAAATTAATTGTCTGCACTTTATCAGATTCCATCAAATTAATTCTAGACTGATGTTGTGCCGTACTATTAGAATGCAATGCCTCTAAATTCATTTGTTGTTGATTATCCATAGTGCTAGATTTCAATGAATTCATGCAAGTCATCAGTTAAAAACGCCATTTGATACTGCCAATAGGGTTAAAATTTGAGTAATAGATTATTCTGCAAATTCATCATGGCATTTACTCTATTATTAACTGCCTCTCTAATCATTGTGTTAAAATCCGTCCCCCTCTCAACTAGTATATGCCCAAATAAAGCTGATGCCATAACCTCGCTGCTCTCTCTGGCTCCCCGATTTGCTTCCTTGACCAGAGCTTCCTTCTAAAAAAGCACATCCACAAAATTCTCTGTAAGCACGCTCTAAATTCCAGTGTCATCTTAGCTGTGTTTAGAAACCGTGTTTGAGGCTCTTCTTGCAGTGAACCTTCCACATTGCCTCTGGCGATTGCTGTGAGCTCTCAAATATGAGCCATTAGCCCAAGTGCATTGCCTAGCAACCTGTAACTTTGCCCTCCTGCCTTTGAACTCAAAACATTTCAATTCAAAATGAAGATTCCACTGGAATTTTAACCTCTTCCACAGTTATTTTGCCCAGTTTCTGAAAGTAAGTACCTTCCTTATTTTCCCCCTTTCCCCCATTTTTAATAAATCTGCCTCCTTTACCTTTCAGTCACACATGCACTCTCACCAGTTTGCTGTTTTCTTCCTTCCACCAGTTTCAAATCATCTGACTCACTCTCACTGGAGCTCAGAAATATTTTCCTTAATTCTGCTTTCTTTTCATCATCCAAGGCATGCCGGACAGAGGTCGTGCTGGACAGAATCATGCTTTGCCCCCTTTCGCCTACCCCTGATCTGCTTCTCAGCCACCTGGGAAGGCATTTCTTCCTTATTCTTAAGAACAGTTTACTTCTTCCTGCCTTCTAATATCACTGAAGCTGTGCTTGTTTCTATTCCAGCATTTATTTTCCATTCCTAAGTAATTTCCTAACCAATTAACTGTTTACTAAATTATTTATACTGAAGGCCAGATAAGGAAAGCATGCAGTTGGTTGGCAGGAAAATATAAAACTTTCATATAGGGAAAGGAGTCCCAACAGAATCAACTGAAAAGAACTTTGGCTGGCTTGAGGGAAAGGGAACTCCTTAGTACAGTGGTTCTCAACCTGTGGGTCCCCAGATGTTTATGGATTTCAGGTCCCAGAAGCCCCAGCCCCTATGGTCAATGCTCAGGGCTTCTGGGAGCTGAAGTCCAAAAACATCTGGGGACCCACAGGTTGAGAACCACTGCCTTAGTACATGCATTGATCCTCCTGCCATCCCAAGAATATTTTCTCATACTCCTCCTCCTTTAACAAAGTGATGACAGCTGGGGAAGATACCAAAATGGACCCTAAAAAAAGAATAAAATAAACCACACAGCCAACAAGACAGTAATTTTATTAGATTTCTTTCACACCACTGAAACAACTGTATGACTCAGAAGTGCTCTTCAGGCACATCTAGTCAAATTGATATATTAATTGAGTATTTGTACCTGGAGATGCTTGTTTATGGAACCAGAATGGCAGAGAAGAGACAGAAAACAACAGAAGAATAAACTAGATATTTTTGAAACTATTTGAAAAAGCATATTAACTCATGAAGTTGTTTGGCAATATGTTGAGAATGATCTCAGAGACATTAACTTTGAAACACGTTTGCTATTTAAGAATATAATTTCCAGAATGATAAAAATCAATTAAACTCTAGTTGTACAGTTTTTTTTAAAATGCCACCTGCTTTGAAAGTAAATCCAAACTGAAGGGAAGTACATTGTACTACTAAATTTTAGACCCTTATGAGCTCTAGTTTTTTTTTTTCCTTAAAGAATTAACTACAGAGGACATATTTTCATGCAATGCAACAGTTAATTTACTCTGGTACTGATGATCAGAGATGTAAATTACCATTTCTTGGCACCTTCAATTGCCTTAGGTTCACAGGTAGACAAAATTAATTTAAACTATGTTTAGATTTGTTATGCAGTAGTTACAGACTTGATTCAGTACCATCTTTACACAGTCTATTTTCCCTTCTTTTTAAGTTGGGGTAGAACCCACAAGAGTAAGTTATGGCCATCAATGACAACTTTTGGGGATGGGAGGGGTGTCTGAATTGCAGCCTAAGATACAAAACTAAAAGGCAGATAAGGTTATGTTAAATATTTAACGTTGGCAGCACAGCTTGCTTATCTAGCTTCTATTTGAATACTTTCTGCTTTCAAGATCACAAGTAATGGTAAACTTTTAAGCGGCAATGTTTGAGGCTACTCCCTTTCCACTTGAAAAAAAGGAACTAACTGAAAATAGGCCTTAACAGTAAATCAATTCCAGCTTTGAAAAGTAGACAAGTGAGAAGGCTGGCAAGCAGCTGTGACCCAAAGTCTTTTTGTGTATCAATCATGATTTTAAGAATATCTTATATTTCAATATTGGTGCAATTAATTTAAGATACAATTTTCTTCAAGTGCCTGAGAGTTTTGTTACAACAGCTTACTTGTGTTCCTTTTAGGTATTTTATAATTTCATTGCTGATCTTTTATACATTCATAAACTTACTCTCCACAATGATGAACTAACACTCCAACACTCCTCCCACTTAAGAAAGCACTGTCTTTACCAAACTTCAGGACATCCAGTCTACCTCAGATGTTTGACAGTAATCTTCACAGTTCTGATGTAGAGTCAGAAAAGAGACAACACAGAAATATTTCCTAGATTTTCCCAGATATGTCAACTCTAATTTAATGTAAAGAATGTGCACTTGAGAGCTGCAGCCATGAATAATTTTGTTCACCTGTTTGGAATTGAAACCATTTTGCTAGTTTAACTAGATGTTATTTTAGAAATTAATACTTTGTTAGAAGTACAGCGAAGACAGTATTGTCACTGTTGCACACAGCATGTTTAAACACAGGTTTGTGTACTCTTCATATACTTAAAAGATCTGGCAAAGAAACCAATTTTTGAGTGAACAGCTAAATATATTATGTAACATTAATACTAGCATCAACACGGAACATTTAAACAGTAAACCAAACTGCAAAACAAGAATATTACATTTTCTTGCAGTGTTTTAATTCTTCAGAGATCATGTTCTACATTACCCATATAGATTCATATTTCAGCTTAAGTCAAGATATTGAGCTAATACATATTTGTCAAACAATATCTTGTGCCAGCTACTATAAAAACATGTCCCTTGTGTTTGGAGAGAGAAAATTTTTGCTGATGGTTTATTCCTGTTTCACTTCTCCTTTCAGATGTCTTTTCATGCGTGAGTAGGGGCTGATAGTATCATCCATCACAAAGTCATAAAGCACTTTTATCCAGGAATTGTACTGTGGCAGGTGGTCATAATATTCAGGGGCCATTTTCTTCAGCTACAAGGGGGGAAAAAAGTATCAATCTAGTACTCCATTTCATATCAACTTAAGAAATATGACATGGATTCAACACACATGTACAATATTTTAACTTTTAAAGCAACGATACCTCTTCAGATTTAAAAGATATAGACAAATATTGGACAGTTTCCAGGGTAACCAAAAATTTCAAAACAATTCAAGACATCATGTCAAATAACTGTCAGGTCATAATGGCTCCGTATTTAATTCTGCCCACCAGAAAAGAAACCTACATGTCAGGAACAAGTCAGAAGCTACCTAAGATTATGGGGATAAGACATTCAAGACCAGGATCCTAATCTAGAGTAAGAAGAGTTGATATCACCTTAAGATGAGACTGTATTCTCAAAGGCAATAATCCCTTAACTACTAGATACTTGTTTTACCTACTACATTACCTATTATCAGTCTCTGCAACATTATTTCTTTTCCTGTGTTTTGCCAAAGATAGCAACAGCTAAATATCAACTGGATGTTATGTTTTGCTAAATGGGAGGAGACAACCAAATACTCTACATCTATTTATCCTAACAGTCCTGTGGCGACCTGAAACACGCACAGTACCTAGTAGAAACTAGTCTAGCTGTCTCATATCTCCTCCCACATTCCATTTAGATACTAATTCAACATTAACCCCCTTCCCGTCTGATGGAAAGTTGAAGAATTTTGTTACTGTTATGTGAGTATAATAAATACATCATCCAACTATACACATTTTTTTAAAAAAAATGAAGTTTGTTGAAGTTAGGAACTATTCAGCTTCATGACAGACAAGCATAGTACAGTAGTTAAGAGCATGAGCTGCAAGTTCAAGCCTGAATCCAGCCTCTGACTCATAGATCTGATAACTATCATACCTTCCTTCCAGAACTGGAATAAAGATTGCCTACGACATAATTTTCAGTTTACTGGATGGCAATACCCTCAGCCACATCTATAATTATACTGGCTGATTTCATGTCAGTGATGGGGAAACTGATGTGCAACTCCCAAAGCCCCTGACAACCACCCAAAGTTTTTAAAAATGGGGGTGAAAGCACCCCTTAACATATATTACCTCTTCTGGAGCAGCAGTATGCCGTTTGAACACCTCACCACTAAGACAACAGACAAAAATCCTAGAACTAGAAAATGCAAACAGACTCTCAGTCCTTTCCAGGGTGGATTCTGGGCCATTTTTCTGGCATAATGCTTGTACAGGACAGTGTCCCCTCTACTTTTGTGAGGATTTGGAGCACCGAACCCTCACAACGGTAGGAAAACATCAAATAACTCCTCCCTGTGATCCCCTTCCCGTTCTCTTTTGAGCCTCCTCCCTCTCATTCCCTTGTTTTTTGCGCACTGGGGCCAGTCATAATGGAATGAGAGGGGGTGCTCTAGAGCCTTCTCACCCAATCCCTTGCCTTTCGCCTTGGTGCAAGTTCTCAGCCCTGGGGCTAGAGGCAAGGGGATGGGAGGGGAAGCTCTAGAAGAGAAAAGAAGGCTTGTGTTAGCCTTCTCTCCATTCCCTTGCATTTTGTATTGACACAAATTCTCAGTGCCAGAGCCAGAAGCAAGGGAATAGGAGGGGGAGCTCCACGAATGAGAGGAAGGCTTGTATGAGGCTCCCCGTTTCCCTTGCTTTTTGCCTCAGCATGAGTTCTCAACACCAGGGCCAGAGGCAAGAGAACGAGAGAAGAGAGCTCCAGAAGGAAGAAGGCTTGCATGAAGCTTCCCCCATTCCCTTGCCTTTTGTCTAAGTGTAAGTGCCTCCCTTCTCCATTTCTTGCCTTTTGTCCAAGTGTTTGCCTTCTTTCTCTGTGCCTGGGCAAAATGCAAGGTGATAAGAAGAGAAGAATGGAGGGAAGGCACATGCACGCACTTGTGATTAATCAAATTCATGAAGGTCAAACTTGTAAACATGGAGGAAGGGCTGTAATTCTTACATAAAACACGACATGTGAAAACTTGACTGTTCGAAAAAAGTGCAACCAGTTAGACCATCCAACTTTAACTCAGGGGTGGCCGCTCCTTGGGGCCAGGAGTCTTACCAAACACATTTTGTAAGAGAATGTTATGTCCCATGACACTCTCTATATTGTGTCCTCTGCAGTTACAGAACCACAACACTATTTCAGACTTGTAACCCTATAGTCCTGAGGAAGTCCTATCAGAAACCATACAAGTTTTTGGATTTCATTATCAGAGGAAAAATTCCAAACTCCCTTTCAGACCCCATGAGAAACTCCACAGTTCTTACTTCTTTCAATACCAAGCAGGAGAAAGTGGCATGTCAAACATCATGCAGGGAGAAACAGAATACACAGACTCCACAGTTTTCCAGGCTTCCATCCTGGACTCGTCCTCAGACTGGCTTCTAGTCAACATCATCCCTGGAGCTGGCAAGATCAATTCTTCCCCTCTGGTTTCAGTAAGAATTTCTGGGGTTTTATTTTTTCCTTCTTAATGACGACCCTGGAAAGAGGCAAAATGGCACTCATCCCTCTCTTTTGCCCTTCCAGACTCATGCCTCTAGGGCGATGAACACCTCAGAAATTCTACCACTGGCACTCTGCAGTCCAAGACATGGTTGCTCTGACAGCTATTACTGTGTTGCCCAATCTGAAGCAAAGAACTAAGTCTAATGTATTGCTTCAATTCTAAACAAGCCCTTGCAAATTCTAATGAAAACATGGAGAGGAACAGAATGCGTATTAATCAACTTTAGTTTTACAAGTATACCTACCTGCTTACATCTACAAATCACAGTACAGAATCAAAACAGCAGCAGCAATCTGTTTGACTATAAGTATGCTTATTCATTACAGATGGACAAGAGACTAGCTAAATATAATAGCTGAAAAGCATACACTATTATGTACTTACCAAGGGAAGGCTTGTTCCAGGAATATTAGGGAAGTCATGGTGTTCATTATGGTAGCCAACATTGAATGTAAGCTTATTAAGTGGCCCATAATAGGAATATGTTTCATGTCCCTTTAGAAACATGTAATGTTCAGCTATGAAATGTCCTGAGATAGGATGCAAGCCTAACCCTAGTATTGCTCCTGCTATCAAATAGAAAAGTGATTTTACTCCCAGGATATAGTATACCATAACATCAAAGACAAACTGAATTGACAAATTGATGATTTCAAGTCGAGAGATTGGTTTGGGGTTAATACATAGAGGTCTGATGGCATAAAACAAGGGCTGAAGAATAATCCAAATAAGCTTTCGAAAACGGGTGCAGAAAAACCATCCTTCAAAATCAGTAGGAATGTCCACATCAATCCCATCACCACCAAGATAACGATGATGATCCATATGGTATCTCTTGAAAGATATAGAGTATGGGAGACCAAGTGGGAGATTGGCAAACATTCCAAACCATCGATTCCATGAAGCTTTAGAATTGCCAAAGGCACTGTTGTGAGCGATCTCATGAATAGCCAGAGTCATGGAATGATCAAGACAACTGCCAAACACATAGGTCCAAAATACAACCCACTTCCAGTCCAAATCTTTAACCAGGTAAAGAGCAACCAGCTGTGCAAACACCATCAGCAGAACTAACCAGACTACATTATAGTCTGGTTTCATCAAGGTTTTTATTTCTGGATGTTTACCTGTTGAGAGATGAAAAGACAAAAAAATTCAGACAGATGTCAACTGACAGATGGTCTTCAAAATTCCTGGCATAACTGTTCCACAAATTTGGATTTTGCTTCCAGTAGGAGCCCACAGATATTCTGGATGTTTTAGCATATTCCTACAGACTAATGCAAAAGCCACAGCAGAATACGGTGCAGGAACAAGCACACTGCCACAATGCAGTGACATTTATATTATTCACACCAGATAATCATTCTTGGGCTAAAGTAAGTATTTCCTTAACTTGAGTATTTTCTCTATAACTGCACTAATCACCCCTAAAAATATGATTCCCCTTTCCTCAGAACAAAGAGTGACACTCTGCAACCCTCTAGAGGGCACTACACTGGATTCCCTTTCTCCCCAGCCAACTTCAGATAATGAGTATAATTAAAAGACTTAGATTCATGCTATTCCCTCATTATCACTCAATTTAATTTTCACCAATTTGCCCTTGATCAGACTAAGAACATTAATCACTAAATACATATTTCAAGCAGGTATGCCAAATCCCACAAGGTAATTTTACTGCAAGTCTATTGGCTGCAGCAGACCCGGGTAACAACTAACAAAAAAGCAAGATTGTCAACCTGAAGGTCAACTACCAAGGACATTTAGTACTATGACATTTAATATTTCCTACTGCTGCTAGATAGGACAGGAACAGATTCCAGATACAAGCAACCAGGGCCAAAGTTTCTCCATTCTGCACTATTAAAAATCCAGCTTTTAAATGCAAAAGAATCAAATCCATATGCTAAAATAAAATGAAGATTTGACTAGTCTGCCTATTTTTTTTTAATTTGCTCAGAGAGAAACCCTAAGAGAGTAATGCCACTTCTAACTGTACACAACTTAATTGTAACTCCTCTGTAGGCTTCATAGCAGTGCCAAGAAGCTACTGTAAGTGAAAGCTCAAGAGCACTTCATTTTCCTACAGCGCAGTGGTTCTTAACCTGTGGGTCCCCAGATGTTCGTGGACTTCAGCTCCCAGAAGCCTCAGCCACTATGGTCAATGCTCAGGGCTTCTGGGAGCTGAAGTCCACGAACATCTGGGGACCCACAGGTTGAGAACCACTGCTATAGCAGAAGTGGGGATCCTTTGGCTATCTAGTTATTTCGATGGTCAGCTCTCAGAAGTTCTATGCAATATGGTCAACAGATAAAACAATGGGAGGTTCAAAGGCTCCCCACCACTTGCTGTGGTGAGGACTAGATCCCATTTTTCAATAAAAGTTTCAGCAAACATCCTAGTGTGGAACAAACATCTCTATATGTGTCTCTAAAATCTCTTCTATCTAGCAGACAGACTATTTGCTTTCCCTCCTCCTAAAAATTCTCAATTTCAGTTCCTGAAAAGCCCTCCAGTAGTCAGAAGTAGTGAACAGGATGTTTCTGGCAACTTGCCAGCAAACCATTTTTAGGAGTGGGCCAGGCACAAAATTTCCTATCTGCCTTGCTTTTCAGAATGAGACTACTGGGAAACTAACTACCTAAGGCCATCTACTCACGTCTATTTCAGAAGAAGGAACTGGCAAAACCATCTCTTGAGTATCCCTTGCCTACGGAAACCCTTTGAAATTCATCCTGACACCATAAGTCAACAAGCAACTTGAAGGCAGACACATACACACTTGTATAGTATAAACATAGTATTTACAATTCACTTATCGGTATATTATTTTTATTTCTGTTGTTTACCACTTAGAAATATTCAGACCTAAATAATTTATACATACATAGTTAAGATTGCAACTTACAATATATCCCATAACCCTGAAGCACACTGGCATGCCACTAGGGCATAAAAAGCAACGGAAGGAGGTTGAAAGCCAGGGACCTAGTCTGAGATGCAACTAGGCAAGGTTAAGTCTTGCAGCACGATTTCAAACCGTGGAGGGTTATCGCCCAAGACGGCTGGCATCCGTGACAGCGCCCTGCTCGGTTTCCGAGAGAAGGCGAACGACTGAGTCGCTTTGAACCAGCCATCTCCAATTAAGTGTGGAGGCAACCAGATGGCGAAAAACGAACCTTGCGAGCTGGGGCGTGGTAAGAAGACCCGCGGGAAGATGGGGAAGGCGGGGAGGGAGGAAGGAAGGAACGAGAAGCATGTAACAACGGGTCGCCGGCCAAGCCCTTCTTCGCCCATGACTCATTTCGCCCCCTGATGCTTCAAGCTCGCCCCCTCCCCCTCAGCGCAGGGCCTCCTTCCCTCGCCTGAGGTTCGAGCAGGCGGCGCCGGCGTCTTCTCAGGAGAAAGCGAACGCCACGGCGCCCTCTGCCAAAAACGCAGCGCCGGGCGAGAAAACCGCAAGCAGGAAAGTCCTGAGGGGGAAAGGAAGACGGGAGGCAGCCCCATCGCCGCGCCCTAGCCTCGGCCGCTTTGAGAAAGAGAAAGCGAAGCTGGAGAGGAGCGCGAGGGGGCTCCTGTTTCTTCTCGCAAAAAGACCCTGCATGGGCGGGAAGGGAGGGGGCGAAACAGTTCTACGCCTGTGGGGCGGAAAGAGACGAGGAACAAGGGGCGACGCCTGCTGAGGCGTTGGAAAGGAACAGTCGAAGGGCTCACTCACTCAAGATCTCCTTGCGCCGGTCGGCGTGTGGCTGGTCCGTATAAACCCATTCGAAGTCCTCCCGAGCCACAGTGTTGCCCATGGCTGAGGAAGGCCGCCCGCACGAGACCGAGCCTCGTCTTTCCTACGCTTCCGTTCCGCTTTCTCTCTCCCCCGCACGTCTCCAAAGGCAGCTTTTGCCGCTACCTCGCCAGGAGCGCTCCTTCTTCGTACAGAAGGGGAGGGGGAGTTCCGTCCTGTCGCCACGCCCCTCTGGCCCCGAATTATTGGCTGCTGCCGATGGTGGCGTCACGGAAAGGGATGAGCAGTCTCCTGGGGAGCGGCGGAGGACTAGTTTTTTAAGAGACTGCCTTCTTCTCTCCCCCTCCCACACACCGAGAAAAGTTGGTGTGAGCTGTCTGTTGTTTGTTTCATGTCAAAAGATTAAAACGGCATAATAATACTAGTATTGCCCAGAACTTAGAATCTATTCAATATAATTTGTGATATTACTGATAATACCAGATAACGTATTATATAACCGTAATTTAGGGATATGAATTCTGGGGGACGTGGTCGAGTTGAAGGAGCGCTCGCGGCGGTGGTAGGGTCCCGGCGGTTGGTCTGTTTGAAGATGGGGTGAAAAATGACCGCTCTCCCTTCGCGGCGCCCTCAAGAAATTCTCCTCAGTTTTATTCCGCGGCGACTCAGAGCCTGCTTTCCCTCCCGCCTCTCCGCCGGCGAGAGGCGGCGCGGCTGCCGCGGGCGCGCGCTCTTGTGTTTGGGCCGCGGAAGCGCCGCCGAATGCGTGTGGCTGTGGCCTCTGAGGGGGCCTTTCCTCCCCTCCCGAAAACGTACCCTGAAGGTGGAAAAAGGCCACCGAGGGCGGGTTCTTGCCTTGCAGCTGCAGCATGATGACATAACAGAAGCCGCGCCTGAGTGTGCAAGCCCCTTATGGCCCGATTCTGTGTAAGTTTACCTGGACGTAAGCCTTACTGAAAACAACAGGATTTCCAAGTAAGTATGCACAGCATAAGACTCTTAGAGGTGCAGGAGCCGTTGCAGGATGCCACACTTAGTGAATAATCTGCATATTTTTTCCCCAGCTTCCTCTGCAGGGTTGCGACCACCCTCGCCCCTAAAAGAGACGGTGGCTTATTATTATGTTAATTTGTACCTCTTATTTTCCCCAAAGTGGCTTCCAAACGTTAAAAGAGGTCATACCAGAAGGAGTGGCAGACAACAAAATATTGGAGGTGGAGCAAGGGCAAATAATATCAATGGAAGATGCTCTTTATCTGACAGATTCCAGGGACAATAAGACGTTGTTTACGGTGGAATATGGAATTGGAAAAGTTTAGTCCTCCCTAGTTCTGTCACCAGGAAACGGCATTGCAGTTTAAGCAGATAAAGAAAAAGCAGCCTCAGTATGTGAACTTTGTGCAAGTAATCACGAGATTCCAGCAATGAAGAGGCGGGGGAGGAGAGTTGCTTCTTCTGGGGATGGAACTGACTCTGCCTTGTAATTAAATGTAAGCTGTATTGAAAATACTTTGAGGAAAATGGAAATGTTTCTGGTTGAACGAATTAATTGCCCCTACCCCCCAAAAAACACAAACTAACTTTGAGTTAAGTTTATTAGTAGAACAATAGAACAAAATAACATCTTTATAGACTGTGCTGAGTTAAGGGGAGTGAGGGGATAGATGTCCTTGCAGACAATTCTTTGCAGACAACGGTCACCCCCACACACCTGAGGATTGGATTTGGGCTAGAATGCATCAGAAATATAAAGGAGGGCAGAGACAGGGATCCTACACCATTAATAGAAATATAGATCATTTTGGTAGAGTCGCTTTCTTATACAAGGGTATGAAAAGCATCTCCTGAAATTTACCTAATTGTGTACTCCTTTGCATCTACTCACTGAAGGAAATGTGATGACCCAGGCAGTTTTGCCAACCTGAGACAATCCAACAATCTCTTGTGATTTTTCAAGGAGTCTCAGAAGGGGTTTCTGGACTGTGCACTCACGCTTTTAAATGACTCTTAAAATGTTCCCTTGCCAGGACACTGCTGGCGTGTTTGCACAGTCAAAACAGTTGTCGGTCAAGTGACAGCTAGCTAGAGCTAGTTTAATAAAACTTAGCATGGTATGTTCCTGTGTTATTGTTTAATAAAGGCTAGCATGTTATGTTTCTGTGGTGTTTAGTTAATGGCTATTTATCTAAAAATGACATTAATTTTACTGTCATATTCTAGAACAGGCAAAAGTCAAGCTGAGAGTCCTCTTGCCTGGCAGCTGCTGACACCTAGACAAATCTCCAGTGCTGTTCCCAGGAAGGGAGTCACTGAATGTTGCTTGCAAATTCTCAGGAACCAGCCACCAAAAGATGAGAACACTTATCTTCACCTTGTTTCTATTAACAGATATTGCTGGACTTCAGCTCCTATTAATCTTAGCAAATCATAGACACATAGGAGTTGGAAAACATAGGAGTTGGAAGAGACCACAATGGTCATCGAGTCCAATCCCCTGCCATGCAGGAACAAACGCTCAAAGCCCCCCCCAGCAAATGCCCATCCAGCCTCTGCTTAAAAA
Organism: Iguana delicatissima; assembly: GCA_948472985.1. NCBI lineage: Eukaryota > Metazoa > Chordata > Lepidosauria > Squamata > Iguanidae > Iguana > Iguana delicatissima. The sequence goes on along the minus strand of CAOKZL010003221.1, from coordinate 239,091 downwards.
CTTCCAAAGAAGGTGATTCCACCACACTCCAGGACAGCATATTCCACTGTCGAACAGCTCTGTTTAGGAAGTTCTTCCTCGTGGATGAGCAAAGGATTGGGCAGAGAGGCGATGAAAGAGCCCATGGACGAGTGAGGAAGGTGGGCAAAGAGGCGACGAGAGAGACCGGGTACGAGTGAAGTAAGGTGGACAGAGAGGCGACGAGAGCGGCCGTGGACAAGTGGAGGAAGGCGAAGGCGGATTGAGGGGTGATGATTGAGGCTGAGGATGACTGCAGGAAGGCGGAGAGAGGCGACGAGAGAGGCGGTGGATGTGCGAAAGAAGGTGGATAAAGGGGTGACGAGTGCAGCCATCGACAAGTGAAGGAAGACGGAGAGAGAGGTGTCGAGGGAGGCCGTGGAGGAGTGGAGAAAGGCGGATAGAGAGGAGAAGAGAAAGGCGGTGGGCGAGTGAAGGAAGGTGGATAGAGGGGCGAAGAGCGCAGCTGTGGTCGAGCGAAGGAAGACGGAGAGAGAGGCGACGAGTGAGGCGTGGCCGAGTGGAGGAAGGCGGAGAGAGAGGTGACGAGAGAGGCAGAGGGCAAGAGAAGCAACAGCGAGAACCAGCTGGAGCTCGCAAGAAAAGCTTGAGCTCGCTGGGAAGCAGAGGGGAAAGATGGAGAGAAAGGCGACGAGAGAGGCTGTGGTCGAGCGAAGGAAGACGGAGAGAGAGGCGACGAGTGAGGCCATGGCCGAGTGGAGGAAGGCGGAGAGAGAGCTGACGAGAGAGGCAGAGGGCGAGAGAAGGAACAGCGAGAACCAGCTGGAGCTCGCAAGAAAAGCTTGAGCTCCCTGGGAAGCAGAGGGGAAAGACGGAGAGAAGGGCGACGAGAGAGGCTGTGGAAGAGCGAAGGAAGGCGGATAGAGAGGCGACGAAAGAGATCGGATGGGAGTGAAGTCAGACGGACAGAGAAGAGAGCGGCCGTGGATGAGTGAAGGAAGGTAGAGATAGAAGCGATGAGTGAGACTGGGGAACGAGTGAAAGGCGGACAGGGAGGTGACGAGAGAGGCTGCGGACGAGTGAAGGAACGGCGAGAGCCAGCTGGAGCTCGCAAGAAGAGATTGAGCTCGCTGGGAAGCAGAGTGGGAGACTTCCTTTTGGGAACTTATGGAGAAGAAGTTTATGGTTAATCTGAGGCATTAAATATAACTTTATTAAGTGTATCATATAGAGTGCTATATAGAACTAGATATATTTTATACAGGTACATATTAAGTGAGAATTAATTAAACATTGAATATATAATATTAAGGATTATAAACAGTAGTGAATTAGATAAAGGAGCAGGAGGGATAATTTGTTTTTCACTGGAATTGCTTAGCTTGGTAATAATCTTGCAGGGGGATATTGGATATATAAAGCAGATTCCCTTGTATGTCGAAGATAAGGCTGTGAAAAAGTACTGTGGTCACAGGTGGTAAAGATAAGCGGCGTCCTAGCTGAAGAGTACAGTAAAAACAAAACAAAAGAAGTGTCCTTGACTAGAACAAGGACAGAACATTAAGCCGGAATAGTTTGAAGAAACATCATAGTTAACCCTGTGAAGTGAAGGGCTGTAGAGTAAGGAAACTCAACAGCACCATCTAGTGTTGGAAAAGTGAAATACATTATTTATAAATCCTGAGAATGGCATCGGGAACAAGAAAAGGCACTAGAACTCAGATTCAAACGCAGTTACATTTGACAGATACTACAAGAAGAGGTTCAACAGAGATGGGAAGCCAAATGGCAGAGAAATTGAATGAAATTAGAGGCTTAAAGATGGAAATGCGGAAAGAAATGAAAGAGACAAGGGCAGAAATAAAGGCAGATATAAGGAAGGAAATAGATGGTATTGCAAAGAGAATGGATAACATGAATAAGGACATTGAATCAATGAAAAGTGACATACAAGTGATACAGGAAAAAACAAACCAATTGGATAAAGAAAAGATCCACATGAAAAAGACTCAGAAGCAGGAAGAATTGAGGATAATTCAGCAGGAAATGAGATATAGAGATAAATGTGTAAAAATGAGAGGAATTCCAGAGGCCCCAGGAGAATTGTTAGAAGAGAAAATTATTACTATTTTGGCAAATTATATAGGAATGACAGAAGAAGACATGGAGAGGGACATTGATCGAATTTTTAGGGCTAACTCCCTAATTGCGAGAGAGAGAAACTGGCCTAGAGACGTTGTGGTTTGCTTTACAAGAACTAGGACTAAGGAAAAAATTTTGCAAGTAAATTATGAAAAACAATTGGTGTATGAAGACAGACTGATAAAAATATTCAAAGATATTCCATATGAAGTCTTGAGGAAAAGACAGGAATATAAGCCTCTAACTCAGTTATTGCAAAAATATGGAATTACATATAAGTGGGAGAGATTGGAGGGATTATCTTTTACATATAAACAGAAGAGATATAAAATTATTGATACAACCAGAGGGAAAGAAGTATATGATAAAATGAAGAAAGAACTAGAAAAATCGAGAAACATTGATAACGGGAAAAGACTGGAGGGGAACAAAGTAGTCAAGAAGAGGCGGAGGCGGGGAGTGAAGAACGAAGAGAAGACAGTCAAGGAATGGATGAGAAGGAGGAAAAAGAAAGCTATTCGGAGTCGGAGGTTGAACAAGAAGGGGGAGAAAGTCAGCAGAAACAGGATTTGGAGGTAGACAATTTGTACGCAGGGGAAGAAGACATATAAGAGGGGGGAAATAATAAAGAATTTGATAAGGGGGGAAAAATTGAATATGAAGGTCTTTTCTTGGAATGTGAAAGGAATAAACTCAAATTATAAGAGGCGTCAAATTTTTCGCTACATAGAGAAGATTAAAGCAGATGTGGTTTGTCTCCAAGAAACAAAAATCAGAGAGAAGGATATTAAATATCTCAGGAATCCTAAATTGGGGAAAAATCACATTGCAGCAGCTACTAGGAAGAAAAAAGGAGTAGTTTTATACATTAATCAATTATACCTCTCAGAAACTAAATTTCAAGATAAAGAAGGTAATTATATTGGGGTAGAGGTTCAATTTCCGGAAACTAAGATACTGTTTATTGCAGTATATTCGCCGACGGAAGCAAAGGATAAATTTTACAAAAGGGTGAAGGAAGAGATTCTGTTATTCAGGGGAGAAAGACCATGGAAATTATATAATGTCGGAAGATTTGAATGGCGTGATTGATCCAAAGTTAGATAGATCGTCATCTATGAAACAAAAAAAACATTATGGAAAACTTCCAAATTCTTTTTTCAAGTTATCTGAGATGTTATCGTTACAAGATGTCTGGAGAGGAATACACAAAGAAACCAAGGGATATACATTTTATTCAGATGTACACAAGACTATGTCGAGGATAGACATGTTCCTGATATCGAAAAACTTGCTACATTTAGTAAAAGACATGGAGATACTCCCGAAGACAATGTCAGATCATAATCCTATACAAATGGAGTTGAGAGGCATGAAAAAAAGTACAAAATGGAGGATGAATGACAGTCTTTTTCAAAATGAACAAAACGTAGAAAAGATAAAGGAAGTAATAAAATATTATTTTAAAGAAAATTGTACAGAAGATGTAAAGAAGAGAATGATATGGGACGCGAGTAAAGTGGTGGTGCGTGGTCATTTAATTAAAATGGGAGCGGAAATTAAAAAGAAGAGACAAGAAAAGTATCTAGATTTATTGGAAAAAATTAAGATACAGGAAGAGAATTTAAGAGATAATCCGAAGGATAAAAAGGTGCAGTTAAAATTGAAAAGTTTACAAGTTCAGCTTAATGCAGAAAATCAATCAGAAATCAGTTGAAAGTTAAAATGGATGAAACAAAGACAATTTGAGCAGGCAAACAAGCCGGGAAAATGGTTATCGTACAAATTAAGGAAAGACAGAGAAAAAAGATTAATTTTGGAAATAGACAGGGAGGGGGTGATAACTACAAAACAAGAAGAAATAAAGAAAGTTTTTTACAACTACTATAAGAATCTTTACAGTATTAAAAGTAAGGACAAGATGAGAATGGAAACAGCGGAATATTTAAAGAATCGGACAATACAGCAAATTAAAGAGGAACATGCAAAAATGATGGATGTGAAGATAACAGCCAAGGAAATTGAGGAAGTAATTAACAGATTAGAATTAGCAAAGGCGCCAGGACCAGACGGATTCTCGGCAATCTATTATAAGAAGATGAAAGAATGGATAATAACCCCATTGGTGGAATTGTTTAATGATATCAAAGATAATGGAAAACCAGATACTTGGGGAGAAGCTTATATCACATTGATTTTAAAAGAGGGAAAGGACCCAAGAGAACCAGGAAATTATCGTCCAATTTCACTTTTAAATATTGATTATAAGATTTTTACAAACATTTTGGCAGACAGACTTAAGAGAGTACTACAGGTAGTGATACAGGACGATCAAAATGGTTTTCTACCAAACATACAAATTAAAAATAATATTAGAGCTGCGTTGAATCTTATTGAATACTATGAGAAAAATAATGAGAAGAAATTAGCGATGATCTTCATTGATGCCGAAAAAGCATTTGATAACATCAGGTGGGATTTCATGATGGAGGTAATGAAAAGAATGGGTATAGGTAATACCTACTTAGAGTAGATCAAAGAAATTTATAGGGAACAGAGAGCGGAAATAATTGTTAATGGGGCCAGAACAATACAGTTTAAGATAGAAAAGGGTACAAGGCAAGGGTGTCCGTTGTCGCCGTTATTATTTATATTAACGTTAGAGGTACTGTTGAATGAAATTAGGAGAGAGCCAAAGATAAATGGTTGCAAGATTAAAGGGCATGAACATAAAGTAAAAGCGTACGCGGATGATATGATGATTGTGTTGGAGGATCCTGAATCAAGTATCAAAATTTTGATACAGGTATTAGAAGAGTTCGGGGATGTATCAGGATTGAAGATTAATAAAGATAAAACTAAAATCATAACGAAAAATTTGACTAAGGTGGAAGAGCAAAGGCTGGTTCAAGTTACAAGATTTAAAGCTGAGAATAAGATAAAGTATCTGGGATATGGTTAGCCAAAAGAAATAACAAATTATATGAGAATAATTACAAAAGAATGAAGAAATCGAAAAGGGAAGAAATAAAAAAGAGGGCTTTGATTGCCACTGGTTTTTATACAGACAGTTAAGAGAACGATTTATTATGGATAAAAATGCAGAAGGGATTGGAACAACAAAACAGGAAGATCCATTTATGAAAATAATACGGGACTCTAAGAAACAAACGATATCCAAGATATATAAATTACTGTTAGAACGCGAGTTGGAAAGTGAAGCAGTAAAAGAGACAATGATAAAATGGAGTAAGAATGTTGGGCGTGGGATAGAATTGGAATACTGGGAGGCTAGTTGGAAAGATACAAATAAATTTACGGCAGCACAGAGTTTAAAGGAAAATTACCTGAAAATGTTATACAGGTGGTATTTAGACCCTGTAAAATTGAGTAGGATTTATAAAATTACAGAGAATAAGTGTTGGAAATGTGGTAAGGAGAAAGGTACATTCTTCCACTTGTGGTGGACATGTGAGGAGGCAAGAAAGTTCTGGAAAGATATTCATGAGAGGATAACAACAATGCTTCAAATTAAGTTACCACTAATACCAGAACTATTTTTATTAAATATGACTCATAAGATAGAGAAGCCGGCAAAAAGAAAACACTGGAGAGTAATATTATATTTAGTTACTGCGGCACGGTTGACATATGCACAGAAATGGAAAAATAGATTGACACCACAAATGGAGGAATGGCTGATGAAAGTGTTAGATATGGAAGAGATGGACAGATTAACGGGGATGCTTCAGGGAAAAGATCAAAGTTACTATGAAGAGAGTTGGGGATTGGTGAAAAAATATTTGGAGAATACATAAGAGTAGATAAGACATAATCAAAGGTATAGAGGGATTCCCATAAGAAGTATAGGAATCGGAGAGAGAGAAAAGTAAGACGTACAGGTGGAGATGGGAATATAGATAAGTAAAGGACAAAGAGATCATGTAAAATGACAAGTAAAAATAGAAGAATGAAACTTATAGAATTTTTTTTAATGGAGTAATAAGGGCTTATCCCAAGGGGGAAGGTGGAACGAGAAACGTAGATAAAGGTCGGATGAGGAAAGAATACTGGTGAATGATAAGGAAGTAGTAGTATGATTGGAATAAGGGGTTCGAAGATATTATGTAAGTAATGAGAAAACAAAAGTGTGAAATAATACGAAGAACTCTGGAAGAATGAATGCTGTGGAGTAGGATTTGTTGATGGGGTTGGGGGATGGATGGTTTTAGATTTGTGGGTAATGTAAGTGCATAAGTGGTTATGTGTTATATGTCAAATGTTAATTGTTATTTTGTTGTTGTTGTAATGGAAAATGAATAAAGAATTATTTTTTTTTAAAAAAAGGAAGTTCTTCCTGATGTTTAGGTGAAATCTCTTTTCCTGTAGTTTGAATCCATTGCTCCATGTCCTAGTTTCTGAAACAGCAAAAAGAAAAAAAAACAAGTTTGCTCCATCTTCAACATGACATCCCTTCAAATATTTAAACATGGCTGTTATGTCTCCTCTTAACCTTCTTTTTGTCAGTCTAAATATAAGTAGCTCCCTAAGCCTCTCCTCATAGGGCATGGTTTCTAGACCATAATCTGGAAAGGATTGTAGGAGCTGTAGTCCAATTCTGATGGGCCAGAGCTGTCCACTCCTACTCTAGTATCTATCAGGTACCTTAAAAAGCTTGGAGGTGGCAGCCTATGTGTCCCCCAACACAATTTTGAGGTTGCAGGGTCCCCAGCTTTTCCTTTAACAATGGGAAAAGTTTTTTTTTTTAACTACAAAGGGCCTTGCTACCTTTTTGGCTCACTCTGGGCTGTAACTTCTGCTTTATCTTTAGATGAATAAAGGCCTTTCCTGGACCTAAAACAGCTCAGCCCATTGTTCTGAAATTTCCCATTAGAAGATATAGAGGAATCTTTTTAGTCAAAATCATTTTTTGGAAAAAGGGGGATACAGTTAAGAGCACAACACCCCTCTTAAAAGGCTTGGAAGTTGTTTAAAGTAAGGACCCTTAAATAATCAACTGCCACATTATCTTCCCTTATACCTTCCCTATTCCTAACACCTTTCCTCATTTGCTATATGAATTCTACATTAAAATATCTGCAGAGAATGAGACAACTGGGACATTTTCACTCTAGATCTTCAGTTCTTAATCTGGGGTCTGCAGACCCCACAGGGGCTGTGATGTCCTCACAAGGTGTTATCGCTGTGAACTGGCCTCACCTTTGGTAAACCTTAGATATCATTTTTGATACATAATTCAGCCCTGCTTTGCCACCCTCAGCCAAGTGTTTGTGAGGCCCCCGAACAAGCACCGAGCTAGGCATGGCTATGATATGCTGACTCATACTTGTTTACACCGAGGCAAGCCAGAAACTGCCAGATCTGCTTTAGGAGACCTCCCAAGGCAAACACCTTCATTACAGATGCACATCAAAACAAAGAGACCTCTGCCCCGAGCGGGCACCCTGGCAAGCTGAGAGCTCAACTGCCAAGCTAGCTGTATCTGCATACCGGCTATACTATTGTCAATTCGGACCTTAATCATGTAAATTCTAACCTTTCGGAGACATTGTCTCCCACCCAAACCTCATTGTTTTCGCCCAAGACCAGACTAGCCCACGGTCATTCTTTCCCTGATAAAAACCCCCCAGTTCCGAGAGTTCCTCGGATCGCTCCAGAGTTTCATCCAGCCTTGCCGCCGCTTCGTTCTGCGAGCTCCCCTCGGCCGCCGCGCTGAGTTTCCTTCTCTTCAATTGGACCTCTCCAGGACTACGAGAAAGGTGTCGTATCACCCATTTTCCCCCAAACTCTCATTCCCTATTTCTTAGTTAGCTGTGTGCATGTGTTGTCTTATTTGATGTTTGCCTGTTAATAAAACTAACCAATTTTGTTACTCTAAAACTTGTCTGGCTGCTCTTCTGACCTGACGCTGTATACATAAGGTTAAAAGATCCCTGCTAAGTTACCCTGCCTCTCGCTAGCTTAAGTGAGTGCTCCAGCTAATTTCCCCACCGTTTGTTGTTGTTGTTTGGTTATGTGGGCGCCCCTCCTTAGACCCCCAGCTCACAGGGTAACAAAGGGGTCTGCAAAGGCTTGAAGAAATGTTATGAGTTTTCACAGTTAAAACAGGAAGGAAGGAAGGAAAGAAGGAAGGAAGGAAGACAAATCTGTACAGAATCATGTGAGGGAAGGTTGGACAGAACCTAAGTCCAAATAAAATATACTTGATGTACATTTAAGTTTTGCACCTGGGAAGACAGTGGATGATGCAATCCCATGTAACACCTGCATGAGTCACTGGGGTTGTGTAACCAGGGCAGGAAGGTTGCATCATACCTCTAGCAAGGGCTGCTAGAGTTGCATCAGCAATGGCTGTATATAATGGGGTGTGTTCTAGCCCTCTAAGCCCTGTTGATGGCTGGAGAGCAGCCAGAGGCTATGTTCTGCATGCTGCTGAATGCTGAATACTCCGTTGGAGATTTGTATATACTATATGTATTGTAACTCAAGAGTAAAGCCTCCTGTTGGAAGATAACGTTTGCATGGGAATATTTTTCCTGGCTTCAGGGTTTTTGCTGCTAATGGTTAACTGTGCTGGGACACTTCAAGCTGTGTGAGTAAACTCTGCTGTATGGTGATTTTTAAACATTTGACTCTGGAGAACTGCCTTTTTGCCAGAGCTCAGTGCTGGAGGGAAGTGCTACCGGGATTTTTGTGTAGCTCCCATCATCCACCATCCCTCTGACAAATCATTCCAGTAAAAAGATTATAATAGTAGTGTGTATATAAAACATACAAAAAGTGAATATTCAAATAGAATTAAACTATTTATAGTATTAAAACAATTACACCTCAGTAAAAGATTAAAATGAAATTTAAAAACATTAAGAACAATTGAAACAATACAGCGTCTCCTAGCCTGTTCTTTAAATCTTGCTGTTTTAAAAGCCTATCTGAATAAAAAAGTTTTAGCTTGCTGACAGAAGAACAAGGAGAAGGCTGTTCTTGCCTCCCTCGGAAGGGAGTTCCAGAGTCGAGGGACAGCCACTGAGAAAAGGACCTTTCTTGATGATCTCAGATGCCAAGTCAGCTCATACAGGGAGATATGGTCTGCCAGATAGCCTGGGCTTGAGACATGTAAGGTTTTAAAGGTCACTACCAGCAATTTGAACTGTGCCTGGAAACAAACTGGCAGCCAGTGGAGCAGTTTCAACAGGAGCATAGCATGATCTCTGTAACCTGCCACAGTTAACAGTCTGGCTGCAGCTGTTTGGACCAGCTGAAATTTCCAAACACTCTTAAAAGGTAGTCCCAAGTAGTATATGTTACAGTAGTCCAAACAAGATATAACTACGGCATATACCACTGAGGCTAGATCTGATGTCTCAAGAGACAGGTACAGTTGGCACACAAGCTTTGAATGTGAAAAAGCACTTCTAGCCACCACAGAAACCTGGGCCTCCCGGTTAAAAGATGAGTTCAGGAATACACCCAAACTGCAAGCCTGTGTCTCCAGGGGTAATGTAACCGAATATAACACAAGTCTGAATCCCTATTCCTTGATCTGCCTTCCAGCTAACCAAGAGCACCTGTCTAGTCTGGATTGAATTTTAGTTTGCTTGCTCTCATCCAGTCCATTACTGATGATAAAACTGGTTTAGACCAGGACAGCCCTGGATTGGGATGGAAAGGAGTAGTAGAGTTGTGGGTCGTCCATATATTGGTGGCACTGCACCCTCTAACTCTGGATGATCTCTCCCAGAGGTTTCATAGATAAGTTAACTAGCATGGAGGACAAAACAGAATCCTGAGGGACCCCATAGGCCAACAGCCAGAAAGTTAAAAAGGAGTCTCCCACCATCACCTTCTGGGTTTGCCCCTCCAGGAAAGAATGGAGCCACTGTAAAACTGCCTCCAAGTCCCATTCTAGTGAGGCAGCCCAGAAAGATACTATGGTATTGAAAGCCACTGAGAGGTCCAGGAGAACCAACAGGGGCATATTTCTCCTGTCCAGTTCCCTATGTAAGTCATCCACAAAGCTATCTTTGTCCCATAGCCAGTCCTGAAACCAGATTGATATAGGCCTAGATATTCTGTTTCATCCAGAACACCCTGGAGTTGCAAGGCCACCACACATTCCAAAACTGTCATGCACTGCTTCCAGAACATGGACTCTGACTCAGAGTCTGAAACAGGGGACATGCCAAAGGCTGAAACGGGGCATGCCAGAGCCTGCTGTACAGGAAGAGGTTACAGTTATAGTGCCACAAACAGCATGGGGGGTAGTGCCAGCTCCTACAAAGAGTCCTGCCCCTTTAGACACAGAAGATAACAGTACCTACTTTTGCTGAGCGCAGACAACAAAGAGAGAGCCTATACTGATCCCAAAGAATATATAGCCAGCAACAATCAATCAGGCAATAGCTGTGTTAGGTTTCTGACCTATATAGCTGCCACTCTCCCCCTCCAGGAGTTGTCAGAGCTTATCTGACCTTCCACCCTGCTGGATATCTTGCTGAACTCCATGCCTGACTCTGAATTACCCTGACTGACCTTGGATTTGCTTTGGCTTAGAATTCTGTTGGACTTTATTTATGACCTTATACATACTGCCTAAAAGTAAGTCACAAGCTGGGACCTATTCAGCTTGTTTTGTTTATCAGCTGAGCCATTCTGACTGAGATAGGACAAAAACCCTGCCCAAAAATGATAGATTGGACACTGGCTGATAATTATCCATTATAGAGGGATTCAGGAATGGCTTTTTCAGCAAAGGCCTCACAATTGCCTTCTTTAGGCAAGTTGGAATGCTGCCTTGTTGTAAGGAGGCACTGAGTACCCCCTTCACCCGTTCATCCATTTCACTGTAGCCTGTTTGATAAGGCAGGAAGGGCAAGGGTCTAACCTGTGTGTGGTGGCTCTCACCTCTTCAAGGATTCTTGTCCACATACTCAAGCTGCACAGATTCATGTTCGGTCAGATTCACTTCGAGTCCTCCATCAATGTCACTCTGTCTCCATCTCACTCACTTCACCAACAACAACTCCCTCAAAAACCAGGACGCTGCTTTGGCTCTATTCCATAATTGGAGATGCTCAGAAGCAGTTGTCCACTGTCCTGGCCACTTCTCCATTCCAGAGTTCAGACAGAACTTCAACAAAATTGTCTGCCAAGGTGACAGGAAAATCTCCAAGAGCCATCAGGAATCTGTCCAGCTCTCATCAGCCTTCTGGGTGGGCTATCCTAATCAGTCCTGCACTTCTGCAGAGTTTCCAAGTCCGAGTGAGTCTAAACTTAACCAGTGAATGATTGGACCATGATAACAGAACTGCAGAGATTTCTTCCACACCAAGATTATCATCACTCCATATAGCACAAAAAACAAGGTCCTAAGTGTGCCCAACAGTATGAGTAAGGACAGATGCCACTTGGGACAGACTCATGGTTGTCATGGAGGACATAAAGTCCTGAACCACTCCTGACAGGGGACTCTCATCATGGATGTTGAAGTCCCTCAGCTCTACTAGCTGCAAAGTCTCCAGTACCAACCCCTAGACCACCCTGGCCAGCTCAGAAAGGGAGACTGCTGAATAGCAAGGTGGATAGTCTGCTCAAAACCTCAGCCTGGGGAACAGGCTGATCCCTGATCAAGGGGATGGAATAATGATAGACTACTGCAACTCCACATCCCCACACCAATGGCCAGGGCTGCTGTTGCACAGAAAAACCTGGAGAGCATTGCTAAGAGAGATTACTATACCCCATCTCATCCAGCCAGGTCTCTGTAAGATAGGCCAGATTGGCATGTTCATCCAGAAGCAAATTCTGACCAGCATTTGTTTCTCTATTCACCAAGCTGTCATTCAACAGCAGCATATTCAATGCAGGAAACTGTCACCAAGGTTATCCAGGCTATCTGACCTGGGAGACAGTTTGGGGGCAACAAATGCCCTGTTATGCACCCCTCTTCCATGGTATTGTAATTCATGACAAAACATGACTTTGAAAGAGGAAAATACATTAACTGTTCTTTCTGATTTTAAAGTGGAAAAGGGAGGATTAAATATTTGGGAGTTACAGTTACGAAGAATGAAAGAATATTGTTTCAAAACAATTATGAAAAAGCCAGGAAAGAAATTAAAAGAGATTTAGAAAAATTGTGTAGTTAAATTGTAGTAATAAAAGCAAATGTTTTGCCAAGACTTTTATTCTACCTCCAAATGATTCCTATAATAAGAAATGGAATATCCTTGGTACAATGGCAGAAAGAAATTTCCAGATTTGTTCGGCAGGCAAGGAAGCCCAAAATAAAATTTAAAACATTGTATGATGCTAAAGAAAGGGGTGTTCTCAAAATTGCTAATATTAATATTAAATTATTAATATTAAATATAAATATTAAATTGTATTATTAAGTCTGTTGTTCTGTATGGTTGAAGGAATGGATATTGCTTGCAGATGAGAGACTCTTGGAATCTGATGATTAAAGATTCAGGTGGCATGGTTATCAATTAGTATGATACAGGCAAGGCACATGCTGAATTTAAAAATAATTGTGTTAGGATCTTCTATGAATGCCGTAAAATATAAGCAGAGACCTCCTTCTAAAATAATGTTAGACAAGAAAGAATGGATTAAATATCAGAGTTGGTTATTTTATGCTGACCTTTTGTATTTTGAACAGGGTATCTGAGAGTTTAAATAAGTGAGATGCTTCTTAAGGCAAAGATCTCAATTGGTATGCTTATGTGCAGTTCAAGAAAGATCTAGCCATAGAGGCTAGAGAAAAAGAGGTTTTATTTAGAGTTGTATAAAAATGATGACTGCGTAATTGGAAAAGTATACAAATCTCTTTGAAACCAGAGACAGATGAATTTGTGTTACTAGTATAACGTGTATATGATAATGTGGGCCCAAAATTTTGAGCACAATGTTTAGATGGATGAATGGGAAAAAGTGGTCTAAAGATTTAAAATTTACTTTGTGTAGTGTTTTAAAAGAAAAGATGTATAAGATAATATAGAGATGGTATCTAACCCCAAATAAGCTGTTGAAAATGCCTAAGAATGTTCAATGTTCCCTTGGGGATGTCAAGGTAAGAAGAGCTCCTTTTTTCCAATTCTGGTGGACTTGTAAGAAGTCAAAACATTATTTAAGATTTACTTGTTTATTCAAAAATTGTTAAAGGTGCATTTTGCAATGTCATCAGAAATGTTTTTGCTGGGGTATTATCGATAAATAATTGGATAGTAAATATGGATAGCTTTTTCAGTATATGCTAATAACAGCAAGAACTGGACATGGACTGAAGCACCAACAATAGAAGAACAGATTGTTCAAGCTGCTAAGTTAGCCCAAATTGCTAAACCAATGTGGGGTTTAAAGGAAAAACTAATTGAAGATTGTTTGAAAGATTAGAAACTGTTTATGGACTTTTTGAGCAGTAAGAAATCTAACAATGCAATAATCTATGGTTATGGTTACTAGTAATTCTAGTAGGATTACTTAGTTGGATCTGTAATAGTAAAGTGGTTATTTTTTTCTTTCCTTTCCTTTGGTTTGGAGTCCTTTTGTACTTCGGTAAGTTAGTTTTTAGTATTTTAGTTAGTGTTCAGTATTTTAGTACAGGGTGCTAGTATTGTGTTAGTTTTACTTCTTTTCCTCTTTCGACTTTCCTTTTTTAATCCTTTTGTTTGTGTTGAAACTAATAAATAAATAAATAAATGAGAAATGAAAATCTCCAGATAAAAACTTCATACTGTGGAAGATTTATAGAACAGTATACAAAGTTTTGGCATCAGATGTGAATTTACCATACCAGAAGTCCCTAAGGGGGAAAAAAGAACAACAAAATATAGAAAAATATAACCAGCATGCTGAAGTTACTTACAAATACCTTGAATTTTAGATGGGAAATCCATAAAAGATAAACGAAGCTCAAGCTAACAGAGAGAGGAAAGAATGCAGCCTTGCAGGGAAAAAAGATTATCAAAAAGCTTAGAAAGATTTGCCTAGCATAAGCTCCTTTTTTTAAAAAAAATGGACCTTTTCTCTTTTTGTTGATTCTTCTTCTGCATTTAAAAGGTGGCTTTCCTTTTAATAAATAAAGATATTGGCCAAAATTCTTTATCAGCTGCTTAAGTAAGTTCTCCTGGTCCACCCCTGCTCCCCCATCACCAGTGGAATGGACCTCTTTCTCCCCATGCAGCTGATGCCTGGTAAAGTAGATTGGGAGGGGAGTTATGATTGTGGCAATAGTGTCAAAATCATGACTAAGTATTGACTGTGAATATGAAAGAATTACAGATGAGTAAGTCTAAGTAATTGTTTCACATTTACAATCACTACTCGGTCACGATTTTGATGCTATTGCTACAACTCCCTCACTGCCAAACCTATTTTACCAGGCATTAGCTTCATGGGGAGAAGGAGGTCCATTCTGCTGATGATTGAATGACATTTCCATCACGTTTAGGTGGCTTGGCCAGGAGAATTTACTTAGCTAAGCATAGTTACTTAGAGAAGTAACTGATACTGAATTCTGGCTAATTCTTAGCTAAGTAACCGATAGAGAATTCATAATGTTGAAATATATGATTATTATAAAATATAATTTCAGAAATCTGTCAATAGTTCTAAAAATATCATTTTAACAGTGCCATGAGAAAATTATGAAGAGAGGCGGGAAACAAAATATTTAACACATATTTGTTCTGCAGCATGCATGTGCTCTGAAGCTTCTCACGTTGTGTTCTATTCTACTGTTTCTGCACAAGTAGCAGACAGAGCTACAAAACACTTCCTTCCTTTTTCCTGTTATTTCACTTTCAAGGAAGCCACTAATTAAAAGACAGCTCATTTCATGTATGTGTTTGTCATTACACTTACAAAATTGTTATCCTATGTAGAATATTTTTTAGGGAACCAGTCATTATGCTTTTGGTGCAGTGGGGAAGATTGTTTCTTGTTTGATGTAAAGTCGAAGGCTTACATGGCCGGAATCCATACGTTGTTGTGGGTTTTCCAGGCTTTGAGGCCATGTTCTATTAGATAGAACACAGCCTCAAAACCCGGAAAACCCACAACAACATATGTTTCTTGTTTGTTTGTCTTTAAGAGATTGACAACAGAAATTATTTTCAATAGCAAGATGCAGAGTGGAAAGATTCAAGTGGAACATGCAAAGAAGTATGGAGTGCTCCTCTTCAAAGCTCCAGCCAACCAGTCATACTCTTTTCCCACCATATTCTGTTCCAGTCATCCTCTTCTATTTTCACTTTTTCTTTTTCTCATCAATAGGATAATCTTCCTTGGCCACTCCACAATAGGCTTTTTGAAGCCCCCCTTTCCATTGTCACTTTCAATATCATCTTCAGTAACTAGGTGGTAGACTTCTTAAAGCTTCCTCAGAGATAAAGCTGCAATCAGACCTGTGATATTAGTTTCTCTAGATAGTCACTAGAGAACTCCATGTAGTGCTTCCCTGCATAGGGCAACTGAATTCTTAAATTAGCTGGGAGGGAGAAAAAGGGAGCAAATATCTTGCTTCTTCTTAACTGAGGGAGCAGAGGTTTTTAATTTTTTTTTTAAAAAAAAAGAATAGAAAATTTTAAAAAGACTACCAGGGTAGGGCTTGAAGTTAAAATTCTTTTGGTGATTCACATTAGTGTGACCCATGGTATTGCATAGGGAGCTATCCGGTACCTCTCCTGATTGGCCAGAGGATGTGCTAGAGAAGTTCCTTCCTACCTCACCATCCTCTCATACTCTCTTTTCAGTTTATTTACAGCAGAGATACAGGGATATAGCAGGGACGGACACACACACACACTTTTCCAACAAGCTGTTTCTTTTTTTTTCACCCCTTCTCCTCCCCTCCAGAGGTTTTGAATGTGCAGCTTTTTCTCTGAACTATTTTGAACAGCAGCACAGGCAGCTACTGTTGCTGTTGTTGTTGTATTTACATCCCACCTTTTCCCAGAGCCTGGATTTGAGGAGGCTTACAAGGAGGAAATTCGAGAGGGCATCCAGTAGGAAACTGATTGCACACCTAATTGAGACGTATTGATATTCATAGGCTACTGGAATGTACAAGTAGGAAATAGAGCAGAACCAAAAAGAGATTTTGACTTAGCATCAAGAAATGAAACAGGAGAGCAACTTATTAAATTTTCTGAGACCAACAGTGAATTGCAAAAACATTATTTAGGCAATCCAGACCACTGTGTACATGAACATTACTGGATAGCCAATCAAGTCTCTAGAAGTCTCTAGAAATCAAGTTAAATTAGTATAGAAATCAACTATCTAATTGGAAGCAGCAGATGGAGAAACTCCATTTTCTCTACTAAAACAAGACCAGGAGTAGACTGTAGCATAACTCTGAACTTCTAATATTAAAAATTGGAATAAAGCTAAAAGAGTAGATTAGATCAATCACAATGTCAAAATACAATCTAAAGAACATTGCTGTGGAATTTAAAGAGCCTGTAAGGAACAGATTTGCACTACTAAGCCTAACTGACTGAAACCAGAAACACTCTGGGCTGAAACCAAGACTTATCAGGGAAGAATGCAAAAGCAAACAAACCACTATCTTACCAAAATGAAATAAAAGCCCTATTGTATGACTGTGCAAACTCTTCAAACAATGAAGAGCAGGTGAGAATCAAAAGCAAAGACAACAGAAATAGGGTCAGAATCCTGAATATGACTGTTTTAGTGACTCATGCTGCTCTCAGCTGTTTCATATTATTCTGACCCTGCTTCTGTCACCTTTTTGTTTTGCTTCTGCAAGTAGCAATACTGCCATATGTCTAACAGGAGCACTCAGTTCCACCACCATGAAAAGGCAGCGTCAGGATGGGCAACGCCTTAATATTTGAGGTAGAGGAATATGTGCCCGTCCATATGATGTTGGGCTGCTACTTACATGATTCCTCACCATTGTCTATGTTGATTAGAACTTGTGGGAGCTTCTGTCCAGCAACATCTGGTGGGCCATACATTCCCCTAAGAGAAATACGGTACAGCAACTTGAGACCCATGTATCTACTCTTCAACATATTAGAGAGCATGAGGTTTTCTTAGAGCATAACAGACTGTCTTGGATGAGGAACACACAAGGGATGTGTCTGAGGAGGTAAGTTACCAAACATAGGAGGTGGACATTTAGAAGTAAAAGGACCAGGGATCGTTCTGTGAGTTTGGAGGTAAAGAATCAATTTGAAGCTCTCTCCCTTATTAGTGATGACAAACAACAGGAACAAGAGCAATAGTATCAGTCCTCAGAGAATGTGCAGGAGACCTTGGAAGATTTAACACATTGAATGGCCCCTGCCAATCTCCAGAGGAGCTGTGTGGTAGGGAACTCACGGATGAGGGGAACAGAAGCAATGGTGTGTGTACCTGACAGGATATCTTAAGAGGTGTGCTGTCTCTCTGGGGCAAAAATCCATGATGTAATGGAGTGGCTGACAAAACTCATCAAACCCACTAACTGTTACGCCTTCTTTTTGGTCCATGTATCCAGTGACACAGCAAGAGACAACCTTCAGGAGATCTCAAGGGATTATGAGACTCTGGGTAGGAAGCTGAAAGTCCTTGATGCACAAGTTGTCATTTTGTCTTTCCTTCCAGTTAAAGGACGTGGCCCAGGAAGGGAGTGAAGAATAGTTGAGGCAGATGGTGCCATCAGGAACAGTTTGTCTTTTTGCTCCATGGTCTGCAGTTTCATGAAGATGGACTTCTGGCAGGTGATGAGGTGTACCTCACAACAGTTGACAGGAACTTTTTAGCTACGTCTCACAAGCCTGATCAGGAAGGCCTTAAACTGAGTTATGTGGGGGACGGTATTCTTGAGGGCAGGAGTTCATCAAATGCTGGAAACAATAGTCTGAATGTTATAGGGAGGACTGAACAAATTCTACAAGAACCCAACAGTGAGAGGGGAAAAAATTTAATTAGCTAGGGGGAATGACCTATGATCTTGACCCATGCTAAGACACCCATGTGTCTTAGATGTCTCTATACTATACTCTATACTAATGTGCAAAGCATGGGATATCAACACAATGAACATAAACTCCTAACACAGCAAAGCAAATATATATCACAGCATCACTGACGCCTGGTAGGATGAACCTCATGATTTGAATGTAGCAATAGAGAGAAATAACCTATTTCAGAGAAATAGACCAAACTGGAAAGGAAGAAGAGCAGTACTATATGTCAAGGGTGTGTTCACCTATGAGGGGATTCATGATTTAAATCCTGGAAGTCAGGTTGAGAGCATCTGCGTAAAAATTAAGAGGGAGAGAAACAACTGTGATGTCGTTGTGGGGATCTACTAGAGACCACCCCCAAAAGACTGAGGACTTGAATAATGTCTTTCTTGAACAGATGAGGAAACATTAAGAAAGGAGAAATATAGTAATAATGGAAGATTTCAACTATCCTGATTATTTGTTGGAAGTCAAACTCTGCCAAGAGTATCAGAGTCAACAAATTTCTCACTTGCCTTGCACACAACTTCATAGTACAGAAGGTGGAGGAGGCAGCAAGGTGATAAGCTATTTTAGGTCTGATCCTAACGAACAATGATGACCTGGTTAATGGGGTGGAACTGGTGGGATCCTTAGGTGGGAGCAACCATGTTCTCGTGGAGTTTGTTACACAGTGGAAAGGAGAAGCTCAGTGTAGACAGCCACACATTCTAGACTTTAAGAAAGCTGATTTCAGCAAACTTAGAGAAATAGTGGGAGTGATCCCAAGGTTGGGAATACTAAAAGAGAAGGGAGTTCATGATGGATGGGGATTTCTTAAAGATGAGATGCCAAAGGCAAAATTCCAAACAATTTCAATGAGGAAGAAAAATGAGAAGTGTCTAAAGAATCCAGTCTAAAGAATTCAGGATGGATGTCTAAAGAACTCTCAACAGAGCTAAGATTTAAAAAGGACATGTACAAGAAATGGAAAAGGAGAGAAATCACCAACGAGGAAGTCAAACAAATAGTGAGCATGTGTAGGGAGACAGAACAGCTACAGCACAGAATGAACTCAGATTTGCTAAAGAGTCAAAAACAATAAGAAGGCCTTTTTTGGTTGTGTCTGAAGCAAAAGAAAGAACAAAGTAATGGCAGGGCCACTGCATGGAGAAGATGGTGAAATACTAACAGGGTACAGAGAAAAAGCAGAACTACTCAATACTTCCTTGGCTTCTGTCTTCTCCCAAAAGGAAACTAGTGCTTAATCTGGGGAAAATTAAGCAGATGATGCAGTAGGGGAAATGTAGCATAGAGTAGGTAAAGATGTAGTATAAGAATACCTGGCTGCTCTAAATGAATTTTAATTCATTTAATCCTGAGTCAGATGAACTACATCCAAGGGTATTTAAAAAACTGACAGAAGTAATCTCAGAACCACTTGCAATAGTCTTTGAGAATTTCTGGAGAACAGGTGAAGTCCTAGTAGATTGAAGGAGGGCAGATGTTGTCCCCATCTTTAAAAGGAGAAGAAAAAGGAACCAAACAATTACTGCCCAGTCAGCCTGACATCAATACCAGGAAAGATTCTTGAGCAGATCGTTAGACAGTATGTAAGCACTTAGAAAGGACTGCTGCGATCAGTAAGGCCATTTCTGCCTTACACTGTTGTAGTGCTGTTATTCCACTTTCCTGTGGAATTCTGGGGTTTGTAGTTTACTGAGGCCAAAAAGCTCTGTGGCTGAGAATTCTAAATGCCCCTCCCTAAACTGCAAACCCCAGGATTCCGTAGGATGTTGAAAGTGGAATAATAGCACTATAACAGTGTAGTGTGGAAATGGCTTCAAAGTCAACATTGGTTTCTCAAAAACAAGTCATGCCAAACTTATCATCTCCCTCTCCCCCTCTCTCTCTTTTTTGATAGAGTTACTTGGTTGGTATATGAAGGGAATGCTATGGATGTAATATACTTTGATTTGACAAGGTCCACCCTGTTATTCTTGCAAACATGCTAGTAAAATCTGAACTTACAATGCTACTGTGGAGTGGATTTGTAATTGGTTGACTGGCCAAACCCCAAGGGTGCACACCAATGGCCCCTCTTTATCCTGGAGAGAAGTGACTAAGGCGGTGCCACAGGATTCAGTCTTGGATCCACTGCTATTCAATATCTTTATCAATGACTATGATGATGGAATAAAGGGCATCCATTCTTATCAAATTTGCAGATGACACCAAATTAGGAGGGGTAGCTAATACCCCAGAAGACAGGATCAGAATTCAAAATGACCTTAATAGATTGGAGAGCTGGGCCAAAACTAACAAAATGAAGTTCAACAGGAAGAAATGTAAGGTACTACACTTGGCACAGATGCAATGTACAGATATAGGACAGGTGATACCTGGCATGACCACAAGACCAAAACTGAAAATGAGTCAGCAGTATGATGCAGCAGCTAAAAAATCCAATGTGATTCTAGGCTGCATCAGTAGGATTATAGTATCTAGCTAAAGGGAAGTAATTGTACTACTCTATTCTGCTATGGTCAGATCTCACTTGAAATACTATGTCCAGTTCTGGACACCACAGTTCAAAAAGGACATCAACAAGCTGGAACATATCCAGAGGAGGGTGACCAAAATGCTAAAAGACCTAAAACCATTCCCTATGAAGAGCAGCTTAAGATGATGGGTATGAGAAGAGAAGGTTAATAAGTGACATGATAGTCATGTTTAAATATTTGAAGGAATATCACATGGAGGATGGAGCAAGCTTGTATTCTGCTGCTCCACAGACTAGACCTCAGAGCAATGGCTTTAAATTGTAGGAAAAGAAAGTCCACCTAAACAGGAAGAGCTGCTTTGATGGTAAGAATAATTCAACAATGGAATACGCTGGCTTGAAGTGTGGTGGAGTGTCTTCCTTTGAAGATTTCTAAACAGAGGCTGGATGGCAATCTGTGAGGAGTGCTTTGATTATGTATTTCTGCACAGCAATGGATTGGACTGGATGGCCCTTGTGATCTCTTCCAACTCTTTGATTCTATGATTCTATAATGAGGTGTCAGAAGTAGCAGCAAATAGTTGGAGGTTGAAATTGCCTCATCACCACCAGTGTTCAATTGCCAGTCTAGTCAACTTCTGAAGATGGAGTTAGGAGTGGCTACAATCTTATACTTCTCAAGCAGCAAAATATTCTGGCCCGACTCTGTTTTTTCTTCCATGGGAATGGCAGAAATGTGGGAATGTGGAGTTGTGGGAGTATACATATGCTTTAGAACAGACGGGTTTATAACCATAAAAGCTCATGCTAAAGTAAAAACTAATTAGTCTTAAAGATGCTGCCTTATCCCTCCCTTTTATTCTCCCTCACCCTTCCTCTTTTTTATGTTTCAAGAGACTAACACAGCTACTTCTTTGAAAAAATCACAAATAAAAGTAACTTTTGAATTTAAATATTCCCGGGACATGGGGAGCAATTACATATTAAACATGAATATCTCCAAGGCCATTTCCGCACTCTAGTGTTATAGCGCTACGATTCCACTTGCAACATCCTATGGAATCCTAGGGTTTGCAGTTTTGGGAGGGGCTAAGTGGCCCCTCCCGAAACTGCAAACCCCAGGATTCCATAGGATGTTGAGGTGGAATCATAGCACTATAACACTCGAGTGTGGAAATGGCCCAAGCAGAGAACTTTACTCACAGGTAGATATCCTGCATCTGGAGTAGGACTTGGCAGCTGTGGAGGTGATGGGAGTTCTTCCTCTTCTGCAACCCACATCATTGCTCTCAGGTTGCCTGTAAGTGACATCACTTTTAATTTTGGGAAGAGGCCAAAAATACAGCTGGTTTGGAGGTTTGGGGAACTGCAGAGAAGTCTTTTTCTCTTTTAGCCTGCCAAACAACAGAGCCCTGTGGTGTATTTCCTCCAGTCCTTCTATTTCCCTCCTGAGGCAGTAACCTTTCCTGTTTTACAGATTCTGACCATAATGAATTCTAACAATCCAAGCCACTAAAGCATTTTTAAAATTTTTTAATTTCAGTGTTAATGTAGGGAGTTATGTGAAATTGCTGGAGAAATCCAACCAGTTAATAGTGTAATGGTTTAATTAAATAGCTTCAAGCTTTGAGCTCTCCCATACTATTTGCTATTCCTCAGTGCAAATCACTGTGCATGTTTTGATTTTGGTGTGTTCAGTAAATTCACCCTTTAGCTAATTCTCTATAAGTAAAGGTTAGTGGCTGCAGTTTGTCTAAGAAGCTCTACTGCCAAAGTCAAAAGATCCCTTCTAAGCATGTATACTCAGAACATGTATGAAATTAATAGATGTGTTCTGCGGTCATGTCTTGTTAACAGAAGTTTCTCCTCAACTGATCTGATACAGTCAGATCACCATATCCATGGATTCAACTAATCACAGTTTGAAAATGTCCCCACTCCCCCCCAAAATCCCAAAATCAGTTTGATTTTGCCATTTTATATAAAGGATGCCATTTTACAACACGATTACATAATGCACCTTGACAGGGGGTCCAAGAACCAAACACTAGTGAATAGTGGGGGCCCACTATATAGACCAATGTAGCTTCAGCAAGGGGAATGCATCATGTGCCCACCTGAGAACATACCCTCACATCTGACATGTCTCAAGAATATGTTTTGGGAAACATTTATGGCTGCTATGAACAACAGGATGCAAACAGTGGTACATACCTTTGTAAGGTCCTACACCTAGGTAGAAAAAATGAAATGCACAAATATAGTATGGAAGACACCTGGCTGGACAACAGCACTTGTGGGATCTAAAAGTCTTAGTAGGCCACAAACTGAACATGAGTCAGCAGTGCCATGCGGCAGCTAAAAAAAGCCAATGCAATTCTTGGTTGCATCAATAGGAGTATGATGTCCAGACTGAGGAAAATAACAGTACCACTCTATTCTGCTTTGGTCAGACCTCATCTGGAATATTGTGTCCAGTTCTGGGCATCTCATTTCAAGAAGGATATTGACAAACTGGAGCGTGTCCAGAGGACAGCAACCAAAATGATGCAGAGTCTGGAAACCATGCTCTTTGAGGAGCATCTTAGGGAGCTGGGTATGTTTAGTCTGCAGAAGAGAAGGTTAAGAGGGGACATAATAGCCATGTTTACATATTTGAAAGGATGTCATATTGATGAGGGAAGAGGGTTGTTTTCCACTGCTCCAGAGACTAGAACAATGAGCAATGGATTCAAACTACAGGAAAAGAGATTCCACCTAAATCACAGGAAGGACTTCCTGACAGTCAGAGCTGTTCATCAGTGGAAGAGGCTGCCTTGGAGTGTAGTAGAGTCTCCTTCTTTGGAGATTTTAAAACAGAGGCTAGATGGCTATCTGTTGGGAGTGCTTTGATATGTGTGCCTGCATGGCAGGGGGTTGGACTAGATGGCCTCTGTGGTCTCTCACACTCTGTGATTCTATGGTAGTTCATGCTCCAAAGACATCCTATGTATCAGCTTATCTTGTTTGGGTACAGGTGCTGTAGGCTGTATTTCAGAGGAAGGAACTGGCAAAACCACCTCTGAGTTTCCCTGCCTAAGAAAACTTTATGAAATTAATGGGATCACCAAAAGTCAACAAGGTGACTTGAAGGTGTATGTGCATGCAATCCCATTTAAAACATTAATTTAAAACATTTTAAAGCACATTTAAAACATAATTTAAAATATGAAGATACCATGTGCTGCATTAAAGGATCCTTCTGCCACATGACATAACAATTGAAGGTCTGTCTGAATAAAAAAGTATCTGTTAAGTCAGCAAAAATATACCTTCTTTGCTTTTCCTACTAAAGAAAGTATAATTGTAATTGAATGAAGTATAACTTTTCTACAAGGTTACCCCTCATTCAGTTATAATTAGATTTTTATCTAGAAATAATGACTACAATTTAAATCAGGCCAGCTCTAGGATAAATAGCTCCCTGGGTGAGGAGCCCCTGCGGTGAGCTTTGAAACAATGTCAAATTTTTTTGGCTTGTGTAGGAAATCTTAGCCAAACAGGAAAGCCATGTTCTCCTAATTGTTATCTAAAACAAATGACATCAGACAGTAGATTCAAAATGGAAAAACAAACATATTTTAAAGTTAAGTAGTGGAAGTTCCTTTTTGCAATATGCAAATAAACACTGGAAAAAAAGGTTAAACACTTAATTCCCATTTAATTCCTAACAATTTTATTAAATAAGACCACTTTAAATGTTCAAAGCCATTTTATGTGTTTATGATTAATATTTTCCAATTGTTTTTACCATATTGCACAATGTTTATCATTATTGCTAGTGGAGCTGATACTTTTCTTTGCGGCGTGAAGCTTGCCTGTTCTGGAGAAATGTTATGATGTTATGAATCTATTTAGAACTTTGTGAGTAAGATGGTGTTTGTTGTTGCTGCTGCTGCTGCTGCTGTTGTGTGCCTTCAAATAATTTCTGATTTATGATAACTCTAAGAAGAAATTATCACTGGGTCTTCTCAGCAAGATTTGTTCAGAGACAGTTTTCCCTTGCTGCCTTCTGAAGCTGAGAGAGTGTGATTTGTCCAAAGCACCCAGTGGACTTACATGGCCAAGTGGAGATTTGAATCCTGGTCTCCAGAGTCATAGTCAAATACGCAAACCACTACATCATGCTGGTTCTCCCTAAAGGCACCAGATTCTGTCTGATCTTGAAAGCTAAGCTAGGTCAGCCTTGACTAGTACTTGGATGGGAGACAGCCAATGAATACCAGGTACTGTAGGCTGTATTTCAGAGGAAGGAACTGGCAAAATCACCTCTGAGTTTCCTTGCCTAAGAAAACTTTATGAAATTAATGGTATCACCATAAGTCAACAAGGGGACTTGAAGGTGTATGTGCGTGTGCACGCGCGCGCACACACACACACACACACACACAGGGATAAATAATTGTGAATATCTTAAAATATCTTGGTTTAGGAGGATTATTAGACTATAGGAGTTATGATTCCCCCCCCCTGGTTTTGGTCCTACTACCATTTAAGGTATGTGAAACCCATGTCTGTGGCAATGGGATCAGCTTTACAATATATGGGTTAGGATAGCTTTGAAATTGTTGTGAAATATTTCTGGGAATCAGTTGGATCTCCATGACTTCTCATTTTTAAACATTTCCTTTAATTCCTTACTTGTGATTTCTTTTTAGTTTCATATTTGTTGAGATTCTTTCTCTATAAGTTTTATTATATACTGGACATTCTCTTTTTTTTTAGTACAAGTGTATTTTCTGGTTTGTATAGTGAAGCTTAGTATTTGTTAACTGCCATCAAGTTGACTTCAACTTATGGAGAACCTATGGATGACAAACACCTCCAAGTCACCCTATCTTTGACTGTCCTGCTCAGACCTTATAGATTCAGGGATGTATCTTACTTGAGTCTAGCATCTGGAATGCAGTCTTCCTCTTTTCCTACTGCCTTCTACCTTACCAAGCATTATTGTCTTTTCTAGTGAGTCCTATCTTGTCAAAATATGCCCAAAATATGCAGTGATGTAGACTCAAGTCGATAGACTCAGATTCAAGTCGGACTTAAGTTGCTTCAGTGACTCGACTCAGACTCGACTTGGCAATAAATGAGGCACTGACTCAGCTCAAGACTTGTATATCTTTAGTGACTGACTTGCTGTCCTTTGTTCAGTAACTTTACACATTCATCTAGAAATCTTATAACTTTGAATGACGCCTCCATCCCTTTTTGCCTATTGGTCATATGGCAATCTATCTGAAGTCCAAAGTGTGGGTGCATTTCTCAGAGAGGAACAGCAAATGGGTTAGGCAATGGGCTTGAGACAAGGTTGAGATCTGCACAGCAGCCTGTCCCTGCTGGATATCAGAGGAGCCTTCTAAAATGTTTCCTAAGAGCACAGGACAAGACTTGCCCCCAGAGTGCAGGGTTCATTTCTCAGAGGAGAACAGCAAATGTGTTAGGCAACAGGCTTGAGGAGGAAGGATCCTTCCTTCTAAAGCTTTTGAAGCTTCAGTAATGGGGAATAAAAGGATCCTATTCCCCATGTCCAAAGTTGCAGATGGCAAAATTGCAAATGTGGAGGGCCGACTCTGCTTAAATGGTTAAAACTGACTTTATTTGACTCTGTCCAACAATTCTGGAATTTTCATTGGGATATAAAGTTGGCTTCCAGACTTGAGACT
This sequence comes from Iguana delicatissima, assembly GCA_948472985.1. NCBI lineage: Eukaryota > Metazoa > Chordata > Lepidosauria > Squamata > Iguanidae > Iguana > Iguana delicatissima. Next base: position 212,782 of record CAOKZL010003221.1, on the reverse strand, counting down.
CGACTTGAGATTTGAAGGTAGAGACTTGAAGTAAAAGATTTAAATACATCACTGAAAATATGACAGCCTTACTTTAATCATCTTGGCTCCAAGGAAGAGTTCAGACTTTTTTGCTGCAGGACTCATTTGTTTTTTTAGCAGTCCAGGGTATCTGTAAAACTCTTCTCTAGCACCACATTTCAGTTGAGTTGATTTTCTTTCTATGCTTTCTTCACTGTTCAGATTCACAATCTTACATAGAAATTGTAAATATGATGGCATGGACAATCCTAACTTTTGTATTCAATTACATATCTTTACACTTCAGGATCTTGTCTAGTTCCTTCATAGCTGTCCTTTCAGGTCCTGGTCTTTTTCTGATTTCTTGATTGTAGTCTCCATTCTGATCAATGACTGAGCCAAGGTAAGAAAAGTCTTGAACTGTTTCAATGTCTTCATTGTCTGCTTTAAGATTATATAAATCATCTGTGGTCATTATTTTTGTTCTCTTAGAGGTCATCTATAAGCCTCCCTTTATACTTTTTGCCTTGACTTTCTTCAGTAGTTGTTCCAAGTCTTTGCTGTTTTGTGCTAGTAATATGGTATCATCTGTATATCTTAAATTGTTGATGTTCCTTCCTCCAATTCTCACACCGCCTTGGATCTCAAATTCTGGCTCTCCAAATGTTTTGGACTTCAGCTCCCAGAACCTGCGACCATTGACCATGTTGGTTGGGGCTTCTGGGAGCTGAAGTCCAAAATATTTGAGGGGAGCAAAGGCAGTGACATAGTAGCTACCAAGCATTTTATCATGGTATTTTTCCATTGTTTAATGAAATGATTTTGCTTCCACAGGTCTGCTTTTTAAGACACTTGAATAATAGTTCTGAGCTTTTGTTTCCACATTCATTTCATTTATTTAATACTGTATTTGTAGTATTATCAATTTAAATTATCTCAGATTGGACCAAATCATATTGTTGGCAATGGCTGGCATTTTGTCTTGCAGTTACGGCTTCAACTAGATCTATAACTGCTCTATCTTCAGTAGTACCGCATAGTCTCTCCCTGCAACTTACCTTAACAGCCAGCAGCTGCACTGACTGATGGAAGTCTGTTCAGCTAGCAATTGAGACACAGGAAGATGACATTTCCAGCTTCCTCCCACCAGTGTACAAGATTGCAACAATCAGAAGCAGGGCCCTTGCTGCAGTTCCTTGTTGCAATCACGCTCACTGGCAGGAAGGAGCTGGAAATGTCACCATCCTGCTGAACTGATGGTCATTACCAGCTGAATAGACTGCCTGTGTTTGATGCAGCTGCTGGCTGTTAAGGTAGGTTTGGGCTGTTGAACCAGAGATATTACTTAGTTACACATTCGTAACTAAGTAGGCAATGTAAGATATCAATTAATATACGCCTATGTTTTCCGTCTAAGATTACCCTCTTACTTTTGATGTTTCCCCTCTTTAAAATAGCATTAGTTTCCTTTATGCCATCGTTCCACTCCCAATTGTGTTGTCAGAATTGGACTTGGTATGGTATTTTATGTTTAATAATTTTGTCAGGGTTCTCTTATGTCTTGCAGCCTGTTTGTTAAAATAATATGGTGTTTAGTCCCAGTTTTGGGGAAAAGGCAGTATATAAATAAAGATGGTGGGGGGTGTCTAACCTATCAGCTCTTCTTGATGGTGCATGTTTCAATTTGGTAATTTCAAGTCTTTCTTCCCTTTTTAGGTTATTTTGTTGGTTATTTTCAAGTCCCCTGTTATTTCACGTTGTATTCTTCAATTCAGGGCCAGCCCTAACTTTAGGGAGAATAAGACAGCTGTTTCAGGCAGAAGACATGACACAGAATACTGGCACATTGTAGGGAGAGCTGTTTGTAGTACAGAGCCTGTTTTGTCCCCCATAAACTAGCCTGTTGCCCTCCAGTGCATTGCAGGAGACTGTCTTGTCACAATCATTGAAATAAGGTTCAGCTACTAGTCTAATCAACTTGGAATGGAGGGAGGCTCTATATTGATCTTTGCCCCAGCATCAAAATTTCTTGGTTTTAATTTACTTGGGGGCTTCATCTTTACAATGCCTGCATCTAAGTCTTTCTTCTTCTCTTTGCAGTATACTAATCCCAGACTTAATTTTTAAAAAAGTTTATGCCACAACAAGACTAATATAGTTAAATGAGTCCGGTAGACTAGTGTGCCCTGTGAGCTGGGCTCCCTCATATGAGGCTTCATAAGCTCTTGTAATGACTAGTCTCATACAGAGTTCAGAAACATTACTGTTAGCACTAGTGGTGTAGTGCTTTGAGTGTTGGACTAGGGCTCGGGAGAACAGAGTTCAAATCCCTGCTTGGCCATGGAAACCGACTGGGTGACCTTCAGCAGGTCATACTCTGCCAGCCTCAGACAAAGGCAATGGCAAACCCCCTCTGAAAAAATTCTGCCAAGAAAAAGCTTTGGTAGGTTTACCTTAGGGTCTTTTACATACATTACATGCAGTATGAATACTGTACATAGTAGCCACTACCTTTACATGTGGGAATAAAACTATATGTCATCAAGTACTGAATCAATGGAGTTACAGTTACTCCCTGGATTGCAGCCATTGTGCTTCCTTGCTTGAGGAGGGTCTTGTTGATGGGCCCGGATTGTAGGGTGGAAGGAACAAATGCAACTACTTATTTGGAAAACACATGCTAAAAGATAAAAAAGCATCCATGTACAATCAGATTTCAGCCTGTACTTGTGTGTGTGTTCCTCTCAGCAAACAAAGAGTTCCCTGTTCCGCTATATAATTGCAACTGGAATGTATAATTTAAGATTACTAGACTGAAAAGGGAGACAAAGCCATTTGCATTTCAACTCCCTTCACTCTTCCTTCTTTTCTCACAATCAAAAGTATACTACCTCAGAAAATGACAGTTTGGTCTGGTTGTCATGGTAAACACCTCAAATAAGAGTTTCATAAAAACTTGAGCAGCGTAAATCAGGGTTATACCCACTATACTTCTACTGATGAGCTGGTATTCCAGTGTCATCCTTGAGATTCCTGTTTCCTCAAGAGTAAGTAAAGTCAAACACCTTGGTTTTATTTGCTGTCTGTCAAATGTCCATATAGTTGCTGGAAACACACCACTGGAGTAACTCTGAAGTTTACAGAAGTATTAAAGATAACAATAAAACAGATGTGTTTGATCCTTGTTATTTAGAAAAATCTTTTCCTCTCATTGTTTTGAGCTTTGTCACCTTCTGTGGAAACTTTATTACCTTGTTCAGGATATTCTGGCAAGCCTGGGGCATGGACTGCCAAGAATGACAACAGGAGTGCCTGAAAGCTTGCTTCAAGTTTTGAAAAACAGATACATTTTCACAGTAAATGTGTATGAAGGAGAGCTACAACCTATCTAAAAATTGAATCACCACTTCTAGAGACTTCTAAGTAAGGCAATTGACTCTTTTCACCACAAAAGGTACAGACGGGTGGATTTGCAGAGTTTGGGAGCTCCAAAAATAAACTTGAGGGGCTGCATGCCATACTTTGCCCACCCGACCTAGTTACTCTTGTAGAATCAGAACTAAAAAAGTGCACTGTTCAGTTGTGTATGTAAACAATCCTAACCCAGAGTGAGTGGATTGTTTATCATCTTAAACCAGGACTTGAATCTCAAGAACAAAATTAAATGATCTGTAGTGGCTTCATTGGTACTTTTGCCTGTCACAACACCTGAATTTTTCTGCAGACCTGACAGCATGGGATTTTCTGGCAGGAACTGCTGAACTCTGCCAGCATTGGGGCATTTGGCTTCATACAGAGCAGGAGCAGACCGGATCATAAAAAAAGAGATTTTATGGCTGCAATGGACAACTGAAATACTACTGTATTCTTTTATTACCTTTGCTACCGTCATTTCTTTGCATTTCTTTTAGTGGGAGAGGAAGAATCTGAACAAGCACTCTCTTTATAACATAGTAAACAAGATGTAGACCTCTCACCTGTGATTCCAGCTTTGTCACTTTTCTTGCCCTGCATAATTTTTGTACCATCTTTGCTTGATGAACGTAGTAAGCTTCAAAAGCCAGCACAATTTTTGTGCCTTGCAATTGGCGTAATAAAGGTATCACCAGTGTGTTTGTTGTCTAATGGTCAACATGGCTACCACGCATTTTGTAAGATCAAGGAGTTGCCTTGGTGGCTTTTTTTTTCTATTTTGCAAATCCCTCTGCTCTGCTTGTGCTGCATCTGTATGATTGGCAGGGTTTATTAGCCTAGAAAGAACAGCACCATCAGATCCTACATTTTAGTGACGGAGACATGCAAACAGCCATTCTGTTCTGTTACAGACATCCAAGATGTAGAGTAAGACAACTGACTTATTTACAACTGACATATGTACATCGACTTTCTAAACTGAACAAGGGGGGTATTCTGTACATGCTCTTTGCCCATCTTTCTGCTGGTCTGGCTGAATTGTGGAGGCAATGAGTCCAATGTGCCACTTGCCTCTTCATTCATGCTATGTAACTGGAAAATGGAATCAGGATGGTAGCAAAATGTTACAAATTGTTAATGGAAAGTGAAGGAAGAGAGAACTATAGCTTCTTCCTCCCCAGGAGCATTTCTTTACACAGATTAAAGATTCAAGTAGAGTGGTTAGGGCCCTCAGGCATTTTCTTTAGTTGCACTGACTCATAATCCAGGTTTTCCTATGGACAGTATTCAGGAACTAGAAATGTGCAAGGAGCCAGGCATTCCAATCCAGAAAGAGTACAATCTATCTGTTCTGTCTGTGATCAGAATAATATAGCATGGCATGTAAGAACATTAGAGAAGAGAGTGAACTTTTAAAGACTTGGTACTCTAACATCCATCACAGTGGTTCTCAACCTGTGGGTCCCCAATGTTTGTGGACTTCAGCTCCCAGAAGCCCCAGCCACTATGGTCAATGCTCAGGGCTTCTGGGAGCTGAAGTCCAAAAACATCTGGGGACCCACAGGTTGAGAACCACTGATCTATCACATCAGCTTGGAAGAAGGCATCTAACATCATCTATCCAATTTTGAAGCTCAGCCCTCTGTATTCTGTAACTGGCACCTTGCATACAACTTTTTCAGAGCTGCTGAAGGCAACAAAAGTTGAAATGTTCTAACATTTAAGTCAGTCGCTACAATATACAATGCTAGTTTACTTAATTTCTTGTACCAGTTTCAGTAGCTAACCTTGCAATCTGATGTTATACTGCCTCACAGCTAAGATCACTCTCTTGTTTGTCACTCATCTTCTATGGGAGGATGGTACTTTAAGTATCTCCTTCTAGAAGAAACTGAATAAGTTTTTAAAAGGTTTCTCCCCCTGCACTGCCCCTACTTTGCTCCCAGGGATACTATGGATACTAACAAAGCAACGGAACTTTTGTGGGTCAGGGCACAAAAGTACACTTCTCTTACATACCAGTGACATTAAGCTGAGCAGAATAGGCAGCTGAAAGTCAGCCTATGATAGTACCAAATCTTTTTCCCCAAATGAAAAATAAAGTTAACAGATAATGTTTTAAAGTATTTTACAGCACTCAATGTGGGAGGAATACATATTCTAATCTTCTCAGATTTCAGAACTTAAGCTAAGATAGGTGAAACAAAACATGCAGCTTCTCTAACAAACTCCAGTCCCACAGCTACCTAAAACAACCTTCCTATGCTAGTTTTAATGGGCAAAAACCATGATCACCAAAATTACTGAGATTCTTCTTTAAAGGCTGTGATATAGAAGTAAACTTAACAAGAGAGGTGAGGAGCCTCTGGCCCTTCAGATGTTTTATCCTACCACACCTAACCCATGGTAAGGGATTACTGGGAGTTCTAACCTAAAAGAAATGGAGGGTTAAACCTTCTCTACCCATGAACTACAGGAAAATGGCATCCATATCTCCTGACCCACTTACGATTGCTCATCAATCAGGTCTTTCTATGAAAAATGTCTGGTTGAGAGTCTTTATGTAGGTAATCAGATTTCTTTTTATATTCTAGTTATGATGAACATATCAATTTTTCCTGATACACATGAAGTGCAGCTTCCATCAGCTGTACCCATATAACTAAGGTTAAGGGATTAGGGTGTTGCAGTCCAACAACATCTGGAGGGCCATAACTCCCTTATCCTTCTTTTATGTCATCATCTAAATATATTCTGCCAAGTACTGATAGTCTGTTACACTGGAAAGGGTGGAGAAAATTCTGTTTATCTTTCTTCTCAAGCATCACCAAGATGATGACAGAACAAAGGAACAAATGAAAAACAAATGCATGAAGTTACCACAGCAACTGCTGGGCAAACTTCTACTCTTTTTTTTGTAGATCAGGAATACACCTGCAGAAGTATTTCTCATGAATTTTAGTGTTGCTGATTGATGCTACTGAGCTTCTTAAAACACGAAACGTTCAACTGAATGTTTCAGAACTGTTATTATTATCCTTGAGACAATTCAGTGTATGTCCACTGCTAAGATACAATAGCCTGCTCCCATTTAAAGTAAAATTTAAAAACACAGAGTAAAAAGGCTTAAGACAGCAAAACAAGATTTTTTTTAAATAAAACATTCCAAACTCTTAACATCAATTTGTAATGTTTTGTTTTACAGAAAACTTACTTCAAATTAATAGACTTTTAGCATCTAAAAAAAGCCCAGAACATTGTTTTGGAAAAAATTTCCTTGAAAAATAAAAATGAGTATTAAGCTCCCACTTTAAACCAAAATATTTCAGCAAAACATCTGCCAAGAACAGCCTTTTGAACTACCATTCAACTTCAATTTTCAATTCCTCCTTCAGTTGTACCAAAAGTTCCAATTAACAACAGCAGATTAGGAGAATTATGTAACAGTCAAGCAACAAAGCTACATTTTTTAGTTAACACTAAAAAAAAAAAAAGGACAGTGCTATTTGTTGAAAATTTAAGAATAATACAACTGGAGAAAAAAATCACTGTACGTAACAACCTGAGGTTGTTAAAGTGACAAATCTAGAAACTATACAGTGCAAGACATGCTTTTCCAGTTACAACTTCAAAATAAAGGGAGTGCAAAAGAAATTAAAGCCTTTTTTAGTCTGAAGTCAATTTACTTTTTTAGGATAAAGAAAGCTAGGACACAGTATTACAGAGAGTTCTTGCCACAGACCAACAGAAAATTTTAAAACTTGAATCATGCCTTAGCAAACCGGTGTATTTGTCCAGCACTTAATAGCCTTTCTAAACCTCTGAAAGGCATCAGTAGTGTATTATTAGAAACCCACAGGCAAAAAGGGACCAACCTCTGAAAACCTGCTTTAGCTGAGTACCTCTGCTATCTACAGGAACAAAAAGCTGCAGAATAGTTTGGATTATATATTCTCCTGCAAAAGTGAAATAAAATGGCCACAAAGAAAAAGAAACAACTGTGCTGAAAGCATATGCAGAGTCATGACTGAAGAACCAAGAAACTGTTTTATAAAAAGGTGGGAGAGGTCAACAATTTAACAGCAATTCCAGGCAAATGCTTTACCAAGCTGACTAAGCAATGCATGCATTCCTCCATGCAAGATAAAAATATGGCTCCAGATGCTTAGAAGTAGGGTATGCATTTGTGAAAACTAGACTGACACCCCTTGTTTGTTAAATTTACAAAACTATATATAATCAATACTGTAAGATTAAGAAATCATTTTTACTTGTTATGCAGACTCTCACATGTATAAACTACTTCTCAGACATTCTAAGCAAGGTCACTTGCAACAAAAGTCAACCTTTTCTCCCTTAAAACAAAACAATATTAAAAAGTGGGTATTTTCAAGTGAATAAGACACCTGCTGTTTATCCATTCTTAATTTTCTAATCAATTAATTATGAATGTATTTTAGATACTCAGTTCAGGGGAACAGATGCATAAACAAAGCTTTCACTTTAATAGTTATCGGCACAGAAAATGAAAATTAACTTCTCAGAACATGATAGAGCAGGTCTGGTTAGTATAAATCTATGGCAATTTATAATGATCCTGTGCGGTAGGCCCACTCAAACAGAAGCAGGACAGGGTTGGGAAGTAATGTCTCAGCAATGAGAGAAAGTCACTGTTTAAGTCTATGGTGTTCTGAAGAACCAGCAGCTTGAAATGATACCATGCTGTGAATTGCAGTATCTAGACCAGAAAACCTGCTTGGGCCACTAAAGCAGTGCATTTCACTGGAGATGTCATTTTCCCCGGAGATGTCATTTTCCCCAGTTATTTATTATTTCGAAGGCGTTTTGACTTTCTAAGGGAACCTATGGATTCAACGGCCTTCTTCCGTTTCCTAGGAGTCTCCTCACTTGGTGCTGACCGCGAGGAATCTCCAACCGCACTTTCCATAACTTCTCGCAGTTTGCGTTCAAGCTCAGCCAGTCGGGCATTCTGCTCACCTATGATCTGGGTTTGTTCAAGCAGTTTCTGATCTTGGTCTTGGAGCTGTTTCTGCTGCTCTTGCACTTTGGTGCGAAGCTCTGAAATTTCACGCCTCAGCACAGTCACACCTGCACCATTGGTTTTAATTTGCTGCTGGAGTTTGGTAACTTCCTGCCTGGATGGGTTTTGTTTGGAGAAGAGCTGCATTGTAGTTAAGGCTGCAGAAGGACCTGGAACTGCAGAAATAAGAGATTTAAGCCTTCCCCTGCCTAAATTCAGATTTTAACACTGTCTTTCAAAAAAAATGAACATGAAAGGTTTTTAAATAAATATGAACAGGCAAAGCCACTGTTCTACAAGGTAACAAACAAAACATAATATACAAGGTTTCAGGCAGTGATGATGGAATGTTGTTTGAATATTTTAACGTTCCTGCTTATCAAGTACAGAGTACAGTGCCGGTTAGAGGAGCTAGGACTCTGTATTGCAGCCAGTAGAACAGGTTGCACTTCAAGTTAACATATCCTTTTAAAAGTGTGTTGTTTCAATGTTACCTTCCAAGCTGTCTATTTTGCCCTTTAAACTTTTACCTCAGGTGCATCAAAAGTGCTTTTCTGTGAGAAACTCCTGTGTCACTGGGACAGCACATAATGACCAAATCATGTTAACAGAGGCTGATTCTCTGATTGTCTCTCACAAAACCAGCATTCTTATCCTTCCAACCTACTATCTGCCTGGTGATGTCTTGATTCTATATTCAGTACTCACATCATCAGTTTTTCCCACATACTCAGTCATTTAAACATTACTACAGGTATGCAGGAACCATTCAAAGGTAAATTCAGTAACATTTTAAAGGGCTCCAATGAAGTGAACACATTCTGCAATAGTAGTGTGAACACTAGCAATGGAAACTGAATTATCCAGCGTGGGAGGATACATCGGCAAATATGGTACATTTCCTCTCCACTAGTAGCCTTCCCTCCCTCTGTGGCCCTGCCACTAGTAGATTTCACTAGTAGCCTTCCCTCCCTCTGTTGCCATACTTCTCTTTTCCTCCATAATTATTGCTATCAGAGTCTTTCCAAAGATACTCAATTTTTCTAAAAACTTGATTTTTAAAAACAGAATGAAATGGGCAAAGTAAACAACTCCATGTGCACTAAATCTGCTGTTTGCCTTTTGCATTTTAGTATAAGATGCAAAGAGTCAGAGTTGCCCTCTGAGGAATAAGAAGATTATCAAGCATATTAACCAAAGCTATACACAAAACAGAAAATGGAAGTACAGTGAGCCATCCACTTTCATGAAGGCTAGGGGTGCAAGATACCTGTGAAAATGGGAAAAAATGCAAGTAAAAATAAAAATCATGAATGCTATTTTTTCCACATGAAAGCATTTCCACAAAGTCATCCTGGAGGATGTACCAATGCCTAGAGAAGTCTTTTCTCTCTCTAGAACATCTAGTTCCTCAGTTGTGATGCTATGGTCCATTTCTGGCAGAAAAAGACCTTAGAATCATGCTGGAAGACCTAGAGATTTCTAGAGAGAACATATTTTTTTTTCTATGACAGGGGCAAATAGAGTAAATTTTAAATTTTAAAATAAATAAATAAAATAACCTGCAAGCAAGTGCTGTACATCTCATGTAAAAACAGTATGAAATAAGGGCAAGTTACCCTTACAACTGAAGAGTGGTTTCAGGTTTTAACACTGTCATTCGAATAATTCTTTGTTATTTTATGTCCAAGGGTCAATTTTCTACACCTAGAATTTTCCAGGAGATGCACAGATTGCCAAAATTCAAATCCCCAGAAGAGACTGGTAGTCTCATTAATCACATAACATTAAATTATTAACCCATTAATTTTTCTAGTGATTTCACCCAACCTTCTAAAGTCCCCAGCTGATGCTGAAGTTGAAAATATGCTTTAGTGAATTAGGTCATTACAATTTATTGGACTACATTAGGGTGAGTGCCTCTCCCTCAGTCACATTCAGGAATGCAACAGAAGGCCTGCTGCCTTAGAAGAGGAAATATAGTACTAGAACTGGAAGAAATATGTTATATGGCTTGGTTGTCAGACAGACTAATCTATGTAATTTATTTGGGAGATAGCAAGGAAAGGAAGGAGCAGAGAGGAAACTTTCTGGAGCCCAAGTCAGAATAGAACAGCTGGGTCTGTAGAGCAGAAGAGCTAACTCTGGGAAAGAATACAAAAGAAGAAAGTGTCTTTGAATGGAGACAGAGTGATATTTACCCCCTGTGGGCTTGTATACAAGGAAACTGTTTGGTGTCTTGCTGCGGGGGGGGGGATACAACATACCTTAGGACTCTTTTCAGTAATTCTGCCCCCCCAATTATATTCTGGACTGATTTCTATGGTATATTATTGCATAATATACAAGTATTATGTACTATTATCTGGGAGGTACAGCAATGAATCAATTTGCAGTTCTTTAGTTCCTTACTCACAAAGTTCTAGGCTCTTGGATAACTGAAGAGTTTCCCTCAGGCTTGTCTCTGATTTCTTTCTCTCTTGGCTTCTCTGTCTCCCCACCCTTCCCATTCTGCTTTTTACCCCACCCCATCCTCAGCCACACTTTTTAAATTATACAATTAGTGCTGGAGAGAAAAATGAGCTTGTTAAGATATGTGTGTGTATCTTCAAGCCACATGTCAGCTTCTGGCAACTGCATAATTTCATTTGGTTTTCTTGGATAAGGAATACTTAAAAGGTGGTTTTGTCAATTCTTTTCTCTGAAATACAGCCTACAGCACCCAGTATGTGTTGGTAGTCTCCTACCCAAGTACAGTTAGCCCTCCACATTTTTTCTCCTACTAGCAAGACATAGCTGGAAATTATGTATACTTGCCACATCAGTTTAATTTTAGTTGACTGTCATTCTTCAGGACACTGTGCTACATCTGCTAATGCAGTTTTGCCCAATTTTGGCAGGGTGACAAGATGAAGTTGTACTTATTTGTGCAAGGCATTAATGAAGAAGGTATCTATAGAATAAAGGCTCTCTCTTTCAGAAGCAACAGGATTGGATCCAAATGACTCCTTTCATTCACAGAATGGCATTCAATTCACAGACGGTTCCCACAAGCTGATTTTTATTTGGGGCTATATTACAGCTCTTTCCCACATTTTCCAGACTGTCCTTCCCCCATTCACTTAGAACTTGATGCCACAATTACTATAGAATCAAGGGAAGTGTCCAGTATTGCATCTGATCAGGTGTTTTGCCTGATGATGCAGACCAGGGTAGAGAAAACATGGTCCAACAGAGCCACTTTTGTAGCCACTAGCCCTCCAAGGTCCAATTTTTGAAATATATTTGCACTCAAATATCCCCAAATGCCTTCTATGGGGCATGGGGGGAAATTCTGTCATGTTTTTTGGGTCCCCAAACTGTTTCAGGCCAAGGAAAGGCCTTTTTTTCCTATTAAAAAAAAAACCCTCTGTGTACCCTCTCCTGAAGAGGACTCCTCCAGACTCAGAGGTATGTGAGAACTACTACTCTGTTCCTAGTATCCCCTCTGAGAGGCAAGATGACTGAGTGGCAGATGAGCCACTTCATGCATTCTTGGAGGAAACAGTTTATCTATATCCATTTCAGTCTGCTTAAAAAAAAGCCTGTCCTGGTCCAAAAGCATGACAATCATATACCCCACATTCTCTATAGTGTGTTGGAGGTAATTTTTAAATTTTTTGGGGGGTGGGGGACAGCAGGGGAATACAGCTTACTGAATTCTCTTTGGGGGCATACAGAACCCTCTAACACTGATCATTGTCCAGGGCTAATGTAGATAAAATGCTTGAACCACTCCCTCTCGTTACATGTAAGCTTGACCACTGCCCACTGATTCTGCTAAGAACCAGGAGAAGTGAACTGACTGGGTGCGTCTAAGGCTATGGTAATGTAGCACACATGACCCTCCCTGGATTGGGTGGCCATGCAAGGTTCGAAGTATGAGATGCTGAGAGGCAAGAACCAAGCCAGTTCTGGTCTTTGAGGATGCAGTTTATTAAGCAAAGAAGCTAAAAGAAAAATGAAAGGCACACAAGCATACATACACTCTGACACCGTTGGAAAGACAAAGCAGGCGACGGAGCAGCATTCTCTTTGTTTCAACAGATTATACAGGCTTTTCGTATGCGAGTAGCAAAACAGGCTGCCCATGAATCAACCCGCTGTGCCAAGATGGGGGGGCTATCCCACCTCGAATGCTCATTACGGAGGCATCCACAGGCCAGGTGCATGATAGGCTCGTGGTCAAGTCTCATTACCTGCCCAAGACGGCGGTGGACGGTCCCTAGTCAGGCTTCACTCTCCCCAACCCGTATGGGATGACACGGGGAGTGAAGTACCCCTCGTTAACATTCCTTGACTATTCTCACAGGTCTGCAGCATACAGGGCAGCCTGACCTAGCAATGCAACAGCATGAGCTAACTCCCCCTAAATATGTTCATTAGTGTGAAGGCATGCTAAACTAAAATGTGTGAGTGTACAACACAAGGCCTGCCCAGAGGGCCTTGGGCCCAACAGGTAAATGCCTCCCTGTGTCAAAAGGACACCCTGCCACTTTGAAGAAGTCCTGAAGAAGACTACCCTGAATCCAGAAGTATGTGAGAATTACTGTTTTGTTGCTAATATCTCCCTTTTGGGGCAAGATGATTGAGTAAGTGGTGGCTGAGCAACTTCAGACATTCTTGGAGGAAACAGATCATCTGGAACTATATCAGTCTGGCTTCAGGCCCAGTATAGACTGAAACAGCCTTAGTTTTCTTGACTACTCCAAGTGAAACACATAGGGAGTGCTACCTTGCTGATTCTTCACTGCCTCTTAAGACACTTTTGATGTCATTGACTGTGGTATTCTGCTGGCCCAGCTCTGCACAATGAGAGAAGGCAGCATTGTGTAATTTCACTCCTATCTACAGATTCCTACGGCACTCTGGGATTACTGTTCAGCTCCACTGCTACTCAGCTCTGGGGTGCCAGCTGATTATATTCTGTCCTTCATATTGTTTAATGTTTATATGGAATCACTGCATGTTGGCCATTAGCAGTTTTGGAACTGAGTACCATCAATACCACTTGGCTCTTATTTTTTCTTGTCAAAATCAGCTGAAGCTATGCAAGTGCTGATTAGTCTCTAAAACCAGAATAAGCTAGATAAGAACCAGTAAACTAAAGCTGAATCCCTCCAAAACTGAGGCTTTGTGGACTAGTGGTTCCTGTGTCCAGGAACTGGGTAAGCAACCTGACATGAGTGGGATTATGGCCATTTCCACATGGGCATATTGCCCACGCTAGAGCGACCTCTCCAGGAGGTCTTCTTCACCGGGGTCTGCGCTAGAGCAGTTAAAAAAAGTGAGGTTCTAGACCTCAAACTGCTCTAGCGCAGCCCCGGGGGTGGCACTGTGAGTTTCATAAAAACCACCTTCAAAAGTGGTTTTTATAAAACTTACCTGCGCTGCCCCGTAGCAGCCCCCGGTCAAGAACTGCAGAGAAGCGGTAGCACGCCCCTGCAGATCTGCCCGGGGCGGGCTTCCGGCTGGCGCGCTGTCCTAATTGGCGGAGCGCCGCCGGGCGCCATTTTGAGCGCCGCTGGGCGCCACTGAAATTCGGCGGCGTTTGGAACGGCGGATCCGCACACTTCGGAGGGATGGAGCAACCCGCTCGTGGGTAAGCTCCGCCCCTGCGTGCACAGCCCCGTTTCGGCCCCCCCCCGTGAGGAAAGGGCCTATGTCTTCTCCTGAGGAAACAAGTTCATAGTTCAGGAGTACTCCTAGATCCATCCATCATGGAGATCCAAGTAAACTCTGCCTCATGCACTGTTCATGCTACGGTTAACTTCCTTGTTAAACTAACCGATTAAACTATGTGGGGCTTCCCTGGAAGATGACTTGGAAGCTGCCACTAATGCAGAATTTAGCTGCTAGACTACTGGAGGGAACATCTTATAGGAAACATAAAATACCAGTTTTCAAGAAATACCAAAATGGTTCTGGTTAGAATTCAAGATGCTGATGATGACATTTAAACCTTAAACACCCTGGGATTCAAATCCTGAAAAAATGCCTCTCCCTATAACTGCTGAAGACTGAGGTGTGCTGGAAGGGTCCCTCCTCTACGTCCCTACAGTGAGAGCAATACACTGTGTGAGGATACAGGAAAGGACCTTTCCTGCTGTGGTGTCCCAGTTGTGGAAAGTCCTCTCTTTAAAGGTCTGTTTAGTGCCAACACTGACTTCATTATGGCACCAAGTTAAAGCATGGCTCTATTAAAGCATCTGGGTCTAATGATTATGTCCAAATCTGTACATGCACAAAGTTTTAAACTGCTTAAACTTGCCTAATATGTTTTAGATCATTTAAATTATTCTTTATAGTTTAAAAAAATTAAAACCATTTTAGATTTAAATTAATTTTACTGTATGCTGCTCCAAGACTTTCTGAGTAGGATATAAACCTTAAGTAAGATATAAACCTTAAATAAACTAACACACAAATAAGCAAGCAAGCACAGGAACAGAAAGAACCTATTGTAAGGGTAGAACTCTCCTCACAAAACCAAAAGTTTCCATTTAAAACCTACATGTGTGTGTTTTTGAAGGTCTTAAGGTCTTAAATAAGATACCAATTTGTCTCAAAGGAGACAAAAAAAATCACAAGAAGGTTTCCACTGACTGCATAATATAAGATGTCTCAAATCGGTTGAAAGAGGTACCTGGAGCTGCTGCTATAAGTCGTCCTGATACATCTGATCCTGGCAACTTCCTCTTTAGGATTGGAACTATCTTCTCATCGAAATATTCCATTGCCATAGATGAAATGTCCCTTAGCTCCTGAAGGACTTCATGGGCTCTCTGTGGAGCTTTAGTAGAATTTACATACCTTAACACACGATATATTTCATCAATTACCTAAAAGAAATGGAAAAAGTTAAGACACTACTAATGGCAAAATCAAAGAGAAGCATAACTGTAAATTGTAAGTCGTATTTTCTATAGTTTAGTTAAGTTTAATTTAAAACTAAGTGAAAGTTTCTTGCAATGACCTAGAAAACTTATGGGGCATTTACAGTTTTTTATTTACAAGTACAGCAAATCCAAGGACTGGGAAACTAGCCAATTTTAATCAACATTTTGTAAATGTTCTCAGTGATTAATTTTTTATACCACACAAAACTCTAGAAACCAGGTAAATCAATCTATTATAATAAAAGAACACCAGTCTCACAGAAACCATTTTTAGAGAATGAACACTTCAGTGAACCTAGGAATGCCCTCAAATTCCCCCAGGGGATTATCAAAACAATATTTAGGCCAAACAATTTAGCATTTCTGATACTCCATTAGACTTTGATGTGGCACTTTTACCTTCCCAGGTATAAAGCAGCAGAGGTTAGAATCCACATACTTCATAAACGTCATATTTAGCAGTGACAGCCTTGTTTCTACAGCAGCAAGAATATCTGCATGGCGAGCTAATGAGTGATTTCTCCTTTCTGATTCCCGTCTAAAAAACAAAATACATCCATGGAAGCCATTTCAGATACTATTGAAATCAGGAAGTAGCAAAAATGTGAAGCATTATAAGAAAAGAGAATCCTGATGTTTTCATCAAATGTTAAGAGACTCAGCAGCAGATTGAGATTCAATTTATTTCATTCTAGTACAAAAATGCAACTTTAATGCCTATGGTCAAGTCATTACAAAACAGTTGTATTATTTTTTAAGTAATTTTCAGATATGGATGAAACATTAGTTGTCAGTTTCAACTTCCACATCCTTTTACTGTAGTTTGCATGTCAGAAGCCCACAACAAGTATAGGAGTACGTTGCAGGCATGTAAGACTCTTATAGGGTTTTTTCTTCTCCTGCCCTCCTCAAAAGCTCTCCCTGGGTGTCAGTAAAAGAGAAAAAGACCTCTCTCATTAAACATTTTAACCATATGTTTCCCTGTTTCTCAATATCTCATATATCATTCACCCTGTGTGAGTAACAACCCACAGTGTTATTTCACAGTGCATTCTGATTGCTTCTAGAAGCAGACAAAATTGGAGCAGTTCACACATTACTGTAAGAGAAAATATCTTAAAAATAGCTTTTAAAAAGTTACTCTTTCTCTTTTCATAGTGTAGGTTATGTTACAGGTTCTAATATATGTTGTCAAAAGTCAATATGCCTCTATAATCACTAATCCTGGAGCAGATGACCACATATTCAAAAAGGAGAGATGCAGCGTTAATGGGAGATTTCAGTTATCGTGATATTTGTTGGCAGTCAAATTCTGCAAAGACTGCAAGCTCCAACAGGTTCCTCACTTGCCTTGTAGACAATTTCATGATCCAGAAGGTGCAAAAGGCACAAGGTGATCAGCTATTTTAGATCTGATCCTGACCAACAGGGATGACCTAGGTGATGAGGTGGAGGTAGTGAGATCCCTAGGAGGGAGTGACCATGCTCTTTTGGAGTTTGTCATTCAGTGGGAAGGAGAAGCCAAGTGTAGCCAGACACATATCCTAAACTTTAAGAAAGCTGATTTCTGTAACCTTAGGGAGTCACTTGCTGAAATTCCGTGGTCAAGAATACTAAAAGAGAAAGGAGTTCATGACAGATGGGAGTTTCTTAAAAGTGAGATACTGAAGGCACAATTGAAAACTGTGCCAATAAGGAGGAAAATGGCAGGCCTCTATAGAAACCGGAATGGTTTATTAAAGAACTCTCAGCTGAGCTAAGTGTTAAAAGAAACATGTACAGGAAATGGAAGAATGGTAAAACCAACAAAGAGGAATTCAAGCAAATAGCCAGGAGAGGTAGGGAGAGGGTCAGAAAAGCTAAAGCGTAGAATGAACTCAGGCTTGCCAGAGACATTAAAAACAATAAAAAACGGCAGCAAAAGGGAAAACAAGGAAATGATAGGGTCACTGAGTGGAGAAGATGGCCAATTAATAACAGAAGGGAGGCAGAACTACTCAACACCTTCTTTGCCTCAGTTTTTTCCCCAAAGGATAGAAGCACTCAACCTGGGGGATGGGGAGCAGGTGAGGAAGGGAGGGAAATGCAGCACAGAATAAGTAGAGAAGTAGTACAGGAATATTTGGCTAAACTAGATGAATTCAAGTCTTCAGGGCCAGATGAATTACATCCAAGGATATTAAAAGAACTGGCAGAAGTCATTTCTGAACCACTTGCAATAGTCTTTCAGAACTCTTGGAGAACAGGAGAAGTCCCAGCAGACCAGAGGAGGGCAAATGTCATCCTCATCTTCAAGAAGGGGAAAAAAGAGGACAGAAATAATTATTGCCCAGTCAGCCTGACATCAATACCAGGAAAGATCCTAGACCAGATCATTAAACAGTCAGTTTGTAATTACTTAGAAAGCAATGCCGTAATCACTGAAAGTCAACATGGATTTCTCAGAAATAAATCATGCCAGACTAATCTTATCTCCTTTTATGATAGAGTTACAAGCTTGACAGATGAACCGAGAATGCTGTAGACGTGGCATATCTTGACCTCAGTAAGGCTTGAAAAGTTCCCCATGACATTCTTGCAAAGAAGCTAGTAAAATGTGGGCTGGACAGGGTTGCTGTTAGGTGGATTGGTAATTGGTTGACTGACCAAACCCAAAGGGTGCTCACCAATGGCTGGTTCTCATCCTGAAGAGAAGTGACTAGTGAGGTGCCACAGGTTCTGTCCTGGGCCCAGTGCTATTCAACATTTTCATCAGTGACTTGGATGAAGGAGTGGAGGGCATTCTGATCAAATCTGCAGATGACACCAAATTGGGAGGATGTGCTAATACTCCAGAGGACAGGAACAAATTTCAAAATAACCTTGACAGATTGGAGAGCTGGGCCAAAGCTAACAAAATGAATTTCAACAGAGAGAAATGTAAGGTCCTACGCTTAAGACGGAAAAAATGGAATGCACAAATATAGGATGGGGAATGCATGGCTGGACAGCAGTACATGTGAAAGGGATCTAGGAGTCTTGGTAGATCACAAGCTGAATATGAGTCAGCAGTGTGATCAGGCAGTCAAGAAAGCCAACCTCATTCTTGGTTGCATCAATAGGAGTATGGTGTCTAGATTGAGGGAGGAATGGTACCGTTCTATTTTGCATTGGTTAGGCCTCATTTGGAATACTGTGTCCAGTTCTGGGCACCTCAATTCAAGAAGGGTATCAACAACCTGGAGCATGTCCAGAGGAGGGCGACCAAAATGGTGAAGGGTCTGGAAGCCATGCCTATGAGGAACGGCTCAGGGAGCTAGGTATGTTTAGTCTGTAGAAGAGAAAGTTAAGAGAGGACAAGTTAAGAGAAGTTAAATATTTGAAGGGATGTCATGTCGAGGAGGGAGTGGGCTTGTTTTCTGCTGCTCCAAGGAGCAATGGATTCAAGCTGCAGGAAAGGAGATTCCACCTGAACCTCAGGAAGAACTTCCTGATGGTCAGAGCTGTCCAGCAGTGGAATATGCTGCCTCGGAGTGTGGTAGAGTCGCCTTCTTTGGAGATTTTTAAGCAGAGGCTGGATGGCCATCTGTGAGAATGGTACTTGGTACAGACATATGTGAAAGAAAGTAAGGCACTGTACTTTAGCAACTCTGCAGTTAGAGAGATGGATGACTTTTTCTGGTACAACAACACACATACACACACACATATATAGTCCTTCTCTATAATCATTTTCTAAAATGTACAGCTTGTCTTTCAATGGCAAATAGGCACAGAATGAACACTGCTATCCTATTATGAGGTTACATGCTATTGCCTAAACATGTATATTCTCATGTTTATGGGTCAGATCCAGACTCAATCACTGTGGCATATGATCTGAGTTCTGTCTTTCTTGGTCTGAAATGGGATGTTTCTTTTTGTTGTAAATTTTGATGCATTTCCTAAGTAGGACAAACTGCTTACAAAATCAAGAAATAAATACTTAAGCAGTGAAAAAGGGATTACGAGAGCAGGAATGCTCAGCGACCACTGGAAGTGCTAACGGGAGCACTTAGCTCTGTTACTAAGGAAAAAAGGAAGCTGAAAAGACTGGACAGAAGGGAAAGAGGAGTGAGGTGTGTGAAGCCGATGAAAAGTGAAAGAAAACAAGCTGCTGAGACTCTCTGGAATTAATCTAGCAAGGAAGGAACTGTGACCAGAGCTGAAAGCAACAATGCAATCTGGAGGCTGAGTGATACAGCCTGAATAGCAAGGGACAGAACAGCTGTGAGAAGCAAGACACTTAGACTGTGGACATTTACCTGGTCATGTCACCTGAGCAACACAATAGCATGCTGTGGTCAAGACACTGAGTAGGAACATATACAACACTACCAAATCTCTTATATGTATGTATTAAAAGGTCTATTAAATGTGTTTTAATTTTAATAGAATTGTTTAATTATTTTTTAACTTTTGTAATCTAAGATTTGAGCTGAATTCTGTTTTAAATGATTGCAAACCACTTTGGTTCTATGTCAGTTCTGTGCCAGGAGAAACACAGAAATTTATTTAGTATATAAAGTAAATAAACAGATAATATTTATTGCCTAAAGTTGTTTAATCTTCAGGGTTTTTTTAACTGTTTAAATTATTTAATACACTTTCAGCCTGTTTAAAATTAATTTTAACTTCATGTTCATTTTTTAAAAATTGTTGTTTAATATGCTTTTACAGTCATCCTTCCACATTTGCAAGTTTGATCTTTGCAAATTTGATTATTCACAGATTATTTACAGCTGCCTCTGCTTCACTCACACTTGTGGGCAGGTGCACGAGTGGGAGATGGGAAGGCATGTGTGTGTGTTCCCTCACTCATCCCTTGGCTGGGCAGCCAGGGGACAAGGCAATGAATGGGACAGGAGATGGGGAAAAGGAAACATGCACATGTATACATTCCCTTCCTCACACATTTGCCTGAGCAGGTGGCCAGGGGACAAGGGGATGGGATGGTGGAGTGCAAGGAGGGAGAGTGCATGCATGCATTCTTGTTCTTCCTTGAATGGGAAGGGGGAAGATATTTGAGTTTTTCCACTTTTGGGAGGATCTTGTGCCCCTAACTCTCACAAAAGTTGATGGTCAACTGCAGTTTGTTTAAATTTTAAAATTTAATTAATTTAATTAATGTTTTAATGTGGTAAATTGTTCATACTTATTGCATTTGTATATTGCAATAAGTATAAACAATTTAGCACACCTATGGTATGACAGGCTACAGATATTTTAATTAAGTAATTGACAAACTAAATAATACATGTTTGTATTGATTTTTAATTTGCATGACAGATTACAAAACTGCTTGCCATAAGTGTAGACCCAGTGAAATCAAAGGGACTAACTTGTCATGACTAACTTAAATCCTATTGATTTTAATGGGAATCCTGTAAGCATGACCATGTCTGGATCAGTTCCAAAATTTATAATGCAGTTTGTGATCACAACCGCCTGAAGAGTTATTATAGTATCTCATTAAAGTATCTCAAAATTGATGCTTGCAAAGAAAATGGCAGTGTAGGCCAGGCAGCGGGAAAAACTGAACCTAGCTTGAAAACGGTCTACATTTGTATTGTCTGGCAACAGGTTTATCTGTCACCACAAATCCTTCTAGCACAAGATGAGAATATATTTATCAACTTTCTAAAAATTGTTCTATAAAGTACCAAACGAAAGCTTTCTTTATATGATTTTCTGTACATACAGAAAGTGGAAAGGATTACTTCTAACCTTTAACAGTGGTGAGTACATACCTTGGAAGCTGTGCTTTAACCTGTTTCTGGCACAAATTGTGGTATCTTTCCACTTTCAGAAATCCCTGATTCAACATTCTCTGGCAGACCAAGTCCATTCGCTTACAAACCTACATTGGAAACACAAAAACAAAACTTAAGACATCCAAAGTAGCTAAGCAGCTGTGAGTGCCCTTCATCATTAACCAGCTTATGTTAAGCACTGCACAGAGGATAAACTCCAACTGATAATGAGAACACCACTCTTTGCCCTTTCCACACCATTGGTTCCAAAGCTTTTGTCTTCTAAAGACTTCCATCTCATCACCTCTAAGAGACGCTAACTGAAATGCCAAATATAGCCATAACGAAACTATCAGATTTCTACTAAAAGTTCTCTTTTGACAAGCTCATCTTCCCTGCCATACCAAGAAAATAGGGCTTTTAATGCTATAAAGCAATAGTTGGGTTTTTTTTTTCCTTTTACCCCAGTTGTTCTCAACCTGTGGGTCCCCAGATATTTGTGGACTTCAGCTCCCAGAAGCCCCAGCCACTATGGTCAATGCTCAGGGCTTCTGGGAGCTGAAGTCCAAAAACATCTGGGGACCCACAGGTTGAGAACCACTGACCTATACGTACAAGTGCAAATAATATTATGTATCTGGCTGCTTTAATGTATTTAAAATATTCTTTTCTATCAGCATGATAGAAAAAAGTTCTTTGAAAGCTCATCATTTTTCAGCCTCCTTGCCCAAAAATCAATTACTTTCAGAACTTTAATATGGCCAAATGACATATAAGCACAGTTCAAACCCCAATGACTGCTTTTTCTTGAGAGAGAAAAGAGACTGTTTTAAAAGCTAGAATCAGAGATGTATGAGAAGAGCAGGACATCTACACATAACAGCTTTACTATGAGGACTCTGCTCTATTTCTATATGTTCAGTTCTCTTTCTTTTTTCACATTTACCTGAGGATGACTTCTAAGAGACGATCTGGGGTTAGAAATTATATTGTATAGTAGCACCAAAAAAAGGGGATCTTGAATAATTTATTTCCAACTTTGGTTTAATTATTTACTTCTATTTTGTTGACAATTTATTCTTCATATTTGTTAGCTCATTACTGTGAAAATGCCTTCAGAAAAATTTAAAAATAAACACAAAGAGGATTAATCTAGCACTGAACAATCAGGCAACTAGTTCCTCACACCCAGGCACTTTTCACCACACGCTTTTCAATAATAGCTCAACCCATACCAAACCATTACTGAACCTGAACCTGCTGAAAAACAATTTGCAGTAGTGTCAGGATGCCTTGCTCCCGTCCTATGCATGCATTAGTAAAAGCAGGGGGATGGTTTTCATAGATCAAATAGCACGATGGTTTGCTGAAGCATGTCATGTATCCATTCTTAATTGCTATCTGTAATTATGGAACCCCAAAGTATCCCAAGACTCCAAATGGTTAAATGCTATAATATTCAATATTACTTTGTATCTGGACAAAAGGAAAGAAAATCAAAAGGGAGAAAATGCAAAGCAGTGGGAAGGTGTTATGGGAAGAAACTATGCATAGATAAGAGGACAGGAACTCCTTCTTCTTCCCAGGATAAAAGATATGTAAATAACAGAAAGCTTGGGAAACTGCCTGGAGTTGGTGGGATGGCTTCACATTTATGACTTCTAATCAGTCATTGATGTGCATGCCTCAATTCATATGACAACTTATAAAACCTGTACCCATCTTAATTCTGTAGTCTCTTGCTTACTCTTGCTCTTCAAATGAATGCTTATGTTTGAAACTGTGAGTGCAGTTTTCAAGACCAAGTTATCCAGGACATGACAATAGTGGTCAACCATCTCTGTGTTTTTTCAAATTATAGCAAGCATGCCCAACCCACACTTCAGAGACCCTGCTTCAGATGGTAATTTAGCCACAACTGGGAACTTTGCTGCCACTCACTCTGACAATGTTTCAGTTAAGGAATGGGCAGAAGTTCAAACCAGTTTCAGTTGGTACCAACCCCCCTTTTCTGGAGTTGTAAAGCAGACAAAAATAGAAAGCAACCTAACACCAACTGAATGCATCTAGACACAAACAATATTGGTTACTGTCAGCACACATCCTCAGTGCACATGCTTGTTCCCCTCAGACAGAAAAACAGAGGGTAACAGCAGCAATGCATTCTCAAGCAATGATTCAAATGCAATAAGATTCCATGAATATTACCAGCAACCACTCCCTATGGTTGTTACTCAAAAACAGCACACATTCAGTGGCATAATTCCATAATTTGTTCCTATACAAATAAGCTGGGTGAGTCCTGTCCTTGTTTACTTCATTACTTGCAACAACTCTCAATAAGGATGTCTGGCATGGAAAATCCATCTTGTGGAAGATACAATTTGAGATAACCATTTTAAAAGTTGTCTTTGAATTATAGCCCTTACCTCAGTGCACTTATTAGCTGTCACCTGAAACAAAGGATTGGTTGTCAGAATCAATAATTTAAAATTTTAAAGTGTCTACATTATTCAAATTTGACACGGCAGCTTCAACATTCCTCCAATTTGCAGAGGAAGAAGATGAAGGCCAAGGGAAAGAGTGAATGCATGAAGGTTATGATGTCAGCAAGCATAGCGAGAGATCTTGGAAAGAGTTTACTGTTACGATAGGGCAGAAAGTTTAAGGCTAAACGTTTTAAACTTGCCTCTGGGCACACAAATTAATCTGTAAATGGCTTGATGAGTCTCTTGAACTGAAATATTTTAAATTTGACTTCAGTGACCTTTTTAGTTCCATTTATTACATATTTATTGCACCTTTAAGATAAATACTGTCCTTGAAAGAAGTTCATAATCTAGCAGGCACTCTCTTCAGTTTTACATAGTAAGAATGCAAGACATACAAGGGGAAGGAAGGCATATAAAAAAGTAGAAGAGAGAGATCAAAGACACTGCCAAAACAAAACTGTATTTAGGCAGAACAGTCTGACCTTCCTATACTGGCAGTCTTGCTAGAACTTAGATAAAATAATTACTTTGTGGACCTTAGCTCTCTAAGTGGTGACTGACAGCTTCCTTCCAATTCTTTCTGCAGTCTCAGAGCATCTGAAAGTTCACCAGGAAAGGAGAAGAAAAAGTTCCTGCTACTGGCCAATGGCTGCAGCCATTCTGATCTTTCCCTTGCCTTCCTTGGAGAAGTCTGGGTGCAGCCTCCCAGTGGTTTTTGACCTCTTCAAATGAACAAAGTATGCTTTCCTGTGAATGCACTAAACACTAGCACTAACATTGCTGCATAAGAATTAAAGTGCAGACTTCTTAGGCAGCGACACAAAGGTCCTGAACAACACACTTTTTGGCCACTAAGTGGGAACTAGGTGGTGGACCTAAACCTCTGGTTTTGGTCAGATTTTCTGAAAGAATGCAGAGATTAGACAATATGAAGCAAAACAGAAATGGTCAAAGCCTTATAATGTCATATGCATGAGGCAAGACTGAAGAAATTGGTTTTGTTTATGCTTTTTTAAAAAGGCTGAAAATATTACCAGAAAAGTTCAGGTGAGAGTCTGAAAAAAATGAAAGAAAGAAAGCATATTCTTTCCAAATGGAAATGAAAAGAACGGGAACCAAAGCTCCTTGTTCTCCTGTCTCAGTGATCTGTGAATAAGAAGGTGGTACGTGTAGCTCTATTAAACGACCTCTGGGCATATGTTGACAGGGGTTCTGGCTCCTAATGGTTTAACAATACCAAAAAACATCATCTCCCTTCATACTCTAAATTATACTGCTGGAATGAAGAAAGTTTATGGTGACCAGAAGTAGATTTGTGCGCAGAAAAACTGTGAGTTCCATAGCTGTGCTGCACGAAATGAACTCCTGGCCACAGAATTCTTGAATTCTTTTGCACAAGGCTATGGCTGGTAGACCTCAGGGATCCAGAGAAAACAAATCAAACTGAATTTGGCCTAAACCTGATCTACAAATAACTAAAACCAGGTCATCAAAAGGCTGATGCAGAATAAAACTGCTTTCTTCCAGAATAACAGCAAATAAGAAGCTTCAGTTTTTAAAATCATTTTTAAAAAATGATCTTTGTATAGTTTAAGGAGGAGGATAAAAATAATACAACGAAATAAGACTTAAAACAAGTTCTCAGTCAGGTAATAAAACCAGTCATTGCAGCAAGTTGAGTAATGCTGATCATCTGCTGTTTCAAAACACAACAGGGAGAAAGAAGAAACCTGTTGAAAGTGTAAAGAAACTAAGGGTAGTTTTTTCCACATGTGTTGGCTTTGCCCTGTAGCTAAAAAATTCTGGGAACAAATATACAAGTGCATTTCACAAACTTTGGCACTGAAATCTGAAATGAAGCCAGAGTTGTATTTGTTGAATATGTTGGGTGATCATGCCACATTTAAAAAACATATTATACTTGTGACTTGTGACATCCACAAGAACTGTTTATGCCCAGAAGTGGAAACCTGAAAAGAAACCACAACTCCACTGGTTTCTAAAACTACTTGAAATGATGGAGATGGGAAAAATAACAACATTATTGAGAGAAGCACCTATCAGTGAATCTGAAAGAGAGTGCGCACCGATTTGGGATTATATAAAAGAAAAAAGGTGAAAAGGTGGTTATCAATGTAAATTTTGGATTAGATGTTTAACAGCATCAAATGATATAAAATCTGGTAAACTACAGTTAAAAAAATTAGTAATATTTACTTGTACTAATTGATTGATAGGTTCAATGCCTAACTGTTATAGATACAGGTCCATAGTGAAAAGCAATATTAAGGAAGACTGGCAAGAGAAGGGTAAGATATGGTGGGGGGAGGATGGGACGGGTTTTTCTTTTAATCTATTATAATATATGTGTTGTTCATGAAATGGACACTCGCCTTGCTTTGTTTTGTTATTTATCTTTTCTTTCCAATAAAAATAATTTTAAAAAACACAACATGGAAATACAATCTTTCAAGTACTATACTTTGGAGCAGCTCCTATTCATTTCACAGGATACAACCAAAACAGCAAGTCTCCAAACTGGATAACTCTGGCAGCTTTGTCCTACCTACTCAAGATGCATGGCAGAAGAAATTAAAAAACAAAACAAAACTTCCTCCGATGAAAGAAATATTTTCTTCTGCAACTGGAAGAGAAATAATGCACATTTAAAACACAAAACCAAGACTCTAATAAGTTGTGAAATAAATTATTTGACTTGTGTCGCACTATTCTCCCATGTGGGACAGAACATAGAATTATATAATGCATATCGGAAATAACATTTCAGTACAAGAAGGTGAGATGTTAATGTTTCAGGATTGAACAAGGACAGTCAACACTGCAAATATAGGACCAAATCTGTACCTCTGAGACATGGGGAGGGTGTACACAGACTGCTAAAAATGCAACAACAACAAAAAGTGGGGAGGGGAGGAGTGACTGGATGTCCAACTCTGGTTTTGAAAACCTGGTAGGTTTTTTTTTTAAAAAAAACTTATATAAAGTAGCAAGTCTTGCAACCTGCTTAAATGATGTATTGCCACTCCTGGAAGACTCCAGAAAGGCAATTCATATTTTTTGCCCAGAACAAGGGCAGTCCAGAACAGCCGTTTTCACTCCAATAATAAAACTTTGTCAGGAAAGCAACATTGTGAAATACAGAGCTTATGAAATGCAAGTCTGTGGGGAGCAGTAATTATGACAACTGTCCCTTTCCCCTTATAAGCCAATTTAGATAGACATGGATCTTCTTTCCCATTATGAAAAGATTTGTACTGGGATGGCAAGATATCACTAGGTATTTAGTACCAAGCTTCTCAAGCCACTAAATTTAAGTAGTTCTTTAAAGGGCAGACTACATGGTAATCAGTAGGAGTATGCTGGCATCTAGTGGAAAAGCTGAGCACTACAGCTATTTATCTTCTTTATTAGAATATTTATATTCTGCCCTTTGTTATCAGCTTTCAGGACAGCTGGCAAATAAAACAAACAACTTAAAATGATTCCAGCGTCAAACAATAAGATAGGACAAAAATGTATTAAACAAGACAACAAGCTGAAACAGCTTAAAGTGCTACAATAATTAAAACCACACAATATACATTTAAAAGTAAATTAAGCTCCATAATTATTGTCAAAACACAGCTGGAAGCTGGGGAAGAAACAGGTCAGGATCTTTGCAACCAATTCATTTAATGTACAATAATGAATTGCTTATTTAATTCATTATTGTTCCAAGTCAGAGTAAATTAGTAGAGCAGCCAAGTTTTCAAACTTATAACCAGTTTTTCAGGAAAGTAAACCCTCAGTAAATAGAGATCAAATTCCAAACAGAATTACAAATCAGCAACTAAGGAGAGATAATTTTACAGAAAATATGAAATAACTTAAGACAGGAAGCTGTCTCACGCAGAATCACTCACTTGGTCCATCCAACCTAATATAGCTAAGAGTCTTTTCTAGCCCTGCTTGGGGAAGCCAGGGACTGAACTTGGGACCTTCTGCATGTCAAGCATGCACTTTATAAATGAGTTCACAGATCCTTCCTCAGATCATGCACTTGGGGACAATGAAAAACTGGCCAAAAACAAGGTCTGCCATTTTTGAGTAAAGGGGTACAGGAAACCACATTCCTCTAAATCTCAAAATCATTCAGCAGTCATAGTAATACATCAAAACCAAATACATCAAAACCAAATATATGTTCACAAGTGTCAGTAATAGTTACTCCTTTTAAATGTTTTTATGTATTTTCTGAAGAATCACTAGTGGTCTGAAACTGTAGGATATTTAAACAAGTGCCCTGGCTAGAGCTACTGGGAAAAGAGCTTTGAACCAGCACAGCCTTTTCCTGTCTGATACCATCTATATGTCTGATACCATCTATTACAACTTCTATTGTTCCTTATCATACTAGAGAATAATTTTAAAGGGTGCCAACTTGAGAAAAATACTCACAGTAACAAACTCACTCTATACTGCAACTAGGGAAAAATTATATTTTAGGAATCATTAGGACAGATACCAGAAACAGAACAGCAACAGAAAACATCAAGTTCTATCACAAAAAAGATATTATAGCACTAGAAAAGATAATATGTTGGGTGTTTCCAGACAAGATTTTTTTATAGGGCAACAGGTCTGGTCATTTCTGCAATTCTGAAAGGAGAGATGGAACAGTTCAGATAGTGTCTTCCATCTATAAGCCATCTGTGTTTTCCCACTGATTTTGTTTTGCTATATTACCAAATACATGCTGTGGCCATGTACTTGATGAAGTGGGCTCTAGCCATAAAATATGAGACCCTCAATAGATTTCAAGCTCTGGCAGGCACATGAATTGTGGAGTGGGGGAGGTCTCAATATCTAGAGACTATCTGATAAAACCAGGCATCATCACATGCAGATCAGCGAGGAGATGGTAGATACTTAGTTGTACTAACAGGGCACTTCTACCTCCAGTTCCCTATATATTAACAAACAGTTATTCAGAAAAACTTGAACCATTAATTCTGGCCCCAGCATTTAGGAACTCACAGCTTCATATTTTTAAACATTTCCTGGCAGTAAATCTAAATAAACAACCAAAGCTATGAAAAAAGAGGAATTACTTATTTCCAGAGTCACCTGGGAAAAATAGTTGTTCCAGAGATAAATTTAACCTGGGCAAACTTGTTTGGGATTTTTCAAAATCTGGTTGTAACAACAATACATCATACCAAGCTCTCTCTTGGTTAGAAATTATGTTTTCTCCAAATGTCTAGCCTGAGAGTACTGCAGGAGATAGGCTTTCATAAATATGTGTCAGTAGTAACCTGGCTGGGGTGGGGAAGCTGCACTTTTCTCTAGATAGTATGAAAGTCTGAAAGTCTGAAAAGATCAGTATACCGAAGCAAGAAGGGATGGAAGATCAACAGAGCAATGGTTTTGAAGCTAACAATGCTTCCCTCTTCTCCACTGCACAGATGGAGAGCAAGGAGCAAAAAACATCCCAACTAAAGTGCCAGCTCAAGAAGCTTCAGTCGGCAATCCAATAAAATTGGGGAAGAGGCACCTTGGTCCCTCCACAGTTCACTGCTCCTGCTACACTGGAATGTGGGCCACACCTTCAAGCTCAAAAAACATTGTAATGAGTAAACTTCCAAGAGGGATGAGATTCAGGGAGGATAAGTTCAACCATAAGCACATCTCAGTTTACAAAGCTTCTTTATGAAGCTCTTTTTTACAAAGTCTTTTTACACCCAGTCTCCTTCTCTTCATTGTCCTGTTTAGCTGGAAGGTTTTTTTAGCAGCACTGGTATTGAGAAGATGGTGAAGGAAGGCTGGAAAAACAGACTTCTGGTGTCAAGTTACAGCAGTACCTCTACAGAAAACAATGGAATAAACAAGCCCTGAGCTGGTAAAGTATGAGACTGTACTCTAGCTCATCCTACTGTAGTCTTGTGTTGTTGTTATTGTTGTTGTTTTCTTCAAGTTGTTTCCCACTTATGGCAACCCTATTGTGGAGTTCTCTGGGGCTGTGTGTGATGTGCCCAAGGTCACAGTGGGTTTCCATGGCCAAGCAAAGAAGTGAACCCTTGTCACCAGGGTTGTAGTCCAATGCTCAGACCACTACACCATGCTGGTTCTCCAGTTATGTGTACCTGCCTACAAAAATTGAGGTAAGCAGCAGCTGTCTCTAGAATCTCTGAGCATGCATGAACAACAAAACAAAAGAAAATACAAAGATAAGCCTGACTTGCCAGCTACTGCCAGCATATTTAAAAAGCATAGATCTGTAAGTTGGCCGACAAAATGGAAATCATAAGAAAATTGGGTGCTAGTGAATGAAAAAGCCATTGCTGGGTACATCCCGAAAGAAGCTTTCAAGTGGTCTCTAGCAGGTTCACATTCTTTTTATTTACTTATGCCAGCTTACCTGCCCTGTCTGCTTTATTTCACATCAGTATACTGTTACTTTTCAAAAAAAGTCTGCTGAAACATGTTAACCTCCTTTTTTGTGGTGTAGGAACCTATTCTTCCCATGTTATTTCTGCCTCCAGAATCATATTATCTGTTAAATACTGAAAATACCTAGTTCATCAACTGAGGTATAACCACAGAGCTTGTTCTAGTATCTGTGTTAACATTCTGAATACGTTAAAATGTACTTATTTTAACTTTTAAAGCCTTCAGTTGACTAGACGTATTTCTTACATGGAGAGGAAGGATCAAGGACCAAGCTGCCATCTTGCTACACTTCCACTAAACCTTAACACCTAAGAGTAAGAAACACACTGTGTTTACTATGACAGTACCAAGTTTCAGGCTCATCCACAGTTAGCAGCAATTTTTGGCATGCTGCATATACAACTTCAGTGTGTTGCTCCCCAGGTGCACCCTTCCTTTCCCCATGTGCCCTAAGATACCCAGAACTACTACTCATTCCAAGCAAACAACAAGCCTGTATCCACTATATTTGACTGATCAAATATCCAAGTAAGACCAAAACTGGCAGTTGAAATTTCTAAGGAAGTATAACTGAGTACGGTACCAGTTCTTCTCTTCTGCTCCTGCCAGCCTTGTCTTGATAGCAGAATCAGCTCCAAAAAAACCTAAGCTTTAGTGAAGACTCACCACTCACTTCAAACTGTATTTGGCCAGTATGCCATGCCTCTTAAGTGCAGTAAAGTAGTTATGCATTCAGTTCTGCTATGGTGTTTTGTTATAAATTGTTCCTCTCTCAACAATTACAGTATAACTCCTGTTAAGTTCATGTTTCATGTGAGCTGCTTCAGATAGTTTCCTTAGAAATATGCCCATAAAAACACTAAACTGTAAATAATATGTTCAGAATTTTAATCATGACTGCAGCATGAAGTAAAAGGAGAAAAAACAGCAGTAGACATAGAACGTAAGTGTGTGTGCCCAGCTATTTGAGTGTAGTAACTTCTCCCTCAAGTTGGTGACACCACGTCATCCAGTCTAGAATGAGTCTGAAGGAGTATGCACACTGTTGCTAGCAGCTATCATAAACTTTTTTTCCTAAAGCAAACTAAACTACACTCTCCTGCTCCTGGTCATCAGTATTAAATTTCTGATCCTCAGTGGAGACCATAGTTGCAGATCCTTGAAGGAAATCTATTTTATTTAAATTCTAAGAAAATGGGTCATTTACAACTGCTTGATATGAAGAGTCGGCGTTGTTACCCTTAGGTTTGGGTTAGGAGAAATCTAATTTCCACGCTGAGTAATTCAACCACACAACTTGTATAAATTATTCAGGTCTGAGTGATCTTTTATGTTTTGCACATTTATTCTGTTTCTACTTGCACAAGCTGAGAAGGTAGGGAGAGGAAGTGCGTGTATTTGCTTGTGTGTGTGCATGCAGAGATCTATGAAGAACATGTATGCCGCAACACATGATTCCTAAGCATTTTCTTAAGAAACTACTTTGCCTTTTGTTGTTTTACCATCTGCTGCTCATACTTTGAAAAAGATCTTCACAATGATAATGTTTCTTGTGTAAGTTTGCCTTTATGGAAAGTCTAGTCTCTTAGAAAGCTGGACTCTGGAATTTTCACCATTTACATGGAACTGGAGAATATCCACAGACCAGACCATAGTACGTCTATACTAGAGCTTAGTACATTTTGTAATTTTAACTGCTGAACATAAAAATAAGAGCAACCTTTTTGTTTTTCTCATTACGGCTTCCAGAACAACCCAGGGACGTATAAAAATAATTTCAAGAAACTTAAAAATTTTAAGATACAGTTCATTAAATTGGCCTACAAGTACAAGTGGCACAGTATTATCTGGAACAGGCTTCTAAAGTTTAGAAGAGATCTTAGAGGCACTAGGCCAATGTCCACAACTAGACTGGGAAACATGTCTGAAAATAAATACTGTACACAAAGTTCCTCCCTCTGGTCCAGCCATTAGAGGTTTGCCTTTCCTAAATATTAAAATGACAAGCAGGGGTCTGATTTCAATCTTTCTTTCAGTAGCAGTTTGAACTTTCTGAAAAGGTTTTATGGGCACAGCCCACCTCCTCCACTGGGGTGCACTCCTTTAAGCTGGGTTACTTCACTGTGCAGGAAAGTCTACTGGGTATAGGTAACTATGGGAAATACATTCCAGTTGATGTCTTCAGGTTGATTTCAAAAAGAAGAGTTCTGAACATACTCTTCATTATAAGACTATACCAATTCCAGCTACTCTGATCTAGCAAGACCAGGGCAAATGGCAGCTATAGTGTCTGAGCAATGACATACCCTTATGCTAGATTTTTTTTTCACATTTCAGTTCAGCTAGAGATGTTGAAAAGATACCAGTTTCTCAAACTGCCCCCACTACTCCTCTATCATGTTCTTCTAGAACTGTCCTGAGGTTCATATAAAACTACCCAGTATTACAAAGTTCTCCCATGGGCTAAGAGAAGATTTTACGAGGTAGTTGATTTTTATTAAACTTAGACATGTATCTTGTCTTTTCTCAGGACAGCTCAACATTCTGCTATAAGACCATTTTTTGCTATTTGCATATCCTAACAGTTACTAGCTTTCTCCAGCTTAAAAAAAAATAGAAATCATGCAAGACTTCAAGCCCAAGAATGTATGCTATGCTGTTCTATTCATGAACTGCAGCGTCCAATCACTGAGACCATCATCTCAAAGGAGAGCAATGTGCAACTGCCAGGATCTAGTTAACACTAAGCGAGGAAGTGTTATTCAAATCAAAAAAGTCAAAATTGATTTGTCTGTTTATATTCCTTCAAATCCTCTTTTGACAAGGAATACTCAGAGGTAGTTCTGCCAGTTCCTTTCTCTGAAATACAGTTTACAGTACTGGTTGGTAATCACCGGCAGCCTCCCATCCACATACTAACCAAGGCTGACCCTGGTCTCATGCCTTAGGGTACTTAGGAATCATTGTTAGATACATGAATATAGTTTCATCATTCTGTGAATCCCAGCAGGTAACTACCAAAGGACAAACAAGAAATTGCAGTTAAGAATTCAAACACACAGAAATACTACAATATCTCTTCTTCTCAAAGTGCATTTTTTTTTTTTTTTTTTTCAAAAGCTCATGGGAAGATGTGGTTGGGATTAGAAGGTTTAAGTTCTTTGTATTTATCTGTTGATATCACTGTTTTGCATGCTGTTGTGTATATTAAGACAAAAATCAGAACTCTGCACAGGAAGAGCAAAGCAGGACCCCTGCTGCTGTTCTATCATATGATGATTCATATGCCTGATGAGAAGCTGCCTGAAATTGCCAATATAATATAGTTTGCTCATAACTGTGTATTAACTTGTTTGTTTATCTTTTTCTGCAGTTCCTCACAACTGCATATCAAAAACACTAGACAGACAATTGTCACATGCTAATAAGATAACCTTGAACACTTTGAGAAAATCTTGAACTCAGTCTTTGTAACTCACAGCATAATATGCACACTGAATAAATTATTTTAATTTTGACAGAATGATGACCAATACTACAATTTTGCTGCACAAGACGGTGGTACCCAGCTGAATAAATACAGGGCACCTAGAAGGGCATGTTGCCTTGCACAGTGGCACTTTGGAACTAAGACAGATGGAAAAATGGCTAGCCTAGACACGCTTGTAAGAACACATCATAGAATCAGTTCCCTTTTGCATGGGCGGAACACTATGCTCCAAACCTGCTTAAATATAAAACTGCCATGTACAACCATGTCCATGCACAACTGCTGCTATCACTTCAACAGGTGAAACGGCAGGAGAGAACTGAATAAGGCATGTATATGGCAACTCATGTCATACGATCACATCTTTAGTTCAACGAAGTCTAGGAAAAGAAACAAACTGAGTTACTTTTGAATCTTTTAGCCAGCTAGTATAAATTTCAAATTGCTAACACATATGGTAAATGCAGCTGACAGTACACAATTACTTCTACTTCAAGATACTGAAGCTGGTAGGACCCTACTTACTAGAATCCTACCCATCAGCTGCTACACACAGTGAAAACACAGAGCAAATACATATTGATAATAAAATTCAATGATTAACAAAAACATGGAGTGCTCAGCTTGGTTGTTCAGCTACATCAAGTTGATGTCTGTAACACAAACACTTGAGCAGACAAAAATAAGAGGGTTTGGCATCTGCGTTACAGTCACATAGAGGCTCACTGTAACTTTATAATAATGCTATAGGTTGTGCAGCTAATTTTAAATAGCACTGTAATGAAGTTGGCATCACAGCAGTCCTTTCTAATACTCTAGTTGCAATCCTAAATTCAATTACTTGGGAGGACGGCCCAATGAACAGAGTGAAATTTGCTTCCAGTTAGACATAATAAAGCTAGGCTGCGTATTTGAGGGTCATCCTTCCCATGCCACCCAAGATTAGGGGAATGTATGACAAAAACAGTGATGTATATTTCACTACTCAATAACCTATCATTCTGGATATTAATCGAGTTCACCAAGATAAAACATAGATATGTCTGGGTTCTTTCCCAAACGGCTGCAATGTTATTTATGCAGAGGCAACAAAAACTGAAAGGTAGAAACATCCTTTATAGCTGGACAAATTTTCAGACTTAACAGCTTTTTGCTTATCTGCACTGCAGATATCATATCAAAAAGCAAGGAGAAAAACTAAATTGAATTGTGTTATCTAGTCAGAAATATACCATTAGAAAATGCCAAAAAAAACCAACCCAAACCCTCAGGAACTATCAAGTAAAAGTAAACTATCCTTACAACAGGCAAGTACGTGGCTCTCCACATAAAGCTCCAGCCCATTTCTATACATGCCCTCCCAACAATAAGCCAGACTTATTTCAAAAGATGCAACTATAAGACTGCAACTTTAAACAGTATGAGTCTGGAATAAGCCCTATTGAAGAGAGACTTTTTTCTGAAGAGTTATGCATAGGATTACACCATTAATCTATGTTGCTAAGCAAAAACCAATACTCTCCATAGTAATATTATATATGTAGAGAGAGAGAGAGGCTCCCGATATATAAGCATAGGGGATCCTTTCAAACAAGTTGAAGCAACTAGGGCCCTCCAGATGTTCCCAGCCTGCAAATTTCAGCATGCTTCTCCATTGGCTATACTGGCCAAGAGAGATAGAAGCTGCAGATACAATAATTTATGCAGAGCTCCATTTCACCCACCCCTGCATTAAGAGATAACACTGGGAACAAGGGTAGGTTAAAGGACACAGCCTTGGTTTCAAGCAGTTGTCAGATAAAATATACAGCAGCAGCACACCTTTATAACAAATTATTTTCCCAGTGATTTTTAACACATTTTGATATAAAGAAACACTGGCAATACACCTAGCTGTTGTTCCTCAGCTAGCTTTATAAGGTACCTAAACAACAACAACAAAAACCATACTAGTTTAAGTAGAATTATATAAACCTTAGAGAACTATATTCCTATTTCATTATTTTGAAATTGTGATTACATCTAGACCAGTGGTTCTCAACCTGTGGGTCCCCAGATGTTCATGGACTTCAGCTCCCAGAAGCCCCAGACACTATGGTCAATGCTCAGGGCTTCTGGGAGCTGAAGACCACAAACATCTGGGGACCCACAGGTTGAGAACCACTGATCTAGACAGACAAATATATGCACTAACTAAAGCAATCTTCCTCAACTTTGAACAAATGTGTTCACTAGAGGATCTATCATCTTCAATGGAATGCTGGCCATTGTATGGAGGAGTTGTAGTCCATATCTGAAGGGTTGGAGAAGACTGCAGAAAAGAGAAGCTCCTTTTATTCCACATATTTCCTCCCCTTAGTGTCAGCACATGAATCTCCTGTACCTGGATGGAAATCAGGTAGGCAGAGTATGGCTCCTATCACTGACATCCTTTGAAATATTAAAGGTATAAATAAGATCATTACCACTACCACCCAAAACCGCTGCAAAACCTAGTAAAAGACTTCATTGAAATTACTGTCCCAAGAAGTATTTTAGCTGCAATGGGGAAACTAAGTTTACAAGAGAAACCTGTTCCGAACCGAGAAAAGAATATACAGATATTATGCTATAAAGATATGTCATGATCTGAAACAGAAAGATGTCAAAGGAAGTCAAAATCTAGATGAGGAGGGACATATCAGAGCAGTGAATGCCGTGAATGACAGCAATGAAATTTTTCTAAAACGATGATGAACATGTAACTACAGAGACCTCAATTCCCACTATCATCCCATCCCATTTTCAATCCTTTCGAAAAAGGTGAAAGAAGAAAAGCAAAAGACCTCTATTTTTAAGGGCCGCATCTTTTTTTTTTTTAAAATCGGGGGGGGGATTGGATTTTTCCCTCTTGAAGGGGGGACGATTTGTTAAAAAAGAAAGAAAGAAGCCTTCAAGGAAAGAGTCCAGGGGTCATCCAGTTTAAACACCGCCTACACCTACACATGAAGGGCGCAAAACGCTCTGCCCCCCCCGGCCCTCCCCGCAGGACACTTTCAATCAAGAGGACGGAAAACTGCCCGGGAGAGAAGGTAAGAGTTGGAGAAACTGAAATTCCGATTCTGATTCCATTCTGTCTGAGAAGAGGACATAACCTGTACACTGAAGTGGGAAGGGAGGGAAGAAAAGAGAGTCGGCAAGCGAGGCGACCAGATGGATGTTTGCCTCTTTTTTTCGCTCTGCCGCCAAATCCCCGCCCAGCCGAGCCATCCCGCGCCCCCTTCCTCTTCCTCAACCGCTCCTTCGGCTCTCCCCAGTCCCCAGCCGGCCCCTCACCAGGCGAAGCTGGCTGGTCTCGTCGTAGGAGAGGAAGCTGAGGATGCTCTCTATGGCCACAATGGGCAGGCCCACCAGCGTATTGCTTTGCGGGAGCTGCTCCAGGGCTTGTGCTTCCCCGCGGGGCTGGGGCACAGGCGAAGGCGAGAGCCGCGCCGAGTCCATGGCGCCTCCTTCCCCCTCCGAGAGGAGCCGCTCGGCCGCTACCACCGCCGCCGCCATCTTGGGGCCTTTCCCCTTCCTCGGCTCCGGGAGGGGACGCTTCCTGTGGCGGCGTTCCCGCCTCCTTCTCTGGCAGGACACTTAAAGAGACAGGCTCCTCGTATAAGGAGCGGGCTCGCTCTTCCCTTTACCCTGGTTTCGGCGCGGTGAGGCCGCTTGCTTGGGAACACGGCGAGCTTAGGAGGGCTACCGGGCACAAGCTGCGTGTCTTAAAGTCATGCTCTCTGCAGGCTCACTTTAGAGACGTTTTTGTTGGTGGTGGTTACTTAAGGGCTTGTTCACACGTGCATGCATTTCGCCCCTCTATTTTTCTGCACAGGACCCTCTGTTCCCTTCATGACGGGCAGTCTTGTGAACTGGTTCCATTGAAAAAAATGATTGTGTATGAGGTGATGCGAACCGCTAGCTGTGCTGGTAAATCTCCAGTTCCGCATTCACACATGCAAGGAGTCTTTCGGTAATGTAACAGAACATCAGCGTCTAAATCCAGTTGCTAATCCTAATGGAGCTCTTGTGTGCCTTCATTTCCAATTTACAGAGACCCTAAGGCAAACCTATCACAGGGGTTTCTGGGGCTGAGATTGTGTGACGCTCCCAAGATCACCCAGTGGGTTTCCATGGTCAAGTGCGGAATTGGACCCTGGTCTCCAGGGTTGTAGTCCAACGCTCAAACCACTACATCGGACTGGCTCATTTAATTAAACGAGTTTACATAATTTTTCCATCCAGCAATTGATTTAGGGCCATCTTTAGTGGGATTAACACTTTAGGCCCAATTAACCAATGTGCACATATTGACCAGGCCTTCATGTTGAGACTTCTATGGTTCTCAATAGTAAGATCAGTCAGAGATTCAGACAGAGCTAAAAAGTATGGAAGTGTACTCTTCATGTGCAAAAGCATTGTGTGAGTGCTGTACTGTAAAATGAGCTTCTTGCAGAAATGTCAGCTATGATTATAGCTGTGGCAATCAGTTAATCCAGACAAACGGAGTTTGAGTTGTCTGATTGGTTTGTAGGCTGGAGCATGTAGGCTGGCCCTGTTACCACACAGTTCCATCTCTCCTAGGATGGAAAGATATATGGCAGACCAATGAAGGA
The DNA here is from genome assembly GCA_948472985.1 of Iguana delicatissima. Lineage (NCBI taxonomy): Eukaryota > Metazoa > Chordata > Lepidosauria > Squamata > Iguanidae > Iguana > Iguana delicatissima. The sequence continues at coordinate 174,549 of CAOKZL010003221.1, read as the reverse complement.
TTGAATTGTTTAGGTTTCTTATCTCTAAAAATATTGTACTGCAATATTACACTAATTTAGACCAAGGAGGATGTGAGTGACCTCAACCATATACTCCAGCATTTCACAGATGACAATTGGTAATATCAGAATCTATTCAAAGTGCCTGAAAGTGTTAATGAAGCAGCACACATAAGCTAGGAGAGGATGCAGCAGTTTGTTTTTGTCCGAGTCCACGAAGGAGAACCTAGTGTTGCCAAATTTTCAAAATAGCAATAAGGGACAGTTGAAAATTAATAATATACAGGATGGACAGTCAGAAACCGGTTATTAGCAAGTTTGTATTCTACTAAATACCAAACAAAAGTATTGATTTCAGTTAATTTAACCATGTATTTCTCTATAAAATTAACATACTATTCACATTCAGAGGTTACATGATGCAATATTTCTGACTTTATGAAATGACCACACCCCAAAATATAATGCTTTCCACTGTGGTGGTTTTCAAAGAGGAAGCCAGCATGATGTAGTGGTTTGAGCATTGGACTACAACCCTGGAGACTAGGTTTTGATTTCCCACTTGGCCATGGAAACCCACTGGGTGACCTTGGGAGCATCACATAGACCATTTCCACACTACAGTATTATAGTGCTATTATTCCACTTTCAACATCCTGTGGAATTCTTGGGTTTGTAGTTTAATGAGGCCCAAGAGCTCTCTGGCTGAGAATTCTAAATGCCCCTCCCTAAATTGCAAACCCCAGGATTCCATAGGTTGTTGAAAGTGTAATAATAGCACTGTAACACTGTAGTGCGGACGTGGCCATACTCTCAACCCCATAAAACTCCATGATAGATTTGGTTAGCGTCACCGTAAGTCAGATATACCCCGAAGGCACACAACAACAACACATTTTCAGAGAAATAGATATGTTAAGACCATTTCTGCACTACACAGTGATACTGAAATTATTCCACTTTCAACCTCCTATGGAATCCTGGGGTTTGCAATTTAGGGAAGGGCTTTTAGAATTCTCAGCCAGAGAGCTCTTGGGCTTCAGTAAACTACAAATCCCAGAATTCCACAGGCTGTTGAAAATGGAATAATAGCACTGTTACAGTGTAGTGCAGAAAGGGCCTTAGTATCTTGCAGCATAAAAAGGAGAAAGGAAGGGGGAGGGAAAAGGAAAAGTGTGACACCACCTTTGAGACTAACTGGTTTTTATTTTCTCATGAGCTTTCATAGATATAAACCCACTTATTTTGGTATAATACTGACTTGATTGTGGTTTGTTCTTGTGTGCCTTCAAATCATTCCCAACTTATGAAGACTCTAAGGTGAACCTATCAGGTTTTCTGGGGGCTGAGTGTGTGTGATGTATCCAAGGTTACCGAGTGGGTTTCTATGACCAAACAGGGAATTGAACCCTGGTCTCCAGTGTTGTAGTCCCAAGCTCAGACCACTACACCTCACTGATCTCCCACTGAGCTCCTATTTAGATCCAAGTCTTGGTAGATCTCATAGTCAGTTCTGGCAGCCCCACTAGCTGTAAACCATCTTTACTATGAAAATACAGTGAATATGACTTGGGATGGATCCATAGGTTTATCTTTATCACTGGAAGTTGTGTTCTTCTTGTTATTTGTAGAAGGCAGTCATTTCACGTCCCCATGCATCCATCTCGTGAACTAAATCACTGAGCATATGGAAGGCTTGTAGCCCAATGCAGATTTAGTAAGTTTTAAAAATAAGTCTGCTGAACATACTTTGCACACTGTATGTACTGAGACACTTGCAGCAATGAAGTATGTGTCTCTTGCAGATTTTTAATATTTATCTTTCACAGATATTGCTTTTCTTTGTGTATGCTATTTGAATTTAATTTGGTTTGTTGTGTTCTGAAATTTTTATTCTGCCTTGGGAATTTGACTGAAGGGATGGATATAAATCCTTTTACTAAATCAGTCAATAACAATAGTGTGAATATCTGCTATTTGGTGATTGTTAAGAATTCTGATTATACAAATATAACTATACAGCTGAAACTACACATTACTGCATACTATCTTTAATTGTATTATGGGTCTTGTCAGTTGTTGTAACCAAGAAGGACACTGAGACTTCACTGGCTGGAAAATTCTAATTTAAGCCTGTTCAGCAAAGTATGTTCAGACTAATTTAAAAACAAAAACAAAACAGATCAAGTTAATTAGCTTCACATTCTTCTACAGCTGTTAGCTTAGATTAAAATCCTACATAGATCTACTTGAAAGTAAGTTCCATTGAATACAGTGACACCTACTTCTGAGTAAATATGCATAGGATTGCTCTATTAAAGCACAAACTTGCTGAACCTCAGTAAATAAGGTGGAACAAATTTGAGATGGTATTCTATACACACATATTGGGAAATGTAAGTGGGACTGCTGCAGGCTTCTGCAAGCATAGCACCCCTGCAGAGAGAGTGGAGGACCCCAAAATCATCAGGAGTGAAGGAGAGGAAGTTTTCCAGCTACTATACATACCATCTGCCACCTCTTCCTTCTGTCTGGGACTTTGTCACAGCAGAGTGAGTTGACTCTTCAGCAGGTTCCCCAGGTGGATTGGGTTAGCTCCCTGGGCTGGGGAATATAAATTAAACTACTGTGGGGGTGGGTCTGGCACCGAAGGAGGTGACACCAAAAGAGGGTTGCCCCCTTGGGGGAGTCACTTTGGGGGTGGCATGATGGTTAGGGCCTGTCCTGCTGTTGCCGTGCAGAAAAATAAAACACCTGCGTACAGACACTGCCTGGCAGGATAAACAACTAACCACTTTTGTGGAGAGGGGAGATGTGTAATCAACAAACGCAATTTCTGCACTACAGTGTTATAGTGCTATTATTCCACTTAGAACATCCTGTGGAATCCTGGGGTTTGCAGTTTAGGGAGGGGCATTTAGAGAGCTCTTTGGCCTCAGTAAACTACAAATAATAGCACTATAACAATGTAGTGCTGAAATGGCCAAAGAGAGGGATGTAATGGTACTCAGGGAGCAACCATTCAGGTCATTGGATGGATGATACCTGTCTTGAAAACACTATGTGTGAGAGTCAGCAGTGTGATGTGGCAGCTAAAAAAGCCAGTGCAATTCTGGGCTGCATCAATAGGAGTATAGTGTCAAGATCATGGGAAGTAATAATACCACTCATTCTGCTTTGGTCAGACATCACCTGGAATACTGTGTCCAGTTCTGGGTACCACAGTTCAAGAAGGATATTGACAAGCTGGAACGTGTCCAGAGGAGGGTGACCAAAATAATGAAAGGCCTGGAAAACATCCATTGCGAGAAGCAGCTTAGGAAGCTAGGTATGTTTATCCTGATGAAAAGAAGGTTAAGAGGTGACATGATAGCCATATATAAATATTTGAAGAGATATCGTGTTGAAGATGGAGCAAGCTTGTTTTCTGCTGCTCCAGAGACTAGGACATGGAGCAATGGATTCAAACTACAGGAAAAGAGATTTCACCTAAACATCAGGAAGAACTTCCTGATGGTAAGAGCCATTTGACAGTGGAATATGCTGCCCTGGAGTGTGGTGGAGTTCCCTTCTTTGGAGGTTTTTAAACAGAGGCTGGATGGCCATTTACTGGGGACGCTTTGAGTGTGTGTTCCTGCATGGCAGGGGGTTGGACTTGATGACCATTGTGGTCTCTTCCAACTCTATAATTCAAATGTTCCCCTGACCAGGGGAATGTACCCCTCAGATAGCAGGGTTTAACTGCATATATTTAAAAGTGGATAGTCAGGATAGATTAGGGATCATGTTGATGTACCATCCACCGTGCTGCTCAACAGTCTCCCTTCTTAAGCTAGCTAGGGTAGTCTTGGGGGTGGTGTTAGAATCTCCATAGCTTGTGAAGCTCGGGGACTTTTAATATACATGCTGAGGCTACCCTTTCAGCAGTGGCTCTGGACTTCATGTCTGCCAGGACAATCATGAGTCTGTCTCAAGTGGTGTCTGGCCCCATTGATGCTGCTGGGCACATTCTAGACCTTGTTTTCTGTAGAGGGGGAAGAGAAGGGATGATGATGATCTGAGAATGAAGGAACTTTCTATTGTTCTGTTGTCAAGACCACTTCTTCATCAGGTTTAGACTTACTGGGGTTCAGAGCCTTTGCAGGAAAAAGAGACCCATTAAGATGGTCTGCCCCAGGAGGCTTATAGATTCTTGATGGCTTTGGGAGAGTTTCGTGCTGCCTTGGCAGGTGATCCTGTTGAAGTCCTGGTGGATCTCTGGAATGAGGAAATGACCAGGATAGTAGACACAATCACTGCTAAGTGCCCCTTCTCATGGAGTGGAGCTAAACCAGCCCTGTAGTTTTCTAAGGAGCTGGCAGCAATGAAACGAACAAGATGGAGACTAGAGCAGCAGTGGCAGAAAACTCTGAATGAGTCCAACCAAAAATAAGCTAAAATCTGCAGGTCTACAATGGTGCAATAAAGGTAGCAAAAAAAGTCTTTCCTAGCTAACACTATTGCAGCCATACAGAACCATTCAGCAGAGCTGTTTTGAGTGGTCAAGGATCTGTCATAACCTGACAGAGAGAATGTAAGCCACTCAGCAGCCCACTGTAAAGAATTTGCCACCATTTGCAGACAAAATCACTAGGATGTGCTCTGACTTAGATGCCAGAATTGATACAGTCTGCTTGTCCAGTGTTAATGGATACTTTTCAGTTTGTACAGCCTGGGGATGTGTACAGGATCTGTGCAGAAATGAGAGCCATACATGTGTAGTAGATCACTGCCTTTCCTGGCTAATTAGACAGGCCAGAGGAGGACTGGCTGCATGGGTAAGGGAAGTGATTAATGGCTCTTTATAACAAGGGAGGGTCCCAACACACCTGAAGGAGGCTGTGGTAAGATCTCTTCTGAAAAAAACTTCCCTGGATCCTGTTATACTAGATAGCTATTGGCCAGTCTCTAACCTTCCATTTTTGGGCAAGGTACTAGAGTGTGTGGTGGCTTCTCAATTCCAAGGGTTCTTGGATGAGGCAGATTATCCAGATCAATTTCAATTTGGCTTCAGACCTGGTTATGGGACCAAGACAGCTTTGGTTGCCTTGGTGGGTGACCTACGCAGGAAACCGGATAGAGGGAGTGTGTCTCTGTTGGTTTTCCAGGACCTCTTAGTGGCTTCATCATTGGCTCTCAGCAGCTTCATTAGCAGCTACCCTCAGTCATGATATCCTTCTGAATTGCTGCACTGGGATGGGGTTTGGAAATACTATTGTTACTGCAGTTTAGGCCTACCTGGCGATGGCACCCAATATCACTTTGATATCATAATTCGTCCTTACCATACCACCTCTCTCCACGTGTTTGTGAGGCCCCCGGACAAGCACGAAACTAGGCTCAGCACTTAACTGCTGAAATATTCTCAAACAATACAGGCAAGCCAGAAATAGCCAGATCACAGCTTCAGGGACCTCCCCGGCAAACACCACATTATGTATGTGCGCTACCTACAAAAGGCTCCCTGCCCCGAGCAGGCAACTTGACACTGTCAAGCGTTGCGCATTTACATACTGAATACACCATTGTTAATTCGGCTCTGATTCCATCATGCTAAATTGTGACCTTTCAGAGACATTGTCTCGCACCCAAAACTCATTGTTGTCCCTGAGTAAGGCATAGCCTGCAGTCACACTTCTCTCTATAAAAACCCCTGATTCCGAGACCTTCCTCGGATCGCTCCCAAATTCCAGACCGCCTTGCTGCCGCTTTGCTTGGTGAGCTACCTCTTAGCTCCACGTGCTGAGCCACACCGAACACCAGCATCGCTCTCTATCTTCTTCCAGGCTTCAGGAACAGGTGTCGTATCACCCGAACCAACTATCCCTCTGAAAATCCCGCTATCTTACTCACACCTTTATTTTCCTTAGTTATCTGTGTGCTTGTGTTGCTTACATTGTGTGCCTGTATTTAATAAAGATCATTCATTATTTTCAAACCAGTCTGCTCCTTGACTTGGCCTGACCCCATAAACACTGGGTTACAAGATCCTGCTAAGTTACCCTGCCTCCTGTAACGCTAAAGCAGTGCTCTGAGCTGATTTTCCCCACCTATAGTAGAGCACATTTTGGAGTCCCTCCTGGGACCCCCAGTAAACAGGGTAACACTATTCCACAGTGGCTCCATTCTTTTTTGGAGGATCACTCTCAGGGTGTCATACTAGGAGATTCCTGCTTGACTCCTTGGCTATTGGACTATGTTGTCCCTCAGGGTTCAGTCTTGATCCTTATGCTATTTTACATCTACATGAAACTGCTGGGAGAGATTGTCAGCAGTTTTGTGGTTAGGTGTCACCAGTATGCTGATGATACCAATCTCTGTTACTTCTTTCCATCTAATCTGAAGGAAACTGTTCCTGTGGGTAAACTGGTATCTGGCAGCTGTAATGGACTGGATGAGGGCAAACAAATTAAAGCTTAATCCAGACAAAACAGAAATGCTCCTGGGTAGTTGAAAGACCAATCTGGGAATAGGAATTCAACCTGTGTTAGATGGGGCTGTGCTTCCCCGAAAATGCAGGCTTTCAGTTTGGGGTTACTCCTGTTTTAAGCTCTGAGCTTAGAGGCCCAGGTTTCAGCACCGATCAGGAGTGCTTTAGCACAGTTAAAGCCAGAGCCCCAACTGTGCCTGTTCCTGAAGAAGTCAGATCTGGCCATGGTGGTACATGCCTTTGTTACAGCCTGTTTGGATTACTCTAATGCACTCTATGTGGGGCTGCCTTTGAAAAGTGCTCAGAAATTACAGTTAGCCCAAATAGCTGTAGCCAGGCTGTTAACTGGAGCTGGCTACAGGGAGTACACAACTCTCTTGTTGCAACAGCTCCACTGGCTGTCATTCTGTTTCTGGGGACAATTCAAAGACTTATAAGGCTCTACAAAGACCAGCTTGGACCTAGGTTATTTGAAGGACCGTTTCTCCCTTTATGAGCCCATTAAAGCCCTAACATTTTCTGGATAGGCCTTTCTCTCTGTCATACTACCCTATCATGCACATTTGGAGAGAACAATGGAGAGGGCCTTCTCAGTGGCTAGAGAGACCAGGATGGCCCTTCAGGATGACTCCTTCTGATGGCAGGTTAAAACATTTTATACGCTGATAGATTTGTGTTTTACTGCTCTGTAGTTTTGTCTTTAAAATTGGTATGGTTTCTAATGTATCTAATACATTTACTTTATTTATTGTATCTAATACATTTACTATTTAATGTTTTTAACTCTATAAATTGTTTAATTGTTTTTAAAATGTTATATTTAGACTTTTATGTATGTTTTAATTTCTATTATTTTAACATTGTCAGCCATGTGAGTTCCATTGTTGGGAGAAATACATAAATAAATAAATGAAATCAAATATAGAGGGTACACTAGGTGAAAGAACTCAAAGAAAGCCAACTAATGAGTATTACCTAGCGAATGGCAGAATGTAGAGTCTTCAATGTAGTCCATCTTGAATGGCGGTAAATCCCTTTCCTCTACACATGCCAAAAAAAAAAAAAAAATCAGGACCACAACAAAAGATAATGGTTAAATGGTTAGAGCTTGTATTGAGTCCTGATAAGATCAGCCCCATTCTTCAAGGTTACTTTAGAAAACAGTGTGTACCAAGGGAGGTGGGGGGCACCTCAGGTAGCATGTTTTTGGGGGCAGCGTCGGGCCATGCTCCACACGCTGGCAGATGTCCAGCAGCTAGATGGGCACTGGAGCCTGCCAGAGAGGTCTATTGGAGGGGTATGTCCTATCTCCCCCTCCCCTCCCTTTTTCCTTCCCAATCTGGAGTCAAACCTGTTTCCAGCCAAAGCAGCAGAGCTGACACCAGCAGACCTCTGGGTCATGCAGAGAAGGAGGGAAGGAGGAGAGGAGAGGAGAGCCCCCAAGGAGGTGGGGAGAGGCGCCCGCCTTCCCCTCCACCCCACCTCTGAGACTGGGGATGAGCCCAGTCCAGCTGACCCTCTGAGGAGGAAGGGGAGAGAGGGTGCTCGCCCACCTCAGGAATGCTAGCATGTCTCTGAGCACATGCAGAGCGCCCCTTCTGAGTGCAAACACCCAATCACCCAATGCCAATTGAGCAGTCTTTATTTGGTATTTTGGATAGGTACTCCCACCTCTGAGAGGGGCAGCAAACTCAGGGACCATCCCCAAGCAGCAAATTCAGGGACTGCCCCTGGGCAGCAAACTGAGGGACTGCCCCGGGCGGCAAAAGCTCTAGCTATGCCATTGTTAGAAAATCAGAAAAAAAGCAGGTATTCACCCAAGGAACATCTTTATAGTAATGTCTGCTTTGAGCCTGAATTAACATAATCAGAATGTTGAACTCTAAGAAGTAGGAGTAAATCCTATAGGGGGTCCCTGGCAAAGTGCCCTCTGAGAGTTCCTTTCTGGTTTGGTGGAGCAACTGGGCTTAACTGGCAGTGGCTGGTGATAGCGGGCAGTTTACTCCAAACAGTGCATCTAGCAACAACAGCCTATTCATTCTTGTTCGTATTTTCATTTCTCTACAGTGCCCTTAACATCACATCACTCCAAAGCATTGTGGGAAAGTGAAATGAAGACCAGGCCCACCTGCCTGGCACTGTTTGAAACACTAGGCCAAGAGGAAAAACATAACAGAAACAGCTTTCCTAGGGCATTAGCGCCACAGCAACTGCTCTAAACAACCCAAATGCTGACGCCAGCCTTGAAATCATATCTTGATAAAAATTTCTAGAGCGGTTTATGAGTGATGCTATGTCTATACCTTACCACAATGATTGGATTACTGATTGTAATAATTGCAATTAAAACTTTTTAAATTACCCCAAGAGTGTGTATTGGGTTGAACAGGAAAGAGTTTAGAATGTAAGAAAAAAGGAGTTTGCAAGGACAGATCCATGATGCATGTGCAGACTGTTGTTGTTTTTTCTTGTAAAAAACAAACAAACAGCAGAGGACTCCAAATGCAACCATACCAATGATGTATGGGAATGGAAAGCCTAAACCTTTCCTCCTTGTCTGTATCACTTTATTTGTATTTTTCTTTTGGCAGGGAAATTATCTGTATTTTGTTTTTGGCAGGGAAATTGGGGAGGGGAGGATGTGGAAAAAAGATGCTTTCTCTATTGGCACCATTGCACTAATCACCAACTCTCCAACTATGAACTTGGTAGAGACAATGTTGATTAATCCTTTGTCATCCCACCTTTTCAGCTGCTTCTAAAACATCTCAATTTCTCTTTCTCCCACCCCCACTTTCCCCCTTTGTCTTCAGGCTTGCTTCGTTTGCTGCAAACTGAGTTCAGAATGAAAACGTAGTTTGCATTCAATTAACTGAGCAAAAAGAGAGGAGAAGAGGAGGTGAAATCTTGCCCTTCTCAGCAAGCTCTGTCAAAATCAGACTGCTGCAGCTTCTCCTAGCTTGTGTATCCTTCCTCATTAATAACCTTTGCCATCTTGACCACATTGTTATGTTGCTTGGCCACAGATGTCTTAGTTTTCATGTGCAAAATGTTACAGGGTATGTAGTCAGGCTTAGGGCTCCTAAGCCCATTTTAAAGCTAAAAACACACACACACACAACAACAACAACGGTTTTTCTGGGTGGTGGCTGTTCAGTGCAGGTGGAAATCCACTAGTATTAAACATTTCAAGCTCTCACTGACTTAAAATCAGCTAATCACATATTCTGCTATTTGTGACCAATGAATTGCTTAGCCTTTGTGTAGATACATTTTTTTGCTAGTGGTCTTCTTGGAGCTGTATAATTTGCTGACAAGAAGCTGTGTTCAGTCCTGGATAATCCACAGGCAGATTGGTTGAAACTGTGTTTAAATTCTGGGTCACCATGGCCAAGGTTTTGCTTGTGAAAGCAGTGCAGCTGGTGTAGGCTGGCTGCTTTGTGGCCTTGATCTGTGCTTCCTTCTTTCCATCAAGGGTCTCATAGCCCTACTGTTTTACTTATTTATAGACTGCATAGTTTTGACTCTAGGATGGCCACATGAAAAGGGCAAGGTGCCTGTATATTTAATTGTATATGGAAAAGGAAAGCTAAATCTGATGAAATCTTATCTTTCACACAACTGTTAAAGGTTCAGCAGCCCTATCTTCTTTTCATATGGCCAACCTATTTATTTCTGCTGCTGAAATTAATGCAAAATAGAGAGAAGAACAATTAAGGCTTCCCTAAAAATTTTGCTTTTCAGATATTATACTAGAATAATAAATAAATTTTGGAGTCTACAACTCCCATTATCTGTTACAATTTGCCATATTGGCTGGGGCTGATAGGAATAGTGTCTAAAATATGTGGAGAGCAGCACCCTGGAGAAGCCATAGAGTGTCACTTTCAGACAGATTTTAATCATAGAATCTCTCATTTTAGGAAATGTAAGCCTTGATCATACTCCTGCAATTTGTCATCAGGAGGTGGGCACAGCATCACCATTTGTTTTATAACTGTCTTCTGTCTTCCTTTAGTAACATAGAGAGCTTGTTTTGGCTTTTATGGTTCCAAACTGCTTGGGGGAGACACACCCTTCTTTAATATGAATGTACCTCTAATTTTCAGAAGGTCTTCTGGGTCCCCCTTAAAGGTCTGAAATGAGTGGGAGCAGAGGACTTATGTTTCTGGGATCCTTTTTAGACTCCTTTGAAAGCTGTGGGATTCTGGAAGTTATAGTCCAAAAATTAATTTCTCCAACCTGTATGATGGAAGCTATTAGGATATAGTCTTACTCCCTTTCTTCTGGCTTTCTAACATAGAACAAACATAGTTTGTCTTGTATATTTTGCTTAATTATTTGCAATCTGCCAGCTACTTTTATGTATTTCTAAAATGTGATTTTATTCCATCTATTTACCTCTGTTGTAAGCTGCCCTGTGGTTTATAGAATGGCAGAATATAAGTTTTTTAAGCAAACAAACATTACTCTTACCACTAAATACATGATGTATTATTTAACTGAACATCTATGAGATTAATTACGTTACAAATTCAACAAAACAGGAACCAAAGAAACACTTCTTGAAAATAAAAATGAGCCTTCATGGAACCTCAATAACTAACAAATGTGTATGGATAGCACTACCACAGTACCATCACTTTTACTACTAAAAGTGTTCAAGATTGTTTAATGGATAAGGAAGTGGTGATTTCTGGGTGATTCATGCAATAGATTAATAATATGTTGAGTCTCCCCCTGCAAGATCTGAGCTCTAATCAATTCCTAATTAGAAGCAAGGACCAGTGGGTTTTACTTCCAACTAAGCTTGTATGCCCACTGTGGCACTGTCTTTGCATGGTGGTGGGATTACGTCCTCCAATGAGTAAGAGACTATATTGACAGTAGTAGTGCTATGGGTAGGGTCTCCCATATCAGACAACCTTTTGTTGAAGAGCCAGACTAAATATGTCAAACAGTTGCTGGGCAGCAGCAGTATTGAGGGTGACACTCACAGAAGATCTCTTTGCAATAACAGGAGTGGCACCATAGCTAACTCTTTTGAGTACTGCACAGAAGGAGGCATAGTAAAGCCCTTTGTAATGTCTTTTACTACAGTCCAAAATGAAATAAGAGATAATGCCAGAAGACGAAACTCTGCTGGGGTACAGCAGAGGACAACTACAAGTAGCACTATGCCTAATGATGGTAATCAAATTGTAGGTTCATCCTCAAGTGAAATATTCAGTCAGACTTTACATTATATCCTTTCACTGCTTTTACTACATTTCTCGTCACTATTAATGCCACCTGATTTCTTCTTAGATTTTCATTTGCTGAGTAAAATACTGTAATTATCTGTTCTGTCTGTTTCAGTCTCTGAGTCAGAGTCCATTTTCATGTTCTGGAAGCAGGGCATGACAGGCCCACAGATTGGAAACATTAAATGTCCTTCTTCCAAGTTTGCAAGTCTGACCTTAACAAATCTGATGCAGGGATGGATGCAGGGGGGAGCAAGAGGAGGGAAGGTGCACATGTGCATTCCATTGCACACTCACTCAGGGGGACAGGGAAAGATATTCACATTTTCCCACTTTTTCAAGGATCTTGTGCCCCAGCCCTCTGTGAAAGTGGAATGCCAACTGTACGTTCCATTCCCCAAGAAAGGAGACATCAGGGATTGCAGTAGACCACTGTGAAATCTTCAACACAAGCAAAGCGATACTCAAAATTCTACAACAAAGCCTTTTACCATACATGGAGTGAGAAACATCAGCTGTCCAAGCTAGGACCAGAAGGGGCAGAGGCAGGAGGGATCACAGTGGAAACATACGTTGGATAATAGAGAGCATCAAATATGTTTTGAAAAAAATCAGACTGTGCTTAATAGATTATAGCAAAGCCTTTCATTGTGTTGATCATGAAAAACTATAGATTGCTTTTAAAGAAATGAGGGGTTTCACAACATTTTATTATCGTAATGCATAACCTTTATTTAGGACAAAAGGTCATTGTCAGGATAGAATATAGAGAAAGAAAACAGTTTCCAATGGGCCAGGGGGCTCAGGCAAAGATGTATCTTATCACCCTAGCTGTTTAACTTGTGTCCTGAACATATCATATGCGAAGCAGGACTAGACTCAGAAGAAAGAGATATGAAAATTGGGAGGAAGGAACATCAACAATTTAAGATATGCAGAAGACACCACATTACTAGCAAAAAATAGCAGAGACTTGGGACAACTACTGAAGAAAGCCAAGGAAGAAAGTGCAAAGGTAGGTTTATAGCTGAACACTAAGAAAACAAAAAATAATGAACACAGATGATTTACATAACTGTAATGTAGACAATGAAGACATTGAAATAGTTCCACATTTTCCATACCTTGAGTCAGTCATGAATCAGAATGCAGACTGCAGTCAACAAATAAGAAGATTATGGTTTGGAAAAGCAATTATGAAGGAACTCAATAAGATCCTCAAATGTAAAGATACATCGTTGAATACCAAAGTCAAGAATGTCCATGCCACTATATTTTGTATTTCTATGTATGATTGTGAAAGCTGAACAGCAAAGGAGTCTGATAGAAGGAGAACTCATTGAAGTGTGGTGCTCAAGGAGAGTTCTGCAGGTACTGTGTACTGCCAAAAAGTCAAATAAATGGATTGTAGAGTAAATCAAATAGGAACCGTTCCTAGAAGCCAAAATGACTAAACTGAGACTGTGCTACTTTGGACATATTGTGAGAAGACACAACTCAATAGAAAAGACAATAATGCTTGGGAAGATAGAAGGCAGTAGGAAAAGAGAAAGACCACATTACGATGGATAGACTCAACCAAGGAAGCCATGGTCCTGAGTTTCCTAGATCTGAGCAGGGCTGTTGATGACCGAGTGACATAAAGGTCTCTGATTCATAGAGTCGCCGTAGATTAAAGTCAATTTGATGGTAATTAACAACAACAAGCTTGTATGTAAAGGGAAGGGAACCTCTGGCTAATAAATGCTCTGAATCTAGCCCATAAAGGACCTCTCTTTCTCTCTGTGTGAAGGTAACACTTTGTCTTGTTCACCAGATAGAAACCTCATAATGCCCTACCTTTTGCAGATTTTCTTATCCAGCTCACTATCTCAGTTAAGAACACTAGTACAGACTGGGAAATCATCGTGTTATCAATAGTGCATAGGATCACAGTATATTTGTGACTTTTGAAATAAAGATGAACATGACATACTGTACTTTGTTATTAAAAATATTTATCATCCGCCTTTCAAATCAAACAAGGTACCCACGCCTAGGCAGTGTATGAAGAGAGAGAACACTAAAATAAGTTTAAAATGGTTAGCTAGATTAACAGCAGAGCTAAAACCACAATATTTCCTTTTATAGATAGAACAACAAAGATTGTTGCTCTATGCAAATTCATTCACTAGTCATATTTACATCCTATCTTTTGTTCAGTGAGCTTAGGACAACGTACATGGTTCTCCTTTTCCCTGCCTTATCCTTACAGTAACTCTGTGAGATAGATGAGGCTGAGAGAGTCAGGCTGGCCTAAGGTTATCAAAAAAATTTCAAGGGGATCAGAATCTCCTAAATCCCAGCATGTAGCTCTAAACCAGTACACTACCCTGGCTGTTAAAGAGTCACTTAAAAAAATATGAACACTGTGAATACTATGATTGGCAGTTTGGACAGGAGATTATTTTGTGACCTACCCTATAACAATACAGCTCAAATTATGGGGGGAGAACAATCAATAAAATAATCTTCAGAAGATCTAACAGAATCCAGATACTTAATTTAATTTTTAAAAATACTTAATTTACAATTTTAAGATGTTGAAGTAGTTTAAAATTCGAACAGAGCAAGCCCAGCACTCTGAAAGAATGGAGACTGAGCCACACTCCTGTTCTTGTTTGTCTTCAAGTCATTTATGATGTATGGAGACTCTAAGGTGAACCTATCACAGTGTGTTCTGGGACTAAAAGTGTGTGACACGTCACACTCTTACTAGGTGATAAATGCTCAGGTGAAGCTTTCACTTGGCACCAAAATAAAGCTAGTGTTGGCACCACCAACCCTCCAAGGGAGTGCATTCTACAAACAGGGTCCTATAGCTAAGAAAACCTCCTGGGTCTCCATGTAAATAATGAACTGCTCCCAGCAGTGAGACATGAAGATAGCAAAGCCCTTCTGCCATCTTAATGATAGGCAGATATAATGGGGTCAGGCAGTTTCTTAAATTGTTACTGGGTTTTACACCCCTGTTCCATGGTGTAATCAGCAAATATAATTTAATTGGTATGAGATATAAATTACACACTGCTATGGCTGCAATGCCATGCTGGCAAGAGAGGACTGGCTGAACATGTGCAATGCAAAAGTAGGTCAGGTAGAATCTCAGGGCACAGCCAAGTCATAGTCAGGGAAGCTCTAGCGATAATGGATTTGCAAATGTCCCTCAATGACTCGACCTTTAGAAACGATAGCACCTAAAACTGCCTTCACAGAGTGATAGATTGTTTTCAACCTTCTTCCTCTGTCCACTGAACCTCCCTTTTTGTCCCCTCGCCTGTTGCACCATTAAAGAGTTATCACAATTCCCATAAATCCTTTGTCACCTAATGCTAAGGCCATTAGCTCATTCTGGACCCCAATGTTTATTCTGCCACAGAGCCATTAGCACCTTCCCCCTCAGGGTAGAAACAAGATATTTAAATCCTGGCTCTGAGCCAGATAGCTTGTAGTAGTCTGGACTTAGGCTGTTACTCTGCTGTTATGATTCCTGTTCTTGTACTACCCTCAGACACTTAGGCTGAGTTATGTCACTTCATCTCTTCTCTCCAGCCTTGACTTCTTACTATCCAATTTCTCTTCCTTTTTCGTTCAGTTAGGCATGCATGAGTGCAAGACTGTGGCTCTTGTGTGCATGAGATTGTTAACTTCCCCCAATAAAACAAGTATTCTTTGAATCTCTGGCTGGTGTTCCTGCATTTATACCAGTATACACAAGTGTAAAAGATCCTGCTAGGTTACTCCACCCCCTGCAGTTTTCCTCATTGAAAGAATATTCCCCACTAATTAACAGAGGCACTGGCATTGCGGGTAGACCTCTGAGTCACCCATGTTTTGGAGTAACAAAATACCCCCTGTGATTGCCTTAATAGACCTAGCCTACAATCTTACAATAGGGTAATTGTGGACCAAAAATTACAACAGATTAACTCTCTTGTGAAAGTTTTTGTAGAAGATCATAATTTTATCCAGGTGTGATACACTCAGTTTAGCCATGTGCTTATCTATAGAAATTTAAGCTGTTACAGAAATGTTTTTCTGTATTGGCCAAAATAGGAACCAAGTGTCACTCATGTCTTATCAGAGCTTGAAAAAGTCACTGTTTGGGGCCATAGGTCTCAAAGTCTCCCAGGCAGCATGGTATGTGGACATACTAGCTGGAGGAATTTGGGAGATGTAGCTCCAAAATGTAATTTTTCCAAGCTCTGCTCCTTGGCAACTTAAGGGGAGAAAAGAATGCTTGCAACTTTAAAGCAGATGCAATAAATCAGTGGTTCTCAACCTGTGGGTCCCCAGATGTGTGTGGACTTCAGCTCCCAGAAGCCCTGAGCATTGACCATAGTGGCTGGGGCTTCTGGGAGCTGAAGTCCACGAACATCTGGGGACCCACAGGTTGAGAACCACTGCAATAAATGAAAATCAGTTTATATAGCATACAGTACATGAAAGAGTTAATTGTAGAGTTTGTCTGTTCCAAGGCGTTGCTAAGAAACACTGTTGAGGCTTATCCAATGAAAAGCACTAGTGATGACATAATATTGCTTCATGTTTTCTATCTTGCTAGTCCCTACTGGATCTCCTTTCTGGAGATTTGATAGGCTGCAGTACTCTGGAAAAGTACTCTGATAGGCTGCAGTACTCTGTTCACTTCTAAGACAACGGCTTCATCTTTCGTTCTATCTTAAAATTTAGATCCTATTCTAACTTTGTCGAAATTTACCTGACAATTTAACTCTCCCCAATCCTGCAGCAACTTAAAAGACATATTATGAATAGCTGTACAACCAAATCATCATCTTCTTTTTTATGTGGCCAAAATGCATTTTGAGCACTTGTTATGAGCTGCACAAAACAGTATTTTCCTGTCTGGGAACTGAAAAGCAATAGTGCAGTGGTTCTCAACCTGTGGGTCCCCAGATGTTTTTGGACTTCAGCTCCCAGAAGCCCTGAACATTGACCATAGTGGCTGGGGCTTCTGGGAGCTGAAGTCCACAAACATCTGGGGACCCACAGGTTGAGAACCACTGCAATAGTGAGATGTTGGCTATTTAACTGTTTGTCTATAAATGTATAGTGAATTTTCTGAATAGCTATAACTTTTTTTGCAATATGATTTGAAATTCTGCTTTTGATTGTTATGTTACCAAACCCTAACTGGCTTTGAGTTAGGCTAAAGTCTAACTTTGAGTTAAGTAGTCTCATAGAACGAATCCTAAATATAGTCAGCTCTCCACATTTGTAGGTTTGACTTTCACGGCTTTGATAATTTGTGAGTTTCTTCAATGCCTGCCACCCACCTCAGGCACTTCTTTTCCATGTGAGGCTTCCCTCTTGGCAACTCCAATTAGGCAGTGCCTGCCTGGCTAAGCATGGCTTGCAGCCCAATTTCTCAGCACCAGAAATCCTCTCCTGATGTCCTCCCACATGCCCAAAGAAGGAGATGTGCAAGAGAAAAGAAATATAGGGCCAGCATGCCAATCCACACCCTTTCCCCCTCTGTTTCCTATCCTGGTTCAGACACTGGGTGTCCACCATGCCTCAGTCCCCTTCCCGCAAACACATTTTGGTATTTATGATTCTACCACTTTTTCAGAGCTCCTGTGGCTCTATCCCTAATGAATGTGGAGGGCCAACTCTATTGCTTATAAAAAGTGTTAATTTTAGAAAGATCAAAGGAAGGCCATTTTCTGCATTAACACTTGGGCTGCAAGAAGTGAGATTTCCTTCTGAACATGTTTGCATAGAATTGTACTGTTAATATCATAATTCTATATTTATAATCAGGTTTGCCATGGCAATATTAAGGATAATACCTAAACTCTAGAATAAGTACTGGGATAATTCTATTTTTGTTATTGGACTATACTTGTTCAAGTCAATGAAAGTTTAAGCCAAGTTCAACTTAAAATCACTAGAACTTGATTCTCAGTCTCAAATAGATTGTTTTCCACTTCAGCTCTCAGAAGCAGTGAGGACAATTGTCAGGGATACTAAGAGCTGAAGTCTAAAAGACCACAGGATGAGAACTATTATTTTACAATAAACTCACTTTCAGCTAGCATTTGTACAGGATATTATCATATATAACTATAGTAGTATATGATATTGTATGAAATTATGGTATGATATGTGTGATAATGACTGTACAGTCATTAAGCAGTGACTGAAGAGGATCCAGAAAGCTTTTCTCTACAAATATGCTAGTTTTAGAAAGGCTGCTGTTAGAAACAGTAGAGAAGATGCAGTGAGTTGAAAATATGGTCGCCGGGGTGCTGGTAGAAGAGAGATAGAATGCAATAGAGTTGCCAAATCAGGAACATACCAGGCCTTGAGATTTCAGGGCCCAAACCTGGGATCTAGTGAAGGCAGCTTGTGGTCCTGATGATGTGACTTGTTTTTTGGGGTGGGGTGTGATCCCTTTCTAAACTTGTCTTGGGACCCCTCACCACCAGGAATGGACTCTGAATCTGTTGCAGCTTCCGCTAGAGTGTAGTGGTGCCTTTAGTGTGACAAGTGATGGCCATCTTTGTTATACAAACTTGTTTTTTTGGGGGGAGTGTCATATCTCTCTGAGCTGGTCTCAGCACTCTCAGTGGAGAGGGAGAGGTTTCCAAACTGGCAGAATTTTTTTGGGGGGTGGGGAATGTCCTTCACTCTTCAACAGAGTTTTTCTGGGGTTGGAAGTTTCTCAAAAGAGATCCTACTCCCTCTCTAAAACTCCTAGGTTCCTTGAGTTTTCAGTCTAGCCATGTTGGCCCTGCGTATGTGCCCTCTTGTTATAATTCTCTGCTTTACTTATATACCTGCAAAGTAAACACTACTGTCTTTTTATCTTGCTGCTTTCCAGGTTTGCTACCAGACAGGACTTAGAACCTTCCATGATCATACTTTGCACAGCTTCTACATTTGTGTATAGCTAGATAAATATTGTGTGCTCTGTATGTTTTCAAAATTGTTGACAGACATATGGGAGCAGAAACATGCTCCTACTGAATGAAGCTGAGTGCATAGATAGATCACATTCTATCTTAAAATGAGCACTTGTGTGAGGAAAACAAAAGCATCAAGTCCTGTAAAAAGCAAACAAAAAATTGCTGTGGAAATAGAACATGCTCCTATCTCCCTGCCATTCATTAGTCAGGCTGGAGGGTGAGGAAACACAGACCAATCATCAGTATTCAAAATTATACCATTCTCCCAACCCCTGGATAGGGTGCAGCATGCTTTATTATTCCTGCTTCAGAACTAAAATACCAGTACATACAAAATCACATTGCTGAAAGAAAGTCATTCAGATTCTTCTCAAAGACACATCCAGGTAAAGGAGATGGCCCTGCAGTACCATGTGCACATGGAAACCTATTCCTGCCAGTCAAGTGTGGTGGACTGTGTGTAGACATAGCACCCAACGTACTTTAAAGCAGAACAAAATGCCTTCTGTTTGTGAAATAAAATTACTGCTGCAAGAATTGAAAAACCTGCAGTGAACTGGAAACCAGCTCCTTGTGTCAAGAATGGAGGGACAAGCACAGACAGAGGTCACACAATGCCCCAAAGTATACACTTGTGCAAAACAAAGAAAAAGAAAAAGAAAAAAGCTACCATTTCCAAAAAATGGCAGCAAGGAAAACAGTTGCTCTTGCTCACAGATCAAAGAATCTCGGAGTTGGAAGAGACCACAAGGGCCATCAAATCTAACCCCCTGCCAGACAGGAATACAACATCAAAGCATTCCCAACAGATAGCCATCCTACCTCTGTTTAAAAACCTTTAAAGATGGTGGACTGTGCATGGAGGAGGGATCATACTTTAACCCAAAATGCAAGATTGTGCAACAAGAAGACCAAAAAACTGAGATGGTTCACACTTGTAAAAATGGTTGCCATTTGAATGGTGAAGCATTCAGGGGCTTGGAAATCTGTGAGTGGTGGTCAAAGGAGTTTGGAAGATCATAGGACTGACATTCACCTCGAACATTTCCATGAAAAATATCCACCCTATGGAAGAACACATACAAAGACCTGGTCTTTCCAGGAACAGGCCACAGAGAGGGAAAGGACAGAGGGTCCTGGGAACCTGTGAGGGTGGAATGGGGAGATGCAACATCTGGGTAAGAACAAGGGACCTAGGGAGGCTCATACATCTGTTACTGCATGACTGTATGCCCCTAACTCACAGACATTCATTGGTTGAAGCGGAGGGTGGGCGGAATTGGCCCAATTAGTGACATTCAAGATTGGCACCATTCTGGAAGACACATTCCTAGGGGAGGAGAATATGGTCCCACCTCTTCTCAGTTTCTTCTCTGCAACTCAGAGCTGTGAAGCTCAGATATCAGCGTGTTGCTGAAGAGTGAAACACCTCCCCATCTCCAAGTTCTGCCAGCCTGAAAACCTAACCCTCTCCATTGGGGGTGCTGAGACCAGCTCAGATAGGTATGACACCCCATCCTGCCAAAACAAGTTTGCACAACAGATATGGCCACTGCTTGTCACACTAAAAGCACCGCCACACCCTTGAGGAACCCCTAACCTATTCCTACTGCTTGGGGGTCCCAAGGCAAGTTTGGAGGGGGTGATCACCCCCTCAAAAAAAAAACAAGTTTGCACAGCAAAGAAGGCCAACTGCTTGTCACTGTACAAGTACTGCCACACACTTGGGGACGGCTGACATATTTGAAGCCCATTCCTAATGGTCAGGGTCCACTTGATTGAAAACCAAATTCCTAGTGGTAAAGGGTTCCAAGACAAATTCAGAGAGTGGTCACACCTCACCCTTGCCCCCTGCAAAAAAACAAGCTTGCCCAACAATGACCACCACTTATCACACTGAAAGCACCATCACACCATTGGGAAAGCCCTCAAAACTCATTCCTAGTGGTTGGGAGTCGCAAGACAAGTTTAGGGAGGAATCACACCCCACTCCAAAAAGCAAGTTTGTGCAAGAAAGATGGCCACCACCTGTCACACTGAAAGCACTGCCATACCTTCAGGGAAGCTCTGAAAGACTTGGAACCTGTTCCTAGTGGTTGGGAGTCTTGAGATGAATTCAGAGAGTGGCCATACCCTAACCTGAAAACCAAATTTTGTGCAACAAAGATGGCTGCCCTCTTGCGGGGATTTGGAGTTCAGGAAGATGGCTGTAATGTGTCCCACAGATTAATAGGGGATCCTTAGGGAATCCCTATAATTCTCAGAACCTAGGGGAGACCAAGAGCGGTGCCCCAAAGAGAATCCCCCAAAATTCCTTCAAAGGGAACTCCAAATCAGAAGAGTGGGACTAAAAGGGTACCCCTACAAAGGGGGTAGGGCCACCTGCCACTTTTCATTTGATGAAAACTATACCTAATACTACTGCCACATGTTCCAGGGGAGAGGCAGAGAACAAGAGACAGAAATGAAATCAATAATTAAAAGAGGAAGAAATCAAAAGGCTAAGCAGAACTGAAGGGTGAAAAATGTAGCACACTTTTTGCTAACGGAGAAACAACCCATATGTGCCTCTGGTTAAGAAAGGCTATTTTACTTTAACCATCCAAGGTAAAGTGAGAAAGGTGGAACAACTCTGGCAAATTAAGAATAATATAAGAAAAGTCACAAGGTAGTAATCTTCTATGTATACCATACTAAATGGCTTGTGAGTCACCTCAGTACTTTCTCTTGCGGATAGCTCCCTCCCACTGAGTCCTAGTACTGGCTGCTTTTTGAGAAAACTTTGAATAGGGAACCACTCTGAAGCACTCTAACCCTGAGATTCCTATCATTGCTCTGAAGCCCAGGAGACAGAGATCTTGAAATTAGGTCTTGAGATCTGGGAACTATAATACACACATACTGCTTTTTATTCCTGTTTCCGTTGCCACTGGTTAACAGTTAGCATGGCCTCACATGAACATGTGATCACCTTTAAACCTCTAAATAATTTTGATCTAGAATGTTTCAGAGACTGCTTGTGCTGTTTTAACTTGCCTGAGCCTGGTACAGTATTAAACTAAGATCTGATTGGTCGAGAATAAAAAGCAAAGTTGGGGGCTCCATGAACGTGGAACTCATTTCCCAAGGGAATTTTGCCCTTTTTGTTATTTTTAGGTGTGATGCGTAGGAAGACCTAACTGATTTGTTTTATTGGAGTCCTGTTTTACATTAATGTTTCATTTGAAGTTTCATATCATAAGCCATTTGTGAAGATTTTTTGCTTTGAAATAGGAGACCAATGTACCTTATAAATCAATATTATATAACTATTGAGCAATTTGGGGCTAGCAGTTACCAATTATGATTGTAAGTTCCTCTCTCATCAATCAGTGCAGTTTATCAAATCATCAAGGAATGCTTATGTAGTCATTTTAGATATGTGGACAGTAAAACTGGCCAACATGAATAAAATTAACATCTCCCCCTTACACAATTGTTCTTCTGCTCTTTTCTCTATTTTCTGCTAATTTTTCTCCATGGAGAGGTTACTCAAGTTTATCTATTCCTTCAAAAGCTATGGAGTCCTATTGTATGTTATACCAGTGGTTCTTAACCTTTTTAGTACTGAGGACCCCCTGTAAATATAATTTGTTTTAGGGGGGGCAAGACTTAACTCAAGATCTAAATATTTAGAATTAAATATTTAAATATTCAAATATTTGTCTATTTATTAAAGGCTTCTGGAGACTAGAATTCAACTTCCCATTCAGAGACTAGCAACCTTGGGGAAGTCACATTCTCTCAGCCTCAGAGGAAGGCAAAAGCAACTCCCCCTCTTGCTTTACAAATCTTCCTTTACCCCCCTCCCCCGTGATAGGTTCACCTTGGGGTTGCCCTAAGTCAGAAGTGACTTGAAGGCACACAACAACAAAAGGCTGCTGACAGGGAGCAGTTATTTCTACCCATCATGTCTCTCCTTTCTGAAAACTGATTTATTGTGATCCTCAGGCAAACGTATCACAGGGGTTTTGGCAAAATTTGTTGTCACCTTTGCCCTTCTCTGTGGCTGAGAGAATGTGACTTTCCTGAGGTCACTCAGTGGATTTCCATGACTGAGTGGGGGTTCAAACCCTGGTCTCCAGAGTAATAGTCTGGAGACTATTACATGCCTGCTGCCATATCCCTTTCGTCAAGGACTTGACAGCAGATGCGGTGCAGGCGCTGAAACTGCTCCCTTCTTTGCAAAGGAAAGAACAGTTTCGGTGTGCACACACACCTACTACCGAGTCCCTCAGTGCCCTCACCCCCTGCTGCTGCATCTTTGATTAAAGGGACATGGCAGCACACATGTGTGCGTGCCCAAATTGCTCACTTGCCTGCAAATGAAGGAGCTGTTTCAGCATCCGCAGCCCCCTACTGCCACGTCCCTGTTCCTGCTGCTGCTGTTGGTGTCCAGCAGCAGGGCTTTGTGGACCCCTGTGACGGCTCCATGGATCCCAACTTAAGAACCACTTCCATAAACAAATGCCAGAACATTTTTAAAAAGTCTTTAAGGTGTGACAAGACTCTTTGTTTTTATTTGCTCTTTACTTCTCTATTTCTCCCTCCAGCACTGAAGTTTATGAATAGTTTAAAGAATACCAACACTGTAGCAAGAATACCCACAAGAAAGCATGAGTTTTAGCATGTGGGAAAGTCCTAAATCCATAAATGTGGTAACACATGCCATGTTCATTATCATTCCTTTTTTTTTTTGTCTCCCAGCATCCTAGTCCAACAGTCAAACCTCTGTATCATGCTGACTCTCACACCATGCTGGCTCTCCTTCTTTTACCAACTAATAAACAAATTAGTACTCAATGTTCTAAGAGAATGCATTTACATATGCTACAACTGATTTTTACCTGGCACTTCCTTTTCTGTTTAGACTTTACAATTTATAGCTCCT
Organism: Iguana delicatissima; assembly: GCA_948472985.1. Classification (NCBI taxonomy): domain Eukaryota; kingdom Metazoa; phylum Chordata; class Lepidosauria; order Squamata; family Iguanidae; genus Iguana; species Iguana delicatissima. The sequence continues at coordinate 150,936 of CAOKZL010003221.1, read as the reverse complement.
GTTTCCTTATCCTGTTTCTTCCTGTTGCTTGTTCCTTATTAGTAGCACTCAAGCAGCACGGGCCAGAGAAAGGATAGCTGCAAACTGAAACTTGCTAGGAAAAAGAAATCTACTGTGTTGAAACTTTTACAATGTTCCTCTTGGAAGATTTTAATTTTTAGAGACATAAAATGATAACTCATACAGAGACAATGGGCTTGCTTTTTTTGGTTCCTTTTGTTAAAAAATAATTCTCTAATTGTAAAGTGGCTTATTAAAAACTATATACTTACTTACATCACTCCCATTATTTGGGGGGAAGTCTGAATTAGATTTCAGTCCTAATTCACTCAAAACTGTCTTATTCAGTGGGTGCTATCTTATTCTCATGTAGGGAGACCCTGAGTATATAGAATCTGAGATCTTCTCTGTACAAAGCAAAATTTTGATAGGACTTGCTTGGAGGCATAGATTACAACCTAAACCTTGTACACTTGCCAGTCAATTGAATAGGGGAAATATTGTAAAAGCAATGATTTATAATGGAAAATAAAATAAAGTCAATTGATCAAACAAATCTGCATATGTTCACTGAGTAGAAATAAGAAGCAAAATGTACAGAAGTCATGTATGTTCTCATAAGGAGAGCCAGCATAGTGCAGTTGTTTGAGTGCTAAACTAGGACTCTTGAGAGATCATGGTTCAAATTCAGCCATGGAAGTCCACTGAGTGACCTTGGACTGGTCACACTCTCTCTGCCTAAGAACAAATCTTGCAAAAAAGGGGGGAGGGGTCAGAGTCTCCTTAGGGTTGCCATAAGTCAAAAATGACTTGAAGGTACACAGCAACAACAAGATTCTGATAAACCAAGAGAAATGAAAGGGAAGAAGCCATAGTTCAGTGGCAGAGCACATGCTTCAAATGCAGAATATCCCAGGCTCAATCCTTGGTGTTTCCAGGTGGGTCTAGAAACCTGCCTGAAACCCCAAAGAGATTATACTAGTCAGTGTTTACAGTCCTAGGAGTCTGAGTCAGTGTAAGTCAACTTCCTATTTAAAAAAATATATCTATGAGAATGTCTTTCAGTACTTTGCTTCAGTACATAACTGCCAGCCTTTCAGAATGCCAAACGGATAAGAATTCTGACGCAGGGTGCTGGTATCTCAATATCAATATTGCTCAATACCTTCCAGGTATTGAGAAAAGGATACTTTTATAATACGATACTGCAAGGCAAAAATCACATTGCTTTATGGATTTTTATTTTTCTAATCCTTATAATCTTTCACACAACTTCTTACAGTGTTAATCATTAAATTCCTTTTTTTGCACGGCAGAAATCCGTTTCAAAACTCTATTTGGGCACCGAGTCTGTTTTTGAATTAAAGCAGCAGCGTGTTCCCGAGGAGCCCAAGGAACAGTGCCTCCTCTCCTAGACAATATTAACATTAAAATGCCGCCCTAACCAATATGAAAATATTCTGTTGAACAGGAAAGGCTTCGTATACATAGAACAAAACAAACTTAGGTGTTTCGTTGGTTTGGGACTCGGAAATCTATATTCAGGTCCCCACTGAGGTATGCAATTCGTAAGATGAGGCTTGTCTCTTTCTGTTTGATCTACTGACAGGATTTTTGTAAGTCAAAACAAGGGAGGAGAGCCACGCAAGGTGCCTCTTGCTCACTGGAGAAAAGACGGGCTACTAATACAACATAACAGCAGCAACCACATTAACAGTGGGACCCCCACAGTTGGCTGGTTCAACGCGTGGTATAGGGCTGTAGTTTTGCAAAATGGCAAGAAGTCCAAAGGACACGAAGGAAAACTATTAAAAAGCCCCATACTTTTAAAACAAGTCGTCAGAAAAAAGGGCGAGGGGGCTGCTGCTTCCAACCCAGCTCCCAGCAGGACTTCCTCCTCCTGCCGCTCTGCTCCTTTGGGCTCCAATTCTCCGTTTCCTCCCCGGGGCGGACGGAAGGACAGGCGGGTAGGGAGAGGCCGCTCTCAGCCCAGCCCAGCCCAGCCCAGCCCGCTTTGGGGGTGGGACTCGGGCGGAGCTGTACTGCTCCTCCCTGCCCGGCGACGGGGGATGAGTTTCCGAGCGCGCCGGAGGGCGGAGGTCGCCTCCTCTGAGGGGAAACCAGAGCGGTGGTGGGCTGGCGGGGGGAGCTCTGAGGAGACAAAGCTCCGAGTGCGAAAAGGGCTGGGATCTAAGCGTAGGCCAGGCGCTGGGGAGCCGAACAGAGCGCGCGGGCCAGGCGGCTTCTTGCAACAGGTTCCCAGGGAGGCAAGGAAGGCCGCTCCACCTCCCCAGGCCCCAGCCATTGGTGTCTTCCTCGGTCCTGGAGGGCAGAAATTGTACAACCCGCCTCAATGCGGTTCGGAGCCAAGATGATGCCGGTGAGTGTATGTTTGCGTGTGTGTGTGTGAGAGAGAGGGAGAGTGCTGAGCAAGGGGGACGGAGTGGTGGCGGCTATGATGGTGGTCGCCTCTGGAGGGACGAGGTCAGACGAGGGGAGTCAAGGCAAAGGGCTTGGTCTGCGCCTGGTCTTTGTCGTCTTGGGGTATTTACGCTTTCTCTAGGTGTAGCACAGATAGGGCTGGTTAAATACAGTCTACTCCCCGCTCCCGCAACTTCCCTGAGAGGAAGCAGTTGAGGTGGGGGAGTTGGGAAGAAGGGCTTTGTGGTCGAAATGTAAAGCCGTAAGCGGTTGCATGTTTTCTTCTTCCCTGGCAACAGTTGGTGCTCTTTCGAGGGGCGGGGGAGAATGGCTGGTCAGCCCACCTCCAGGGATCTAAGATGGGGCAGCTCAGGCTAGGGAGGGACAGGAGGATCAGTACTTGCCAGCTGCCCTGGCGCCTGTTAATGCGACAGAGCCTGTTAACAAAATGGGGAGCTGAACTATTAGCCCGCTGATTACACTTCTTGTTGCCTGCCTAGTTGGTTGTGATGTTTCCCTTTTCCCAGGATCGTTTCCTATCGGTCAGACAAACTTTTACCGACTCCATTCTGTAAAATGGAGGCACAATTAACTTCTTGTAGCACAAAAACACAAATACCAGCTAGGGTCGTTGTGCTCCATAGGAAACTGAATTGTTGAATGAGGGATGGGGAGAAGGAATCGTTTCTGAACAAAACATAATGGAAGATGAAGGCTGCTTTTCAAGCACTTAAAGGGATACTCGAGATTAAGCATTGCAAGGAAAGTTTAAAATGAAAGTCTTGCTGTTTTCTAGTGTGGTCTTTTTGTTCAATGAGATGACTTTGTTAAGTCTGTATTATACTGTACTAATTCTTTATCTTTTTGGGGGCACCAGAGTTGAGCTAAGAAGCCATCTGGTAGTTCATTATTCTGCCAAGAAAGAATAGCCTTAATTTGTTTTGGCATATGAACTTTCCTCAGAACATTCCCTCCCATGTCCAAAACTGCCGCCTTCTCAAGAGTTACTTAAGTCTTATGTAAATACTGAAGACATGAGCAAAACTGTATGCTTATTGTTGTGTGCCATCATGGAATTTCCAACCTATGGTGGCCTAACGTAAACCTATCCTGTGGTGCCTTTCTCTGAGGCTGAGAGAGTGTGACTTGCCCAGGGTCACTCTTTTTCCATGGTTGAATGGGGATTTGAGCCCTGGTCTTCTAGTGTCCTAGTCCAACACTCAGACAGCTACACCATACTGCTGTCATACAAAACGTGTAACTAGTTTCAAAATATTTCAATGACTGAAATTCCTCTATCACATTAGGTTTCCTAAGAGCAATGTAAGGCTGATGCTTTACACATTTAGCTGATAGACTATGGAAAACACTTGTTGGGAAATGATATGTGAAGGCTGTATGTCAGTGCAATGTGCATATTAAAGCACATTTATTGGTCTCTTGGGCCTACAGAGACGAAACAAATTACTTTCGGATAGGATTTTATGATGAGTAATGCACACAAAAATGATAGTTTGCATAAGTGTCCTTCTGTTTGTGGTGCCTCTTATGTTGGTGTTGAAGACGGATAAAACAATAGTGTTGTGTGATATTTTAAAATGCAGGAAGATTTTTGTTCCCCTTGTTGCCTTGGTCAATTTAAAATTGCATGTAGCCATTTCAAAAAGAGTGAAAACAAAAGATCCAAGGCATTTTTCTGGCAGAAAGTATATTATGTGCATGTGCACACCAATGCTTCTCATAGTGTGTGTGTTAAAACAACTTTGTAATTGCTTTCATGCCCAAAGTTGTCTATTTTTCGAAAATCAGACTTTTTTAGCACTCAAAAACTGCTAAATATGTTTTTGAGAAATATAATTTGCCATTCTTCTCCTTAATGCTTCTCAGAAATTAATACAACTGCCAGCCACTGCCAGACTTCTGACTCTTTACTCTCTGTGTCTGCCTAATTCTGAAAACTTTTTCAACACACAACATATTTTAATTTGGGTGTTTTTTATAAAAGAGAGGTGACTTATACTGCTTTGTGCTAGAATTGTAATTTTATTGCAGTTCTGTGTACCATTCACTTTTCTTGCTTTTAGACACTGGGCTCTTTGTCTTGTTGTGGATAGAGCACATATCTACTATTGAAAGAAGTGAAAAGGAGCTTGGAATATAGCTGTGGTCCACTTCTGTTGAGTTCTTCTAATACTAACACAATAATCTATTGTCTGTTGGATTTGTGATGTTCTATTTCTATTGGTAAACTGATAATCTGGTGAAGTATTTTTTTCCCAGAAGGAGATCACAGTCATACTTTCAAGAGGCATTAAGAGTGTTTTAGTAGAAGAGTAATTTCACTTTGGAATATTCTTAATTTTTTATTTTTTAGATTGTTTAAAAGAACAATTAAACAATCCAGATAAACAATTTACATGCATATATTGACTGATGTTTTTGTGTATTTTTAATCTGTATGGTTTAATAATTTGTAAACTTGAGTCTCATTACTGGGAAAAGGGTAAGATATAAATAAATATAACAACAACAACAACAACACACATCCTGTGTTTCTTCCATTGAGCATAGGTTAATGTACAAGACATTAACTTCCCATTTTCTTTTCACAACAGTGTTTTGAGTTAGGTAAGGATGAGAGAGTATGCCTACCTCATGGTAACCCATGGAGTCTCGTGGACTTGCAAAGGATAGAACCTGGTTCTGCAAGATTCCAGTTGAACACTCTAATCACTATACAACATCGGCATAGAAACAGGAAAGACGCTCTGTTAGACAAGAGATCTTTATTATCTCTTGCTTAGATGACCTTGGGCAAGTCATACTCTCAGCCTCAGAGGAAGGCAGAGGCAACCTCCCTCTGAATAAATCTTGCCAAGATATGCCTAAAGGTCGCTATATCAGAAATTACTTTAAGGTACACAACAGCAAAATGTTTCATTGTTCCAGAGTTGCTAAAGACTTCCATAACTTATCAAAACAAAGATGTTTCTTCCTCTGAAATAAAAGAGCAGTAGTTTAGAATTGCCTGGTAGAATAAGTCAAAGAAAATATACACTATTAAAGTTGTTGTTATTGTTGTGTGTTTTTAAGTAGTGAACCTATCATGATATTTTCTGGGGCTGAGAAAGTGTGACACACTCGAAGTTACCCGGTGGATTTCTGTGGCAGAACAGGGAATCAAACCCTGATCTCAGGGCTGTGCTCTCAAACCACTACTCTATGTTGCCTCTCATGCAGTTAAAATAGCTAATTTCAAATCAGTTAATATAAAATGGTCAGACCTCTGAGAAAGTTGGTGTACTTGGCAAAATGAATAAACAAAATGGTAGTAGGGTGTGTGTTTGAAAGATTATTCCAGTTAAGCTAAGGAAATTGCAGCTTGCTTAAGTCCCCTTATTAGCTAATCTCTGGTCTATCATGGAGTTTGCCCAAAATAATTAGTTAAACATTATTAGCATGTGCTAACTATCTTCTGTACATATAGCCAAAGTGTACATACAACTGAAGACAGGGGTAGGTGTGGATTTTCTTATTTTCATTGATATTTGTAGAGAAACAGTTTAATCAGCTTTGCTAGTTGGTAAGAATGGTTCTGGTGAGAATTATGTCATGAAGTCATTATTTTTGATTATGTTCTTTTAGATACTGTCAGACATCTCAAATTGTTACATTCTACATATGTTTTATTAGTCATATTTTTATATATTTCTAATGTATTTTTGTCATCGACTTATGCAGTGGTAGCACAAAGCAGTGTAGCCTTTATATAGCAACTGTGAGATACTGCTGGTGTGAAAAGGTTGAAGGAGAAGTCATTGAAGTTTTTATTGCAAAATAATCATTGTATGTTGTCCAGCTAGTTAAATGAAGGATTTTGCTTCAATCTATGAGTTAGATTTATATTCTTTTTCATTCTTGCAGCTCATATGTGGTGTCTTTCCTTTCCTAATAACCTTCCTGTGAAGTGTTAGGCTAAGAGACAATGATCTTGACCCTGGCAAAGAGATTTGGTATATGCTGTGCCGCATTAGTTTTTGATTGAAATTAACTGCTTTGTTAATTTTTTTTTAATCTGATGGTTATATGTGGAAAGGACTTGTTTTGATAAGAGAAATCGCTATTATCACATCTGTTAATAATACACTGTATGGATGAAGGAAAGTACAGTATCTCAGTAAGTTTTACCTAAAGTTCTATAGAAAGCAAAATGGATGTCATCTTGTAAACAGTATACTAGTTTGTGGTCAACAAAGGACACCACAGTGGAAACTAAACAAATTCTGCTGTAACAAGTAATGATATAAATCTTTTAATGAGGTAGTGCCTGTGGAGATAAAGAGTTAAAGTGAGTGATTAAGATTGTCTCACTCTTCCACATGCTTTACATGTGTGGGAGTGTGACTGCTGCATAGCAGTGGTGATGGGCTAAAATACTTTTTGAGAACCAGCATTTTTCTATTTACTTTTTTTTTTATTTCCACGTATCCATGCAATTCCACATATCCGTGCAATCCATGTTCTAAAAATGTATAATCTTTTTTTTTTAAAGATATGATTTCACTTTAAATCTGACTATTCTTAGAGGATGGAAATTACCAGTTTGTCCTTGTGTTCCAGCTAAAATTAAGTATGAGAAGCAGGCCTTAAGAAGTAGGAAAAATAGCCTGTGTTGTTAGGTATCCTGAGCAGGTTTGTATGAACTCCCTGGTGTTACATAGTTGGAACATCATCAAGCCCTAGGATTAGCTAGCTCAAAACTGATAAAGACTGACTTTAATATAAGTCTAAAGGTCTTCGTTTGTCAATGATTTTGGTCTTGCATTTTAAGCAGATCCGTTTCTTTGGGCTCCTCGTAGTCTGTGATTATTGTCACAGATGGGCATCAGATTAAATGCTAGAAATAATTAAACTTGTTTAGACCTATTGACATTTGTGAGAGATTGTTCAAACAACAAGAAATCAATGCTGTGGAGCTTTTAAGTATATGCAAATAATTTTGTAGTAGATGTGTCAATGTGTTTAAGGCATTATTGAGAGGAAATTCTTAGGAATGGATTTAATTTACACAAGGAAAGACCAAAAAATTTAAAATTGAAATGATTAATGTGCTTCAAGTGTTTTATTTTTAATAGCATGATTTTTTATGTGTTTGTATTAAGATTTTAGAAACACTTTACATGCAGTGTAAAACCTCTGTGATTCTAGACTAGTAATTCTTAAACCTGGGGTCCGGGGAGCCTTGGGGTCTGCAGAGCCCTCACAGAGGGTCTGTGAAATCCTGCTGCTGGACACCAACAGCAGCAGCAGCAACAACAGGGACATAGCAGGGGAGGAGGGACTTGCAGGTGCTGGAATTGCTCTCTCATTTTCCTGATGAAAGGAATATGGTGGCAGGTGTGTGTGCGTGCCCAGATCAGAGTTTGAATCCCCACTCAGCCATGGAAACTCACTAGGTTACCACAGGCAAGTCACATTCTCTCAGTTTCAGAGAAAGCCAAAGGTAACAAATCTTGCCAAGAAAACCCTCATAATAGGCTTGCTTTAGGCTCACCATAAGTCAGTTTTCACATGAGGAAGATATTATGGCTAGAAAGAACCTCCCCCTGTTAGCAACATTTTGTTGTTGTGTGCCTTCAAGTCACTTCAGAGTTAGAGCAACCTTCAAGTTGGCTAGAAATAACCTTAAATTTAAATATTTAAATTTTGAGTTAAGTCTTGGGGGTCCCCAGCCAAAAATTGTATTTGCATGGGGTCCTTGGTAAAGAAAATATTAAGATCCACTGAGCTAGACAATTCTGGAAAATCCCTTGGCCAGGGTCCAAAGTGGTTGTTCCATAGACAGATTTCCTTTTTTCAACAGCCTGGGAGGAGGTGATGTGCCCTCACAGTTGCAAGGTCTAAAAGTGGCTCTGAAAGGCTGAAAAAGCCACCAGATTGTTTCTTTGGGTGGCACAGAGGCCTGCAGTAAAGAGGAGAGGAGAAGAAATTCCATTCCCCTGGTGGTCCAATGGCAGTGTGATTTTTATTCTAGGCCACTGTCAGCACACTTAGGTTGTCTTAGACTATCTTCAAGATGGCTGTAGCTGAATAGGTTCTTCTGAAGTTTTAAATAACTTCTTTTACGTATTTTCCAAGTGGAAAGCGCATGCAGTGAAGGAACTCTTGGCTATTTTTTCCCCATTATTTGCAATTGTGATTTCAGAATAGTACATTCTGCTGTAGTTTTTTGGAGCAATGAATGAACATTTTTACCAGTAACATTTAAAAACAAACATGTGCAACATATTAATAACCTATAGGTACCCTTCACAGAATGCTGTAAAACCTGAAATAAAAATTTCAAGGGAGGATTAGATAAGTGAGTATTACATTATTGAGGTTTGCTTGTATGATGAGTAGAAATGCATAATATTTCTGAATATAACATTTGCATCTTACCATCAGATTGGAAGAAAAAGATTGTCTTTACTACCTTGACTAATCTGTAAACTTTTCATCTTTCAGCAATGGGAAAGAAAGGTATTTGTTTGTCTGAGATATGTTTTGGAAATTCTGATAACATTAGGTAACAAGTAAAACAATGTTTCTGTACCTAACATTAAGTTTAATCTTTATATTTAAGTGCTAGCCATGGGTTACCAGTAACTGAATGTCGGTGAGAATATGGGATTCTGTGTAATTCTCAATGGTTTTCTTAGTGCACAGACTTTTTATCAGTCTGTCTGTGTTGAAGGAACTATCGACTTTTCCAAAATCCATTGGCATTTTAATTAATATAGACACCTTGTGAACTTTTCTCCCTTTCTTGTCTTTGTTTTGTTTCCAGTGCTTTCTCGCCCCGTCTGTGCATACAAACTAAGTGGGTTGCTAAAACAGGGAAATGCTGCTTTCTATACTTTCTGCTAGTTAACAAAAGGCTAGTCATTTTTATAGGTTCATAATTTTTGTGATCTTATTTATAGGACTGAATAAGTTGGCTTCATAATGCTTTCTGGTTCTTGGTTTTATTTATTATCAGTTTTATTTAACAGTTTATCCCTGAAAAGTCTGTCTAAAAATGAGGTAAGCCCTTTGAAAGCACAATAGGCATGAAGCATACAGCAAGTTTCTTCCTAGTGGAGTAATATTCACAACATAGTTGTCTTGCATTCTCGTGGTAGTCTTCGATTCATATGCCTATGATAAGGCTGATCTTTTACAATTGAGGGTTGGCTCCTAAAGGTTATAATTGTCAGGTGTCCTGACTGCAACTGTTTTTGATGTCTAGGTATACGTTAGTACCTTTTACCTAGAATATCATCAGTAGACAAGTGATTGAGTTAAGAAGATTGAAAGGATTGGTTATGAGGCCCAAATACATGCTGTGGGGGGTTTAGATAGGAGTGCTGTAAGCCAGCATCCTTCTCAAGGGTGTATATATCACATCTAAAATCTGTTTTACTCTGTACTAGTTTTAATCTCCAGTTGTAGGATCTTGGGCATCAAGGAAAGTCCCAGTCAAAGGGTGGCATTTGGTTGGTGAAATACTGGAGGAATCTTTTGCTTGTGGTGGTGTTATTTTTAGGTTGAGAGGGAATAGTGCTCTTTCACGTAGACAAGCAACAGGACTGGGAGATAATGGCTAGGGGTGTCTTCTCACCCCTTTTTCCTTTGGCTAGAACAGCTAATTGCTGTTCTTGTAGAAGGAGAAGTGCTACTGCAGTCCAAAGTCTTGTATTACTGAGTACATTTCAATTTATGCAGCACATGGAGGTGTGGATCCTAGGAGAGATGAGAGTCACTATGTACATATCAGACCCATGCCCTTCCAGGCTCTTAAAAGCAGCCAGAGCAGGATCAGCTGAGTGGGTTAGACAAGTAGTGAGTGCCTCACTGCACCAAGGTAGGGTTTCATGCTGCCTGAAAGAGGCTTTGGTTAGGTTGTTAACGAAAAGAAATGCTCCCTCAATCCACCATATTATAGAATTACCAATATCCTGTTCTTGGACAAAGATCTGGAGCATGTGGAGTCTCCTATCTCCATGGATTCTTGGATGAATTGTATTATCTGGAGCCATTTCAATCTGGCTTCAGGCCTGGCTATGGATGGAGATAGCTTTGACCATTCTGGTGGATATCCTATGCTAGGAAGTGAACAGAGGGTGTGTGTCCCTGTTTATTCTGCTGGACCATCTATCAACTTTCAATAGCCTTGGCAATGGTATCCTTCTAGTCTGCTTCTTCAGAAGGGGCATAGTTTCTGTCAGGTCACAATGCATCCCTGTCATAATATTTAGGAGAGGGAAACTCATGTGAAGGCATGAGTAATGTGTATTTGAATGTAAATGCTTAGCAGCTTTACAAACATATGTAACCATTGCTAAAGGTTGAGAGGTACCACATATATTGAACAATGCTAATTGCTGTTACATTGTATCCTGTAGAACACTTGCTATTACTTGGTAATTGAAAGATTGGGGTGAGCAGGGTAAAGTGAAAGTGAACACTGCTTTGCCTGGTGCCAGATTGTTATGAGAAGCAACTGGTGGAGAGATAATGGGGGAAGGTATGCAGACAGGTCAACAGTGGCCAAGGACAAGATGGGAAGAACCAGGCACTAGCATGGGAAAGCGTACAGTGGTCATGAGTCACATGTAGTAACCAATGAATGCTTTGTGTGCCTAAATTTGTATTGATAACATATAAAAGTAGTAGATTGCTTTTGTTAATCAGTTTCAGCAACTTCTGTGGCAGTGTGCTGTGATTGCTCTTCTAATCCTTGAATAAACACTACTGTGTAAAGTTGAAGGCTGGAATCCATAGGTTGTTGTGGGTTTTCTGGGCTTTGAGGCCATGTTCTATTAGTATTTTCTCCTAAAATCGAATACTAATAGAACACGGCCTCAAAGCCTGGAAAACCCACAACAACCTAAACACTACTACTCATAGTGTGTTTGTGGGTATTGGGTTATCCAGTACATGAGAGTTTAACAGTGCTTCTGGTCCTTCTTGGAGGAGTGAATTCAGAAGGTTATGTTTTATTGTTGTGTCCCTCAGGACTCAGTGTGTTCAACATATTCTTGAAATAACTGAGAAAGGTTATCTGGAACTTAGGGATTCAGTTATGACACTCAGCTCCATCTCTCTTTCTAATCTACAGGCTTCCCCCACTTATCTGGTGGCTTAGGGACTAGAGCACTGTCAGAAAGTGGAGGTGGTCAAAAAGTGGGACCTATCTACTGTATCCAGGTTGCTTGTGGACAACCAGGATTGGAGTGAATCCCTCAGCCATCACAGAGTGGGCAACGCATGCAAAAGAAGGCTGCTTCCTGCTCTGTGGTGGCTGACAATGGTGCTGTCCCTATCACAGTTGGATGTAGGCAGCTGGAGCACATGGTGCTCCTAGGAGGAGGCTGTTTCTTGCACTGCAATGGCTTACAGAAACACCATCCCTAGCTCAGTTGGTGGTGGGTGGCCAGTGTTGTGATGAAGCCCTTAGCCATTGCAGAGCAGGTGGTACTTACTGGAGGAGGCTGCTTCCTGCTCTGTAGTGGCTGGCTGTGGTGCCATCACTATCCCAGTTGCTTGTGGGAGGCCTGGTTAGGACAAAGCACTTGACCTTTGCAGAGTAGGCAATACTTTTGGAAGAAGGCTGCTTCCCGTTCTGCGATGGCTGGCAGTTGTTCAGTGCCTGTCGTGGTTGCTTGTGAGTGGCTGGGGTTGAGACAAGGCCCTTGGCCATCATGGAGCGGGTGGTGGCTCTGGGAGTAGGCTACTCCGCACTCTTTCCTTAGGCAAAAAGAATTGGTGAAACAGCAGACTCTCTCATTGAAAGAACAGTACACACCTATAATTTAGAATGGTTGAAAAAGTGGGTCATCAAAAAATGAAGTGTTAAAAAATGGGGGACACCTGTAATTCCAAAGAAGCTGTTTCATTGTTAACCAGAGTCTGCTGTCAATTATGGACTAGATCAGTGGTTCTCAACCTGTGGGTCCCCAGATGTTTTTGGACTTCAGCTCACAGAAGCCCTGAGCATTGACCATAGTGGCTGGGGATTCTGGGAGCTGAAGTCTACGGACATCTGGGGACTCACAGGTTGAGAACCACTGGACTAGATGAAGGTGAATAAATTGAAACTCAGTCCAAGTAAGACAAAGGTACTCCTGTTTATTTGAAAGGCAGATCAGGGATTTTGATTGTGCTGGATGGTGTTAGAATCTTCCTGAAATCTCAGGCTCATAGCTTGGGCATACTTCTGGACTCAGTCCTGAGCTTAGATGCCCAGATTTTGGTGGTGGCCAGGAGTGCACAACTAAAACTAGTGTGTCAGCTGTGCATTCATGGAGGTGTTAGACCTGCCTACAGTGATGCGTGCTTTGATGATACCCCATTTGGACTACTGTAGTGCATGTTATGTGGGGCTGCCTTTGGAAACTTTTTGGAAATTTCAGCAGGTCTAAAATGCTGTGTCCAAACTGCTGACTGGGGCTAGTTACAGGGAACATGTAACTCCTTTGTTGAAACAACTTCAGTGGCTATTGATTCATTTCTGGGCACAATTCAAGTAACTTTAGATCTATATGGCTTAGGTTCAGATTTATTTATTTTATTAAATATTTATAGTCCACCCTTTTTCTGCATATCTCAGGACAGCTTACAATAAAATCAACTTAAAACAATAAATAGTTACAAAAGTTTAAAAGATTGAAAACATAATCAGTAGTTTTCAATTTAAAAAAAGTCTAAAACTGGTTAAAACAATCTTAAATAATGTAACTATAAAACATGTGTAGCCTAGATAAAATCAGTTTGGTCCAAAGGCTTTAATAAAAAACTGGGTTTTAATGGTCCTGGAATGATTCTAATGTTGGTGCCAGTTGGGCCTCCAGGTAGAAGAAATTCCCTAAACCCTCAGATATGTGCAAAACTGTGTCTCCCTGTATATGAACCTGCCCAAATCTTAAAATCCTTGAGAGAGAGATTTTTCTTGGTTCCACCACTGTCAGAGGCCTGTTTGTTAAGGCCACAGAGAGAGAGAGCGCCTCCCATTGGCTGTTCCCAGGCTGTGGAATTCCCTTCTACTGAAACCTGGGTTGGCCCTCTCTGGATTTTTGCCAGTATTTGATTTAAAAAGGCATTTCATAATTAATTGCTTGTGTAGGAGGGTGTTTTTAGGGTATGTGTTTTGTATTTTTATCTTTTTTTCTTTTAAAATTATTTGTACTTCTAAAGTTAATGGTGTTTTAATGTGAAAGCACGTTTAATATGTATTTTAACGTCTTTATTATCAGGTTTTTGGTGCTATCATATTTTGACCTTGTTGCAAGCTGTCTTCAGTCCCATGTTGAAAGAAAGGTGGGAAATAAAAGAAAGAGTGACTGCAAATGCCCTCTAAGGTGCCTTGTTTTAGTGGTGCTCAAGCCCCGCCCCATAATGCATTGCTGTAAAACTGGTAGCGGACCACACAGCTCAGTTCTGTATCCAGTAGGAATACCCTCTTAAATCAAACAGGAAATGCTCATTTTAAAGGAGTTAAATGGCTTGTTGCCAAAATTTAGTGGCAAACCATGAAAACCTTGTTAAATGAGGCATTTCCTACTTGCTTTAAAAGTGGTTTCCCATCTTCCTGCTATGTTTTGGTGTTTAGAATGGGAGTGTAGCCCATGTTGGGTTCTGTGGCGAAGGGAATTAGCATGTGAATTGTTAGGGCTTCTGCTAGCAAAAAAAAGAAAAAGAAAAAAAAAGGCTTTCCTGTTTAGGCATGCTTTTTGTCCCCGGGCTTATTATTGGTTTTTCTAATAAGTGACTGGCTGCTGTTTTTATTTGCTCTTTTGATTGTTCTAATTTTTTTAAAACTTTTTTATTGTTATGTACCTTTATGCGACATTGCAGTTTTAGGTGTTATTGCCTTTAGATGCTGTCAGTGCTTGGTCTGAGAAGCTGTTCTTGCTTAGAAAGTTCTAAAGAATAAATGTTTTTATGTCACACATTTGAACAAAGGAATGAGAGAGAATTCTTGAAATCATTCACATGCACTTTTTGACTTGAGAGCCAATTGCAGTTTGAGCATTGGACTATGACTCTGGAGACTGAGGTTCAAATCCCTACTCAGCCATGGGAAGCCATTTGGGCAAGTTACGCACTTGCAGCCTCAGAGGAAGACAGAGGCAAACTCCTCTGAACAAATCTTGCCAAGAAAACACCATGATGGGGTCACTATAAGTTGAAAACGACTTGAAGGCACACAACAACAACAAAACTTTTTGTCTTATGAGAGGCTAGAAGTTGTTTATCTAGAACTGACATAGTTACAAATCTCATTTTCAAGAATGTAATGTGAAATAGTTGACACTTTAATATTTGTAACCAAATTAAGACACATGAATAGTTTGTATGTTGGTTTTGCATAGTGGCACTGTGCAGCTGGTGAATAAAAATTTTAAACAATACTTTTTATTCTATAAATCATGAGAACTCAGTTTGTTGAATGCTGTGAAAATGTTTTCATTAGACTTTCTGTATTCCTTCATGGTAACTCTTTCAACTGTGAAAAGATAGTAAGATAAAAACGTATTGTTTCCTAGTTACTTTGTTACCAGTTTTTATTCTCATTTGTGCTTCTATTCTTGTTTGGTTTTGTTTCAATCAGTTCAAAATTATTCACACCATTGTCTCCAGCTTTATTTTATGTTGTTTCCAGAAAGCCAGCCCCATTCTCATATTTTGACATATTCAGTTGTTGAAATAAAAAATATTTTCTTTAGATGAGAATGTGATATAAATGCCTTTTCTCTTCCTTCTGTTATTTGTTTACACTGAAGCAAGGAGACGTAATTCCAGCAGTTTTATTTATTTGTTATTCATAGTTCATTTATTTTAAATTGAGAAATATTGGTTTTAAACAGAATCTGTTCTGGAGGGTTCTAAGAGTGGCTTTTTATGGGAAGGGAGAATGGTGCAGGTTATATGCCACACCTTTTACAGGCACAGGTGGTTTTATAGTGCAAAGCAGTGATTGGGTTATAGCCATGTCTTGGGACGCCAACATAAAACCTCATATATAAAAATAATCCTTTAAAAATACAGTGAGCAACTACCAAAATAATGTGGGGGTTAAACTGAAATGGCTAGCAACTCATGCTGTAGAAACTAAGTTCTGCACATTTAAACTTGTATTCCCACTCCATACTGCACCCCATGAAAAGGTCCCTTCTGAAAGTTACTCTATGAAAATATGCTCTCTTGCATGATACTGGGTGAAGTGTGTTGGGATTCAGCAGAAGGAGAAGTTGCCCCATCTGGGCTGAGACAGGTTATACTGGTCATGCTCATTTAAGCAGCTTCTATCCAATTTTTGGGAACCCTTTTCCTGTACCATATCCATGTCTTTGTTGAAGGTCCCCTTAATCTAGATAGACTTTTGGGGAACACTGGGAGCCATAATGGAGAATGGGTAGGTGTAAAAACTCTATTGTATGAATGGACTTCAGCTTATGTAAAGGTATATGAAATTATTGCTTATTATTCTGCTTGATAATTGGGCTATGTTACTGATAAATTTAAAAAATGACCTGCTCTATGTATATTCAGAAGTAAGGGTATTGAAAGAACTGTGATTGGCTTATGATTTCAGTGGCCATGATCCAAATAGTTAACGGAAATCAAGAAATTTTGGAATTTTTTTTAATGATAGTTCCTCTTCCCCTAATGATGCATGAATATCACTTTTAAATTGAGACAAGTAGCCTAAAGCAACATTTTACATGATATAAGCTCAAACTGTTCTTTAAAAAAACCACTGAGGTAGCACAGTCCTTTTGTTATGCTAATCATTCTTCGTGGTCTCTGCCTACACACTAGGAGCTTTCGCGCATGCGCGTACTTTTTGGAAAATTTAGAGTTTAAGAGCTTGGGGACCCCTCCCCATGCCCTACTGAGCATGCTAGCCCACAGAGCAACGGTCTCCCTTCAGTTCTTTCTCGTCCTCCGTTGCGTAGGGAAAGTTCTGAGCTTGGTTGCTTTTCTTGGCATTCGTTTGCAAGTCTTTTCTGTTTTGGATTTGGATTGGATATTTGGATTTTGTCTTTGGCTTTACAGACTGGTTTTGGCGTATTTGGTGAATTTCCCCGTTTTTTTCGGGACTTTCAATCTTCAACTTGCCACCCCCCTTTTCGTCTTCGGACCTCGTCTTCAACCCTACTCGACTCTTCGTTCTTCTCTTCTTCTGCCTAAGTTCTATGTCGGCTTTTTCAAGCCTTGGGAGAAGTGTGGTCGCAAGGTCGCTGTATCTGACAGGCACAGCCAGCGTCTCCTGTGTTTGGGCGAGGCTCATAACACTAAGGCCTGCCCGATTTGCAGAGATTTCACCTCTCACACTTTGAGGAAACGTCCGGCACGCCTAAGTCTCTGTCGGCACAGGAGCCCGTCCCGTCCGTCTCGAGCATGTTCAAATCCACGAGCCGACCTGCGACCACTCTGCCGTCGGAATCGGCGGCTGCTGACCTGACTACGTTGACGGTACTGGGCTTGGTCCATAGCATAGGGCTCCGCCTCAGCCCTGCCGAGAGTCCCAAGATCTTGTCAGCTTCAGCTTTAGGAGGCCCCTGCGGGCTCACAGGTCCAAACCATCCAAGACACTGACTGCGGCTCAGCGCAAGTGTCCTCTCCCTCGGAGCCATCCCAAGAGAAGGAGAAGAAGAAGAAGAGGGAAGGAGAAGCACGGCTCTCCGGCTAGACCAGCTCCTCCCACTCCTCCTCCAACTCAACTCCATGAAGACCCCAGGGAGGAATCAGAGCCCCAGGAGGTCCTGGAGGTTTCTGACATGGAAGAGACCGCTGGCTTGGCGATATGTTCCGACCCACCGGTTCTGACAGCCGCGGCCCACCCTGAGGATGTTCCGGTAGCTCCCAGGCCTCGCATCACCACTGAGGTTCCGAGGGTAGAAGTGCCTCTCCAATACCGGAACGGAGGGTCAGACAGCCTTCCTCACGTCACCGGGAACCCCTTCTGGAATGGTCCATACCCTCCTGAGGCTCGCCCTACTCCTCCGCCTCTCATGCCATGAGGTATGGACAGAAGCACACCTGGAGGGAGTACCCGGCTTCGTACTGGTTCTACTTTCCATCATACAGGGACCAGTACCATCCTGACGTGAGGCAGTTGTCGCCGTATCACCGCTCCTGCTCACTGTCGCGCGGAGCCTCCACTCACAGCATGGGCGTTCACCTCTCGCTCACCGCCCAGATTGCCACGCCATCGCCGATCCTGTGAGCATACACCTCACTCCCGGCCAGCCTCCCTGCCTCCGAGGGTAACTTTTTGTGGTCTCCTGCCCAACTCAAGAGGCCGTTCGGCACAGTCCACACCACTGTTGCTGCGGTCACCCAGGTAGTTCAACACCCTGTGCCAACAGTGATTCCTCTGATGAGGGCCACTCCACCTCAGACAACTGACACAATGCCTCGCCTGACAAGGCCTACTACAAACTGCCACCCCTACGGTCACCTTGGCAGCACCGTCTCGTCGTGCGTCGATTTGAGAGATCGCCATGCACATTGCCAGACAGATCTTCCTTGGCATCCTCCCAGGACTACGAGTTGGACTCAGACTCCAAAGAGTCGACGCCGGAGTCGCACGAATCTCCGCCCTTGGCTTTCGGAGATACAGCACCAGAGTCAGCACCGGAGGATGGGGAAGCAGTTCTCGGATATCCTCCTGCGGATGTCAGCAACCCTGGGTCTGAAGGTTGCGGAACTGACCCGGCATTTAAGGACCCTGTGTTCCACTACGTGGATACCCGTCCGCCATTGATGGCACCACTACTGTTCCTGCCTGTCCTGATGGAAGCCCTAACCCATGGGCTCAGCCGGCCTCTGCTCAGCCGATACCACACCGGCTCGAGCATTTGTACTGGACCCAGAGAGGGACGCTGAGTTTCTGTTCAATCATCTGTTGCCAAACTCTGTTGTCGTTGAATCAGCCCAAACCAAGGGAGGGTCCAGGGCGCACACGACTCTGCCTGAGAGAGGGATGCTGGCTCAACACCTTTGGGAGGAGGTTCTATCCAGCCTCCTCACTTATAGCCAGGGTATCTAATACCCAGGCCTGCCTGGCGCCTCCTCGGAGCCTGCTGGGCAAGTTCCGTCCTCTCTTGTCCACTCCCAGAGGAGAGCTGGGCGAGTGCAACCAGTTCTACACCGAGGTGGTGGCACTCGCCAACCAAAGATCATCTCCTCGAGGCACTCTGTCGAGGTGGCCCCCTGTGCTCGGTGGGCTCCGTAGCCTTCACCATTATGCATGGCTCCGTTCGTCGGGCCTCCAAGAGGACACCAGGAAACAGATTGAAGATCTCCCCTTTGACAGCAAGGGACTCTTCAGTGCGATGACTAATGAGGCCATGGATGACATCGTCAAGGCTCGGCTAACAGCCAAGAAGATGGGGATCCTTAGCCTCAGCAGTCCTGCCGCGGCTTTGCTTCTCGACCTGCCTGGCGGAGGTCCTCTTCCTCCAGCTTCCAACCGCTTTTCCTCGGTCCGCACCATCACGGACCTCGACTGTGTCCTCCTCTCCCAAAGACCTCCTCGAAGCCGCCAGACCTCTTTGAAGAAGTCGTCGTCCGGGACCAAGACCCGCTTTTGATGTGTTGCGCAGGACGCCTCCACAGCCAACCTTCCATCTGCCAGCAGCCCTGAAAGATTGTTCCAGCTTGGCCGAACACCTCGCCGAATGGCACTCAATCACCACGGACTCTTGGGTTCTCACCATCGTCCTCTTGGTACGCCATCGAGTCTCAGGTATTCCACCGCGAGGTGTTTTCTATTCCACCCTGGCCAGCCTGGCGCTGCTGGAAAGATCAGTCCCCCCTGCAGAAGGGAGCGATCGAGGAGGTCCCCCCCTCGGCCACCACCACCAGCTTCTTCTCCCGGTACTTTATGATACCGAAGTTGGCGGGACCCTGCGACCCATTCTGGACCTCAGAGAGGTGACGTACTCCGCCCAAGAGATTCAAGATGGTCACGCTGTCGTCAATCCTTCCTTTTCTTCGTCAAGGGGACTGGTTCTCATCCATGACCGGGGAACCTCTTTCATATTTCCATTGTCCACAGCACAGAAGATACCTTTGCTTTGTGATCAAAGGTACCTGCTATCAATACAGGGTACTGCTGTTCGGCCTGTCCACTGTCCGAGGTTTCCCCAAAGTTGCATGCTGCCAGTGGTATCCCACCTGCGGACGAAGGGCATTTCCGTATTCCCTTACCTCGAATTGGGTGTTGGTCGTGTCCTGCAAAAGCAAACTCTACATGGACATTCACAGGACTCTGTCCCCCCCTGACCCGCCTTGGGCTCCAGGTCAATCCGAAGAAGTCCCACTTCGACCCGGCGAGAGTGCTTGACTTCCCTCGGAGCGACCCTGGACTTGGTTCTCTGCCAAGGCTTACCTGACCCTGAGCGAGCCCATACCCTTCACTGGGCCATGTCTGTCATCTTTGACGCTCCGATGACATTGGCCAGAAGGATCCAGCAGCTCCTGGGGTACATGGCTTCTACCACGACTGTCACCCACTTTTCTTGACTCCGAGTGTGCCCGCTCCAACACTGGTTTGTCAGGGCTTTCAACCCGCTCTGGGACGACCAGAGGCTGCGACTTCGAATCCCACCACAGGTGTGACACTCCCTGCTATGGTGGCTCTCCTACCGCCACCTCTTGTTGGGGATGCCATTTTGACAGCCAACCCTGCGACCATGGTCATGACGGATGCCTCCCTGTTTGGATGGGGAGCGCATTCGACGACCTCAGAGTCCGGGGACGCTGGACTGGCGATGAGACCGAGCTCCACATCAATGCCCTCGAGCTGCTTGCCATCGAAAAGCTCTGAGGGCATTCGCAACTTGGTCGCTAAAGGACAGTCCTCATTTTGATGGACAACATGACGGCCGTCTGTTCGTCAACAGCAAGGAGCATTCCACCACACTTCTCACCATCGCCCTCCAACTCTGGGAATGGTGCGTGTCACTCGGTCCACCCGATTGCCATCCACCTGTCTGGTAGGAGAACACCACAGCGGACGCCCTCAGCAGGGACACCTCCCCCATCATGAGTGGTTCCTCTCGGGCAAGGCGTTCTGGGCGATCGGGAACGCTGGGGAGAGCCCATGATCGACCTCTTCGCCACTGCGTCGAACGCGAAGTGTCCCGGTACTGTTCGAGAGCCAGCCGGGGACCGAGCTCTCTCGGTGATGCATTCCAGTTCAGGTGGACCGTTGGGTTCCTCTACACCTTCCCACCATTTCCTCTCCTAGGCCGAGTGGTCGCCAAGATCTTAGGGACCAAGCCAACGTCGTCCTCGTGGCCCTGTACTGGCCGAGGCAGCACTGGTTCAGACCCCTGTTCGAAGCCGCTCGGGGTCGACTTCTTTGGCTACCAACAGTGCCTGATCTGCTGTCTCACTCCGGTGGTCGCGTTCCCCATCCCGACCTGCTGCTCCTGGCCCCCACGCCTGGAGGATAACACCCTGAGATACCCGTCCATCCAGGATGTCTTGACCGTGGCCAGGAAGGAATCAACCGCCGCAACTATGCCTACAAGTGGCGACAGTTTGTAGCCTTTGCTGAGGCGCAAGGTGAGCCGGATCGCCTCTCGGTCTCAGTACCGTGCTCTACTTTCCCGCTCCACTTTCAACAGCAGGGACTTGCTTTTCCTTCTTTGAAGGTCTACCTTTCCACCATCGTGGCCTACCAACCTCAAGGCTCTCCATCAGCAGCGCTCTTCCGGGACGCCACCATAAGCAATTCATGAAGGACCTACAACATCTATACCCACTGGTATCACCGCCGCGACCACCCTTTAAGCCCATGGCCACTGCCGATGACAGGCTCCTAACAATGAAGACGGCTTTCCCCGGTAGCTGTCACCTCCGCCAGATGGGCCAGTGAGCTAACAGCCCTGCGAGCCTATGAGCCTTTCTTTATCTTCCATCGGGACAAGGAGTCCTTCGCCAGACATTTCCTTCCTGCCTAAGGTGGTGTCACACTTCCACCTTAACCAAGACATTATTCTGCCAACTTTCCACCCAAACCCGACAACGCCTCTGGAGCGATCCCTTCACTCTCTGGATGTTCGCCGGGCCCTGGCCTTCTAATTCAGCGAACTGCGACATTTAGACAGACCCCGCACCCCGCACCTGTTTGTTTGCTATGGTCAGCGTCACAGAGGCTGCAAGGTGTCCACCCAGAGGTTTTCCAAATGAGTGGCCCAGACTATCCTGCTGGCATACTGGCTGGCCACAGCCGCCACCAGCCCTGCTTGGCCCACTCCACCAGAGCTGTGGCATCCTCGGCAGCCCTCCTGCGAGGCATGGACCTGCAAGAACTTTGTCGGGTGGCGACCTTGTCCAGACCATCGACCTTTGTGTGCCACTACCGACTGGACTGCTGGTCCTGGAGAGATGCCCGGTTTGGATGAGCGGTGCTGGCCTCCGTACTCTGGGACCTGACCCACCATCCTTCTGGTAAGCTACAAAATCTCCTAGTGTGTGAGGCACAGAGACCACAAAGAAGAACAGGTTGCTTACCTGTAACGTGGCTTATGGGCATCTGTGCCCTCGCACACACCCTCCCCCGCCGTCCCCCTTTCTAGGTCCCTTTCGGTGGACATTAAACTGAAGGGTGACCGTTGCTTGGCAGGCTGAGCATGCTCAGTAGGGGCATGGGGGAGGGGTTCCTGCAAACTACTAAGCTCTAGAATTTTCTGAAAGGTACTGCGCATGCAGAAGCTCCTAGTGTATGAGGGCACAGATGACCACTCGAAGAACCACAGTTACAGGTAAGCAACCTGTTCTTATTGAGGGCTGAGCTGATTGATGTATTTATAATTTTGGCATCTAATGCTTATCATTATATTTGTTGTTGTTATATACAGCCAAATCAACTTTGACTTATGTCAACAGTATGAATAAGAGTTCTCCAAGAGCCCAGATCATCAATGGCCCTGCCATGTTTTGTGGCTTCCTTGATAGAGTCAATCTGTCTATAATGTGGTCTTCCTCATTTCCTCCTGTCTTCCATTTTATCAAGCATTATTTGTTTTTCCAATGAATCATGCCATCTCATGATGTGTCCAAAAGTCTGATAGCCTCAGTTTAGTCACTTTGACTTCTAGTGGGAGTTCAGGCTTCCTTTGGCAGTGCACAATATCTGTAGAAATTTTCTCCAGCCTCACATTTCAAATGTGTTGATTATCCCTTTCCACCAGTTTTCTTCAGTGTTCAGGTTTCACAACCATTCACAACGTTGTAGCAACATCTTTTGGATACCTGCTCAGTTCCATGGGGTTCACTTCAGATAAATGGGCATAGGATTGCACTGTTGTTTGTGTTCTGGAATTTTCCCCTCTGTTTTGAGGTATTGTTATGTAGCAGTCTATGGGATTCTGATAACTTTGATTGTAGTAACATGCAATAATTTTGGATGTAATAACTTACACTGCTGAAAACAACGTATTTGGATTTCCAAATGCAGGTTTCTGACTCTACCTTAATTCTTTGTATCCATGAGGTTCGTTGCAACATACATAATTAGCATCTATCTTTAGATCATTGTTTTGGTTTTCTGTAGAACTACACATTTTAAGTTCTGCTGAAGTCTACAATCTGAACTGGATTGAGTTGTGAAATTGTTAGTTTTTATTTCAAAGTAATTGCTCTGTTGAACAGGAAAATTGCTTTTTTTTTGAGACTCATATTCATATTTTAATGACCCACCTTCAGTTTAGATCTTTATCTTCTGATGAAGACAAAGCATTCCTATTGTTAGTTTAAAAATTGATAAGTATTTCTCTATCTGCTGTTGGTGGCTTGGTGCTCCTGAGAATCCTGTTTTGTGAGTAAGCTAACTGAAAATATTTAGAACTGACAATATGCTGGAAGGTCTCAAAATAGTATTAATATTGGGTGTTGCTCACTGTGAATAGCAGGATAATGCACTTGATAGATTTAGAACCCTGTTAAATCTTACAAATCCAGTAGGCTTTCCACATTCTCTAGGGTTAGGGTGAAAGACACCCCCGCAAAAATGGAAAACCCGCAAATATCAAAATGTGTATGTGTGTCTCTGTGGGAAGGAGGCTGAGGCATAGTGGGGACAGCAGGCACCCAGGTCCAAACCAGGTCAGGGAAAAGAGAGGGAAAGGGAAAGGGAATGGATTGACTCGGTGGCCCTATATTTCTCTCTCACTCAGCTCCTTCCCTGAGCGTGTGGAGAGCATTAGGGGAGAGTCTGTGGTGCTGAGAAATTGAGCTGTGATCCATACATACATATAGGCAGTAGCTGATGAAAGAGGAAAAGTACCAGAGGTGGGTTTGAAAGGGCTGTGAGGAGTCACTGAGAGGGAAGGTTCCCCGTCAGCGCTTGTGGTGGGGGGACAGGGGTTGGAGAAATGTGCAAATAATCAAATCCATGAAAGTTAAACCCACAAATGTGGCAGGCCAACTGTACTTCATCTATTTTCTTACTGCCTAGACTGGTTGACCAAATGCTTTCTTAAAATAAAAAAGCAGGGTATGATTGTAATAACTTGCACTAAGTGTGTGTTCTTCACAACTGCAAAGATGCAATAAATTGGTTTCTTCATTGAGCTATCATGTTCTGCCATGTTAAAAATTTTTCAAGAACTGAAAGTTATATTTACTGAAAAAATAATTATAAATGTACTTTTAAATGTTTTTACATTTTATTACATATGGAACTACAACTGTTGGACTCTTAAGAAGTCTGGCCTCTCTTTGTTTTTATTAAAGTTGAAAATGGAAGAAACCATCAATATAATTTTAAAACCCCAAAGGAACCTATGATATATTCAGAACTTAAGGCAGATTCCTACTTGTGAAACAGTGGAATTAGTGAAAATGGGATGTGTGACCTTCCCTTTATATTGTGGCGCCCTGTGCACCCTGCAGTACCCAAGGGACACCAAAAAGCTGCTTCAGAAAGTTGGGAGAATCCACCAGACCTGTTTTCGGGTAGTTCCAGCAACTTGCAGGGGTGGAATAGGGGTAGAGGAAGGAAGTTCTGTTGTGCTGTTGCTGCAGGTGGGTGTTTCCTCCATCTGTTTTTCTTCTAAATATTTGGTGCTGATATGGGAGGATTGAAAAACAAAATTCAATTGGTGGCAGTAGATTTCTCTCTCCTTTTTAAGATGTATTTGGTTTTGTTTGTGAAAGAATATTGCTTAACTTTAAAAAACTTTAAAAACTTTAAAAAAAGACTTTAACAACTTAAAAAAAAAGACATTGTGGAGGTCCACTGACCCTGACCCAGATTAGGGCTGTGTGTACTTGTTCTAGAATTTGACTAAATCATCCCTTTCCTATTCCACCCCAGAAAATGTTTTTACCTTGAAAGGCCAATTATGCTTTATAGGGGGCTGTTTTTCTACATTCACAACATTCCGCCTTGCCTATTTTAGATCCAAAAGAACTCCCTTTTCTTCTCAAAATGTGAAATGATTGAGCGTGACAAAAATGTTAAGGGGGTTGAGAGGAATGCACTGAGGGCCCTTGGTAGCATGTGAGTTGTACTTTGTCCACCTCTGGTTGTAGAAAAGACCCCCCAAAAAAAACCCCCAAAACAAACAAACAAAAAAAATAGGAAGCTGCCTGCTACATATTTAATATAGCAAGTAGTGCAACCTCAGGTTATAGCAAACCTCATTTGCTATTTTCTTGCAGGGTACATTTTTCATGCAATCTGTTTTGGGAGCTCAAGAAAAAAAGAAAGAAAATATTGATTGAACGAAGTCAGAAATTGTATCATTGTTTTTGCTGGCTCCTTGATTTTTTGCACATTCCTCTGTCTTTTAAGAAGGTAGTTTGTTGTTACATTACAACTGGGGCTGAAAACTAGAAGGTGTTGCAGCAGGTAGACTTTTCATGGAGAAGGGGGATGTAAATGGAACACTCTCAAGTCTGTTCAGAACCTTGTTTTAATAGTATTTTTATGGTATACTGTTTAAGAGTCCTTTGTTAAAACAACAAAATCATTGGTTAATTGCAATGGATTTTTTTTATCAATCAGTGTCAGAGTTTGGGAAGTGAACCATTATGTGCTAAACCCTCAGGGTTTTTTAAAAAATTCAGTTGATGTAATCAATTAGATTGACCTGAGTGATCATGTTTAATTATGCTTGGAAAAAAAACATTTCGAAGGTCATGCTGTAGGATTTAGTAGTGACATTTAGCTCATGCAGTTTAGCAATAAACTTAAAAAACTGAAGTAAGATTAAGTCACCCAACCCTATATAGAATTGACCGTACTCTTTAAGTTTCACCATGATCTAAGAGAAAGTGAGGATGGGGATGTAAATGGAGTTGTCTTGGTACTTGTTTATTCCATAGACCAGTGGTTCTTAACCTTGGGTCCACTATGCCCTCACAGGGGTCTGTGAAAGGCTCAAGGGTGCTCAACTCCTCTTTTATCCCACAACAGAGTGGTGATGTGACAGGAACCAAGGCAAAAGGAGGCAGGCTGGCTGGACCTGCATGTTGTCTGTCACATGGCTGCTCTGCTGCTGGGAGGAGGTGGGCTCAGCAGCTGAGTGACACTGGAACTGACAGCCAGCCAGCCAGCCAGCCAGCCAGTCAGCTTTTGCCCTTCTCTCTCCCTCCCCTTCTTTCCAGTGGGGAGCAGTCTGGTTTACTATCAGAAATGCTCAACCCCATATGCTTTTTTTGCTTTCTTCATCAAGAAGAGAGGAGACTGAGATGAGTGAGGCAGGGAAGGAAAAAAGATGATCAAACAAACGGGAATTTAAGGCAAAAAAAAAAAGGAGATTGAAGCAACCCCTCTATAAAAGACCCCTCTATAATGCACCTCCTCATTTCCATTCATAAGTACACCATATAAAATCCCATTACTTAGTACACCATCCATTCATAAGTGCATGCGCTTTCGTCTAAATCGAGCGGTGGCTTATTTTGCTAAGGATGACCCTTGTTCCAACTTCCAGTGTCTTGTCAAGAGATGCCACTTGTTACAGCAGTGCCCCCTCTTTTCATTTGTCTCCACTCCTAGTGGAATCCTTGATGCAGTGAGGTGGCCAACTTTTTCCCTCCCTCCCTCCCTCTCTCATGATCTTCTCTCCTCCTGGTGAAGAAGGCAAAAAAAAAAGGTGTGTGTGTGAGCATTTCTGATAGACTGGATGGCTGGAAAAGAGGGGCGTGAGAGTGAGAAAGAGGGGCAAATGCTGACAGGCTGGCTGGGCCACTCCAGCCTTAAACTGGTAGGAAGAAGCAGAGCCTCTCAGGGAAGTGTGCGTTTACCTATTTCTCTCTTCTTTCTCAATTTGAAGACAGTTTATGAGCAATTTTAAATAAATATTTGATATATAGGAGTTTAAATCTTGAGCTAATTTGTGGGGGGTCTTAAGGTTAGGATTGTCCATGCCATTGTATTTCTGATTTCTGTGCATGGCTGTGAAAGCTGGACAGTGAAAAAGACAATAAGAAGATCAACTCATTGGGAATCTGGTGCTGGAGAAGAATTCTGTGAATGATACCCTAGACCAGTGGTTCTCAATCTGTGGGTCCCCAGATGTTTTTGGACTTCAGCTCCTAGAAGCCCCAGCCACTATGGTCAATGCTCAGGGCTTCTGGGAGCTGAAGTCCAAAAACATCTGGGGACCCACAGGTTGAGAACCACTGCCCTAGACTGCTAAAAAGACAACTGAGTGGGTCTTATAGCACATCAAGCCTAAACTCTCCTTAGAAGCCAAGATTACTAAACTGAGATATGACTCACTAGAAAAGACAGTAATACTTGGTAAGGTAGAAGGCAGTAGGAAAAGAGGAAGACCACATTAGAGATGGATAGATTACAGATGAATAGACTCCAGGAAAACATGTCCCTAAATCTGCAAAACCTGAGCAGGGTGGTTAATGATAGGGTGACCTGAAGGTCTCTCATCCATCTCAGCTCATCCATAAGTTGCCATAATTTGAAGCTGAGTTGATGGCAGTTAACAACAATAACCTGGAACTGGCCAAACCATATCTGAGTATTCTTTGCTTAAGAAAACCCTCTGAAATTCATAGGGTCACCTTAAGTCAACAGGTGACTTGAAGACACACACACACACACCTACCTGGTAAATTGGCAGACTTTGCATGATTAGCACCAGTCACTTAGTATATTTAAATATGCCATAATACCTGCGTTAAGCAGTGCAGTGTGGAAGTGTACGTTGGTAATGCTTCTGGGAATGGTAACATTGAACTACCTCTTGGATGAACAACATTGAATTTCCTTTTTATAGCATTGAGCATATGTGTGAGTCAGGCAACAGAGTTTCTCACAATAGCATCCCACAGGGCCTTTGTGAATACAGTTCTGTTGGACTCTTGCCATCCACTGGCCTCACATAACAACACTTCTGACTCTGAAGGGAGTGGCATCACAGTAGAACCACAGGACCTTTTTTTAAGCAAAACTTCAATACAAAGCCAGCTTGGAAGTCTGACGTAAGTAGTGAGAAGCTAGACAATGGAGGCTTAAGGCTGTCGTGTTCATAACTGTTTTCCAAATATTCCATTTTGTTTACA
The DNA here is from genome assembly GCA_948472985.1 of Iguana delicatissima. Classification (NCBI taxonomy): domain Eukaryota; kingdom Metazoa; phylum Chordata; class Lepidosauria; order Squamata; family Iguanidae; genus Iguana; species Iguana delicatissima. The sequence continues at coordinate 122,937 of CAOKZL010003221.1, read as the reverse complement.
CTTTAACAAATTATGCAAATCTAATATAGTAAGTATAACCTCTCTATGTTGATCCTTTAGCAAAGTTTCATGTTGATGCTTTTAGCAAAGTTCTTTGCAGACTTAGTTCTGGTTCTGATTCTTAGATGATGACAGTTTGTATTTTTAATAACAGATCAGGTGAGGGTGGTGTCTGCTATCTGCTATGAATATAGGTGTTTTGAATGTTAAACTTTTCTGTTTTCTCATGAGAATGTTTAGTACTGGAAAAATGAGTGGCTTTACTAGCTTCATATTTCTTTTTTTGACTTGTTCTCCTCCTAGTAGAGGAAGAAAAGAACATTTAACTAGGAGTGATTGAAGTATTACCAACCTGGCATATGCTAAGAACATGCATGAAATAGTAAAATATTTGTCAGAGAAATAACTTCAAACTGTGGCAGCTTCCTTAATAAGGATGCATTTCTTTTAAGCAGAGGAGAGTTCATAGGAATCTTCTGTCTTGATTGGTGTCATCATATTCTTGGTGGGAAGACCAAAAAGTATAATCTCACATTGATGCTCATAGTTCCACTTCTTTCTCTTTACTTTACTCCAGTGCCATGGATATTATATTTATAGTTTGCAGCTTAATATGTTTTGACTGGTGTCAGTATTCTTAACATGGGTCTCACTTTGAATACCTTTCAGTACAATTCTTATAGGTATCTACTCAGACATAAGCCCTGTTGAGTTCGTTGGGGTTATTTATGAAAATTATGGGATTCATTGTTAAAATAGGAAAAACCAAAATGCTCTTGGGCTTTTCTCTTAGAGTGGAATATAAAGGCGTATAGTTTTTTCTCCAGTTTTGAAAGGCAGAGTTTCTCAAATTGTGCATGGAGGTAGTCTGCTGTGTACTGAGGGTAGTCTGCTGAATTTCAGAAGACAGAGGCTGTTTCTGTCAAATATAACTTCAGTGACACATTATTTAGACAATGACGATGACTATGCCTTGAGAGGGAGGAGATAAAAGGCCAAGGGCTTTATGTTTTCTCATGGGACAAATAAAGAGTAAAAGGCTCGTATCTTATTCAGGCCCTGAATAATTCTAACAATTATCCTGCACTTCCTGCTGTACTCCACCTACACTGCATCATAACTTCCTTTCTCACAGTTGTGGCTGAATGCCAGAGCAGCACAAACTGGACTGTCTGCAGTAACTGAAAAAGAGAAACGTAGGCTGGCCATCACCCAAAAATATAGGTAAATACTATTTTTCTCCTTCTGTTAAGGTTTGCCATAGTGTATTGAGCAACTAGCTATGAAAAGCTACAAGATGTTATTGTTTATTTCTTTTTAGTAGATTGATTTCAGTTAGTTTAATCTTTATGCACAAGTGAATATTCAGACAAGCCAAAATTGAACAGTTGAATACTTGAAAAATTGGCCTTGGAAGGTATGGGGAATTCCATTTTGCTTGATCTTTTGCAGAGATAGGAACCGCCCTAAGTCATGCTGAGTTTGGAAACTGTCTGTTCACCCATAGGGAATGCTGTTCGTCAAAAGATTAAAACCTGCTCCTGTATAGAATGCGTTCTATCGTTCAGAAAGTTGTAGCCAGGTCACGCAAATATGACATATTTGTGTTGTTGATTTCCTTGCAATCTGCTTGTGAAAACATTCTACCTGTGTTTTCTGGGAACAGGTTTAGATGAACCAGACTGCAAAAAAAGTTTTTAAAATGGGTTTCCTATTGGAAAGTGTTTTGTCTAAATATGACTGTATAATTTCTGTAATTGCTAGGCTTCTGTTGCCTGTCCTCTCCTCCCACTCAGCTTAAAATAACTTCTATTCTTTTTTGAAAATATGAATGAATTAAGCATGGCTTCCTAGTATCGGTTGTTGGCAATGCTGTTCTTTCTAGAACACTGTGAAGAAGAGTAGTTATGTTGAAGTAGAGACTGGTGTTAATAACAGCATAGAAGAGGTGGTTTTGCACCTCTTGTGTCAGGATTTAATGCATGTTACTGTAAGGTTTTTGATGTATGCTATAATCTTCAGAGACAGCTTTGAAGCACTGCATTTAAAAATGTTCAGTGAAGAAGATAATAGGAAATATGTGCTTTACAGTACTGAACCTATTTTAATTTATATAGCACTAACTCAGATTACTGAAAGATATAAACGGTGTGGGGAAAATAAAGTTATGCTAGTTTGCTTGTGGCAGTTCATTGTCACTTCTGCCTAGGAAAAATCTATCTATCCAATGTAACATCTGATGAATGTGTATGTCTCTGCTGCCTTGCATGTGCTACACCCTTGTGATTTGGGCATGAAGTTTCTTAATTGGTGAAGGGATAATGCTACTTCAATTAAATGCTCTTTCACTGTTATATTTCCTCTTCAATTTGATATCCCCCTTTCTAACCCCCCCCCCCAACAAGCTGAAGTTCTGAATTGGAAAGGAAAACGGTATCTTGTTTTTCAAAGTAAAACTTTCTGAGCTATCTGAAGGCAGGATGAAAGAAGTTTTTTTTACTGTACCTCAGTTTTTCTTGGGGTGGGGGAATATGCTGAAGGGATCACCTAAATATAAAGGGTCTTTGAGTTATCTGATGTAAGGAAAGCCTTTTCCTCTTTTATTCCATAACTGGAGTTGTTTAGTTGGTTTTTCTTCAAGAGATATGAATCTTCTGGTCAAGGTAAGGTGACATTGCTCTAGATGAACATGTAATTAAAATTCTTGTTAATTATATTATTGAATAAACTAGAGGATCACAATTTTGCTCTTACTATTCAGTATTTCAATAAAACTGAGCGCTCGACAAGCTTTGGAGAAACCCTAACTGAAATCCCTGTTCATTCATAAAGCTCAGGGGTTGTACAGGTCAGATCCTGATCAGGAAGGACTGTGTATGCCATCGTGAGCTCCTTTGAGGAAGAGCAAATTATGACTGTAATCAATGCTGAATGAAGATATTTCTGGTTATAACAGGGCTTCTAACTAGTCTGTATTCATATTTTTTGACACTGGGAATCATAGTTAATTTTTAGTATGTTTATTGTGACTGTCAAGTAAATTGTTGAAAGGCTATTTGAAATTAATTTGTGCTTCAAGAAGTTGAATGAAATTATGTCTTTGTTTTTGAGTGGCAAAGGTGTGACAGAAAACAAAAACTTGCCAATTCTAAAAATGAGAACATGTGAGAGGGCATTAGTTTCTATAAAAAATTATGTGGTAGTATGAGAACCAGCATAATGTAGTAGTTTGACTTTTGGACTATGACCTTGCAGATGAGAGTTTGATTCCATGCTTAGCCATGGAAACCCACTGGGTGGCCTTGGGCACATCACACACTCTCAGCCCCAGAAAACCCTGTGATTGGTTCACTTTAGGGTTGCCATAAATTGGAAATGTCTTGAAGGGCACAAGAACAACAAATGTATATCACAAAGATATTTGGCAACATAGTTAGGAAAGATGACATGTATCATAGAATTCTTTGTATAGTCCTTGTGTTGAGTAGGTAAAAAAGAGTACATTTAATGTAAGGTGTATAAATTACACTTAACATTACTGTGCTCCTGCTATTCCTGTTATGCCTTATCTTCCAGCCCTAGGGTGTGTTAGAGAGGTGTATTCAGCAGTGATGTGTAATTGGCATGTAGACATTCAGGTGTTTCATGATGGTAAATATCAGACATGATCTGAAATCAAATTGAATAACAACTGATGATGGGATTAGGGGAAGGAGTAAGTTGCATTCATAAAATTATACTGGAGTAATATCCAGTTCTACTGTTGTGAACTCCTCTCTCTCCACCTGATAATCAAGTTTCTCCTGCTTAAGAACATAAGAGCTGTGTTGGATGAGACCAAAAGCCAATATAGCCTGCTATTCTTTACATATAGTGGCCCACTGGTTGTGTCTGGGAAGCTCACAAACAGGAATGTGTTTCTACTCAAATTCCTCCCAAAAGATTAAGAGCCATACTGCTGCCAGTATCAGACGTGTTAAATAGCCATTATATGTCTGATGGGGCCAGTTCAAGAAAGTGGTCTTGTGGGAATTCATTCCCATCTCGATGAAGGTGCAGGGTGCTGCAGGGTTCCATCTTATCCCCTTTTCTGTTAAAAATCTATACAGAAGAGCTGGGAAGGTTATTATGAATTTTATAGACAAGTGCTGTCAGTACTGGTGCCACTTAACTCTGCGTTTCCTTGTTGTTACAGTCCTCCACCACTCTGCAATTTCAGGAATAGTGCACAGATGCTGCAGCACAATGCTACTCAACGTGGTGATCCCTGGACTGGTAATGGTCCCCAAGCCATTGGCTTCCAGTCCCTGGCATGTTTCCAGGACAAGAAAAAAAATTGTACCCAGTGGGCACAAATACAGTGCTGCTCCATGACATATTGGGAAAAAATAATCGCTAGTTCCCTGTATTTGATAACCTGAAAAGCACTGCTGTAGTGGACTTAATGAGGACCGATAAACCAAAGCTGAATCCTGAGAAGACAGAAGTTGTGTGGATTGGTGGTTGCCAGATCCCAAAATTGGATAATGAGCTATCTTGGATGGTTTTATTCTGCTTGATGAAACTGGTGTTTAGCTTGGCTGTACTTGCAGGTTGTTCAGCCAGGATGGTGTAATGGTTTGAGTGCTGGACTAGGACACTGGAAGAGCAGGGTTCGAATCCCTGCTTGGCCATGGAAGCCTACTGGGTGACCTTGAACAAAAGAAAATCTCATGATAGGTTCACCTGTCAGAAATGATTTGAAGGAGCACAACGACAGCAGAGTATGATACTGGCAGTTCTATTTTTGATTCTATTACCAATTAAGCCCAACACAGAACTTGTAGATTTTGGTAGGCCCAAGTTAAGATATTATAGCAGTATGGACTTTGAGATTTGTTTTCTGGGCAACATGGTCACCTCTGCATTTCCAGTTTTTTAACAAATTTCTAATCTATTGGAGAACTTCAGATCTGAGATCTGCTAAGTTTGCTCAGGAGTCTTTAGTGTGAGACTGTCAGAAGGCTTGTCTAATACTGTTTTTGTCTCTGTTCAGCAGGGTTTTTGATAATCTCTCTGACTCTTTAGACAGATTGGAAAGCAGTTCCTTTGCTCATATTTGAGTTATTTTTCTTTATTGATATATGGCATGGTCAAATAGTAATGTCTATTTCGTTTATTTCATTGATTTTACTAAATTTTAGTACCATTTAGCAGCCTTTCGTACTTTCCTCCATATATTTGCATTAATGAAAAATGCATCTTCTGTTAGAAAAATGACAAAACTAGGTCAAACCTTGTATGTGTAGACCAGAATCACTTTTTTTGTTGCAGAATCCACATAGGTCTAGATCAGTGGTTCTCAACCTGTGGGTCCCCAGATGTTTTTGGACTTTAGCTCCCAGAAGCCCTGAGCATTGACCATAGTGGCTGGGGCTTCTGGGAGCTGAAGTCCACAAACATCTGGGGACCCACAGGTTGAGAACCACTGGTCTAGATGTATGAGGAAGGTGTTTTATAACATAGTTAACTGAAGAGTTCATAAACAACTCCTCTGAGTTTCAGATGTGTACATTTTTTTAATAGACAGAAAGCTACAGCTGGGACAACAGTGGTTCAAATAATTAAAAAAATGTTTGCAAACAAGGGGGCTTGACAACAGGTCGTAACAAATACTCCAGTTATGTTAATATGTGTTTTCTGGCTTTGAGTGTCTGGGTATTGCAGAATACCTTTGATTTTGCTTCCCCATACACCCCTGTGGACACAGAATATTTTTATATTCCACAGTTCATTTGATTCTCATTGGGATTATAAAGTACTCTGGATTAAGGCACTTGTTATAAATTATTTTGTCTGTCTGAAAGGTTAATGACACTGTATTCTTTCGTTTCTCCCATATCCCTCCCCCATTTGTCCATATTCCAGTTTGAATTTTCAATTCCTGCCCCCAATCTTTTTACTTTCTAGGAAAAATAAAATACACTACAACTTCCTTGACACATAAGGGTAGATGTTTCAGACAGTATTTAGATGCAGTAAAAACAGAATAAACAATAGAAAAGCAAAAGTAGCAGGCACTGCTCAGAAGCTAATAGATAGTTGCTTCCTTTGAGCAGTGGATTGAAGATGTTGTGCTGTACTGATTGAGGATGAAAACATGGGATGAATGTAAGCATAAGTGAATGTAAGTCAGTTAACATGCCTTTTGAGGCAGCTTAAAGATACTTGAGTGTAGTGGAGTATCTGAGACTGGATTTTGCATCCCCCCATCCACCGAAGAGTATGTAATTGTAAGAACTCTGGATACAGATATCAACAAAATTGTGGTTTCTTGTTCTGCTTTAAAACATTTTGATTTATTTTAGATATCTGCATCATGAATCAAAGCATGTGAGGAACTGGGGGGCTCAGAAGGACTGTAAACTGAAAGCTACTGTTTCAAATATCAACTAAACTGTATATTCAGTTGACAGCTGTGGGGCAAAATAAATCTGCTTTCCTCCCTGTTTGTCACATAGAGATAATTTTGGTTCATACCACAAAACTATTGTGAGTTTAAGATATGGGAAACATTTTGACCAAAGTGCTATACATTAGCCCTTCTATATTTCCAAGGGTTCAGGGCACAGAAACCTTGTAAAAGTGGAAAAACCACAAATAACGCCTCCTTTCTTGATTCTCCTCCCATTCCTTTGTGTCTGGCCCCAGCATTGGGGAAGAGGAAGACAACCTAAAAGGCTTACCAGTACTTTCCCCTCAGACAGAAAAGAAGGGAGTTTTGGAGTTCTAATTACTTCCAGCAGCCATCTTGAGAAAGGAGGAGTAGGAGCAAAGAGAGCACCTGACCAATCAGCAGCCAACACACAGTAGAATGTGCAATTGCATGGCAGAGAGGCTGGACCTTCGGCAGTGGGAGGAGGCTTTGCTCACCCAAAAGAAAAAAAAACACGTCCATTTTAAATGTAAGTCTCCGAAGCCAGGGACAAGGAATGTAAGGGATGGGAGGAGGAAAATGGGGGAGGGGGTGGAGGCAAGCATGTGCCTCAAGAATAATCAAATTCATGAAGGTCAAATCCTTGAATGTGGAGGGAGAACTGTATAAATAACAAAGTTCTTATTTATGGTTTCCATTACTTGCACATACAGATTGTTCTGCATGGAGGTATTTGGAACTTTGCAAAGTTTTTACTTTCAAAAAATGTAGAGATGAGGCTTTGTCTTGACTTAACAGCTAAAAATTCACACAGTATTCTAAACCTTGATTTCCCATTTACTAGCCCATAAGAAACCATGGGTTTGGTGTGCTATCTGAATTAATTTTTTATATATTGAAACATTTAAGAATGATTTTAAAATGACAAGTAAATGGATAATTTCATCTACCATCTAGTTTGCATAATGTGTTGTTTTGTGATGTCTTTGAAAAGGTGTGACAGCAAGAAGGAAACAAATATCTAGCTTAGAAATCCAGTCGATTTATGTAACTCTTAACATATTTCATTCATAGATCTTTATATGATATATATGGTATAGTGAAGTATATTTCCTTCTGTTAACATAATTTAATGCTGGGAGTCATCACCGTACTGTTTATGACATTGAATCAAAATTCAAGGTAACTCCAAGAAAAAAATAACAGTTATTTACTTGTCATCAGATCATGGCTGTATGCAACTTGTCTAACCTTTTAAGAGCACTGAAAACAACAGTTACTGTTGAAATCAGCACTTCTGAATATTGGCTGTAGGATTTTACTATCCCCTCTTCCCATAGTTATTAGTAATATAGCTTGTGGATCTGCAGTTGAAGAATCACTTGCAATTTTTAAAACAGCTAAGTAAGACTACCACAACCTATTTCTCCACACTTAAATTGAGATAGTTAAATAGAGGTATACTGTCATGTAGTGTATGAAAAATGACATAGGAAATAAATTTCTTTGAGACAAGGTGGATTAGGTCATGACTTATCATTTTTTGAGCTTCAGGGTTGAAGATAACAGCATAAATATAAGGAAGCAATATCTAACCACAGGAATAAGTTAACAACTTGAACAAAGTATATACAGAATTTGTAAGACTTATTTCCTTGGTGGTTTCCAAGTTTTTAAAAAATTAACTCAGACAATTTCAAAGGAAAGTAAAGCACCAGAATGTAATCTGCTCTTTTGACTTGGTGCTGGTGCTGATAGAGAAGTGGGGTCCTTCCATTTATCCATCTTGACACTGAATAAATTCATCAGGTCAGCAGTCTTAGGGACATGTTCACTTTCTTCCCTTTTATGGAAGTTACTATGACTATTGGTTGACTTTAGTATTCCTTTTTGGAGGATTCATTCTGTTTGTTCATGATTTTGGTTATAAACAGTATCACTGTGTGCTGCATGAGTAAAGGCACATCTTGTGGTGAAGCAATGAATGCCACTGTCGTTAAGTGTTTTTATATATTTGGATCTGTGCATTTATCCAATGAATTTGTGTCTGTGTATAGTTTGAGATACATACTTTCTTGGTGAGAAACAAAGATTTTGTCTGGTAACAAAAAGTTTACTACTTCTTAAATAGGAGTGTGAATTCAAAGACATAACTATATTAGCCTGGATTAGTATGTCAAGAGATCTTGTAGCACTTTTAAGATTAACTGAAAGAAAGAAGTTGGTAGCATAAGCTTTCATAGACTTACGTTTACAGTACTTCGTTGGTTGCAGGGACTGAAGTGTCTAGGAACATGCCTTTATAGTGATGCATAAGGAGGCTGTGTACCTGATTAACAATAGAAATTCAAAACTCGGGGATATGGTAATGAGGAGACAAGTTGGTTTTAATGATGGTTGCGGAGGGCAAGGGGGGGACAAAAGCAGGAGGAAAGATGTTGCCTTAAGCCAAGGCAAGTACAGCACCGGAATGAGAATTAAGCACCTTCCATGTGTTGTTGAACTGCAGCTGCCAGCATTATCCCTGCTGGCTATGCTGGCTAGCGCTATGGGGAATTGTAGTTCAGTGACACAGTTTCTGCCCCAGTTCTGTGACTTAATTATGAATGATACTAGCAAAATAATCTTATCTCTTACAGATGTTTCTTACAGTGTATCTCAGTAACAATGAGCAACACTTCACGGAGGTGCCAGTTACCCCAGAAACTACATGCAGAGACATAGTAGATTTATGTAAAGAGCCTGGTGAGACTGAATGTCACCTAGCAGAAGTGTGGTGTGGCTCAGGTAAGTGAAACATGACATTTGTGACTTGTTGGGCATCTAGAGAAGTCCCTATTTCAGTATCAGGATTAATAATAATAATAATAAAACATTTTAACTAAAGTAGAGGTGGCTAACACAGAGTCTGCATGTGACTCCTTACTGCCATTACCAGGCTCCATGCCACCTCCATTAACAAATTATCAGCAACACTATTATGACAGTATCAAAAATTCCATGGTTCTGTTACATCTAAACAGTGCACATGGAAACCGTGAGCTTTGTTTTTAAGATGGCTCATACTGCTAGAGAATTCCAGGAGTTCAACCATGCTGTCTATTGTACCATGACAGAAGCATATTCAGCAGGGATGGTGTATGGCTTGTGGTGGTTTGAGGATATCAGTGTTCCTCCTCTAGATCCTAGAAATTACCTGCCCTGGAAGTTATGGTTTGCTTGAGTTTATAAAAGGTGTAGCCTAAAATGAAACAGCTATTGAGATAAGACAGTTTATGTAATTCAATAGCATACTTACAAGTTGGGTTGAAATCTAAGCTATATACAAGATACTAAAGGTGGTTCCTTAATGCAAATGTAAAACCTACATCTGGCAGAATGTGCATTTCACTGTTAAAGGATCCTGTTGCTTTCTTTCTCACTCTCCCAACAGTATTTGCCCATGTGCTGAATTACCACATGAGTTACTCTGTTAATTTATTGCTAGAACCCCTCAGCTGTTGCAAATGGCATATTTCATAGAATCATAGATGTTTTCTATTATCTCTTAAAACAGACTTTACTTTTTTAACAGGATGGACTCTTTAACTGAGTTTCCCAAAGGTCTTCGGAAATTCAGGACTATAATGCTGCTTATCCTTTTCTGAACATCACTTCTATTGACAGTAAAGCTAATAGGGATTGGGGGTAGTTGTAACCTGCTTTCGGAATGTCCACTGCAGGGATATATGCCTGGAGTCAATTTTTTGCAATTCCATAGCAATAACAAAAAACTGCCCAGGCATTCAAAAATATTTTTAATATCTTTTTTTAATTACAGTGTGGAGAGTGTGGATTGTAGGTGGTGTGTAGCCTTCTATCCCATTTTTGTGCTTTCTACTCCTCCAAACATGTTTAAATACTGTGGAAAGAAATCACTGGAAAATTCCCAAAAGGTGGTAGCCAAAGCTCACGTTGCCCTCCCTCCGTACAGGAAAAGATACTGAATACCAGGCAAACTGAAGTTAGAAATAACACCAGGCCATCTCCACATAACCCAGAATGTGTTGGTGTAGCCTATTCATGAGGCTCATCACCTCCCAATTATATTTGCTCAAACCTGTCTTAATTATTTTAATTATTTTAAATTACTATTTTTTTGTTTCCTATTTGTTTTCTTGTTTTACTTGTTCTTATTGTGAACTGTCTTTAAAATTTACTGATAAAAGGTGATAACTTTTAACACTTTTATATTTATCTCCAATCAAAAGTTATTATCCACTGGTATGCAGTTTTCTTTGCATGATTAAAATCTTGCTTTTGATTCTCTTAGTTTAGTGCCATACATTACAATTACTAGCTTTGCTTTTGCATGCTACTTTTTAAATATCTTCCAAGACCCTCAATTCTGTCTGCCGGAATTATTCGTGCTGGATGAACAACAATAGTTTTGAAAAATGATACAGGATCAATGTTTTTATACTCAAGCTGAACACAGTAGATATTTGGCTAAGTTAAGATGCCCCTGTATCCCTCAACCCACAATATCAAAAATTTGGAAGGAACACCTCAACTCTGCTTATCTTCAATAAGTCACAGATCCAATATAACTGTAGCAGCCAGAATCAAATAAAGGATATATACTGCCTAAGACTTTTTGTGTCAGTTGCACACTTTTTCTAGAATAATATTCAATTTGGTTGTCTTTTTATTTTTAATATATTTAAACCATAAGGTGGTCAGCTTGTCAAATCTACTTTGCTTTTCACTAGACTTCCCAAGATCCTGCAGCTGGAGATAATAACAACAACAACAACAGTAGTAGTAGAAGAATACCTCTGAACATCTTTTAAATTTAGGAATTTGCAGTACCAGAATTGAATGAAGTTTACATCCCCTTCACACGAAAGACTACACCTGTTTACCATAACATTTCTTCATGTCTTCAGCTTGCTTTAGGTGGTAAAAAATTGTTGTGTGTGCGTCGCTGCTAATAACAATTGATAGCCAGAAACCCTTTTCATCGAGAGATCTGCCAAGAGATCTCAGTCTGTCTTCTGCTTAGGCATGCTGTAGACAGTGCTTCTGTGTCACACTAAGCAGTGATGGTTGTGTGTGGTGGCCAACTGTGTGATGCTGGTATGCTGACCTATGTCACCTTGCCATATTGGCAAAGCAAACCTGGCTGTAGCAATAGCACAGCCTTGCTCAAACCACCTTGTACACTGACAGCAGTTTGTTTTATAGTAATGCTATCCTTGTTCTTGACAGCAATGGATTATGACACACAGTGACTATGGCAGTGGTGTAGTGAGAAATCTTGCACAAAAGCATTGTCTTAACTTTAATTAGTTTTACTGGAACTATTGAGTAAAACCCATCATAAATCCTCTTCCAGACCGTTCCCTTCCAAATTATATAAAGGTACCTTCTTCCCCTTGTGATTTAGAAGATGAGCTGTTTAGCTGTCTAGACAAATAACCACGGAAGCAGCTTTTTCTGTAACAATGACCTACTTGCTTATACTGTAAAACTAATCTCCTTTGACAGTGACCCCAGAAAATTTCCTTCCTAGATTGCTTCAGCATGCCTGCAGTTTTTTTTCTAAAAGGGGGCCTGTTTTTCTCAGTACTCTTAAAAGCACTCTTGCAAAGAAACACTGATACTATAAAATACTTGTAGAAAGGAGTATTTATAAATAGACACCAAAATCAAAATATCGAAACAAAGAGAGACTCAAACAGAATGGAAGGTGGGCTTTCCTATAATGCCATTGTGTAGTTGAACAATTCAGTCTTTATTTTTGAATCAAGATAACGTTTCTTGTCTCTGTAAACTGACATTTGTTTATAACCATTAGTGTCCAGTACTTGTGTCTGTCACTTGTGTGTCATAACCTCATTGTTTTTCCTTCTCATGTCTTATAGATGGTAATCTATAACATCCTCTGTCTTACAGCAGGGATGGGGAACATGATGTTCTTGATCTCCAAGCCTCTGGAACTCCCAAATTCTCTAAAACACAACAGTTTCGCTTTTAACACCTCTGATCCTTACCCCTTGTCTGGCCAAAAAAAGGGCTAAAAAACCCCGAAAGTGCAAACTGAAAGTAGATTTGTTGTCAATTCTAGGTCACCTTTTCAGCCAAAATTGCCACCTGCTCTAAGAGTGAAAAATTGTCTCCCATCACAACTGCCTACCTCTGCTTTACAGCATACTGTGAAATAAAAAGTGAAGCCTTCTTAGGTCATCTGAGTGCAATTGTGATAAAAATATTAATCTATAAGGAAAATCAGGTTGAAAAGCATTGACTGCTTTTAATTTTAAACATATAAAGGGATAGTGAGTTCCTTATCTGCAAGAGGAAAGATCTTTGGTGTGTTTGAAAATAAAAAGCTGCCGTCTTTGGTCTAAAAGCTTTAACGTAACTTATTTTGGTTAGCATTTTTTTTTAAAATAATCAGGGTTATTGAGGGATGTTACAATGAATGATACTTGTATGATTAAACTTGGCTCTACTAAAATGATTAATTATTAATTTTTGTTATTCAATTTTTTTTTTATTTGGGTCTGGTAAAATAATTTTACAGTTTATTGTAAGCCTGGCAGATTGAACAACAGTTTTTTTTTTCTGTTAGCCTCCAGGTTTTCAGACAAAAAGAAGCAGAGATCCTTTTTGTGCTAGATAAAACAAAACATTTTAAAAAATTAGCAGCAGTACTTTGTACAAGAAGTTTGGTATTATACATGTGAATGGTTAATGACAGGTCAAAGAAAGATTGTTCCGCCTGCAAATATTATATAGATTGAGTCCTTCAGAAAGAAAGCATGATGCTATTATCTCAGTGTCTTTTTTGGAGGTTAGCAGTACAAGTGAGATAATTTGACAATTTGATAGCATCTTTGTGTAATTGAAATAGGAACCTGGCTCCCCATGCCCTGCCAAGCTTGTTAATACACGAGGTGATAGTTGTATTGTGAGTCTTCTGGTGGCTGTTTATTTGTGTGGCATCTGGGGGCAGAGTCAGTATCAGGAGAACAGGAACAGCACTTTTAATTTCTGCAGTTGTGCAGCTTGGGTTATAAGAACAGTGATGTCTGCCAGAGAAAGAGTGCCAAGTGTCAGAGGGAGATAATCAGAGACATGGCAACTAAACTATTCCACCCTTGCTATAATCCAGTGATGTCACTCTTCTGTGGAAGAATGAGCTTCATTGACCAGAAGCATAGCGGTGGGAACAGTAAGCACTGAGAGGTTGGAGAACCGAAAGAGCCATATTCATTACAGAGTGACTGAGGAGGGTGTAATACTTGAACTGGAAAACTTCAACATTATTTTTATTGAACAGCTATAGTCATAATTTTCAAAGAGCTAGACATGTTAGTTTGTTCCAGTACAATTTTTAAAAAAATCTGTAATTATTCATGGTAAATCGTACCTGGCTTCAACCAGTAGGTTTGAACTCTTTTTGAATACATTGGGAAAGCATACATAAACTTGCCCTCACTCTGTTCTCTAGGTGGACTGGTCCCTGGACTATGGCTTGCATCACTTGCAGTCAGTACTGCAGTGAGGGGAATTGCAGTCTGAAAATATTGGTAGGGCAACATCTGCCCACCGCTGCTTGATCGTGCAGACTACCACCTAAGTGTCCAAAAGTAGTGTTGCAAATCAGCTTCTGATCAGCTCAGCTCATCACAGTTTGGCATATTGTCATAGCAGTTTGGACACAAGATGATCCTGTTTAAAGTTGAGCTTCCCATCTGAACCACAGATATTAAGCTTTAGTTTCATGAACGGCAATGAGAAAGAGAATGAGAAATGAAAACACCTTCCCAAATCTGTTCTTTCTAACTTCTGTTCCCCATTATCTCTGACAGCTGGCCAGCCTGGTTGATAACAATCCTAGGTGTTTCTGAGAACCATAGTGCAAAACTTCTGGAGGGCACCGGTTTGGAGAAGGGTGACTTGCAGGATATTTTTTTGACAACATTTCGCTGTAGGTCATACTTGACAATAGTGTAATACTGGTCATATGTTAAATTCTCTGAATGAAATTTCATGGAGGCACCATAAGTTACTGATCTTAGAGGAATTGCTCTGGCTGCCAGCATGCTTTAGGACTGAATTCAAAATCCTTTTATATTTAAAATCTTAAATGATTTGGGGTCTTTATATATTCCTTTTTTTAATTAGACTGTACAGTCAGCCTTCCACATTTGTGGGTTTCACTTTTGCAAATGTGATTATTCACGAATTATTTGCTGTCATCTCTGCTGCCTCACTGTGCCATTTTTAATAGGGACTGCAAGCCTCATGAGACTGAGAAACTGCAAATGAGGCTTGTAAGTCCCTATTAGAAATGGTGTGGGGCAGCAGTGGAGGTGGCAGTAAGCCCTATCAGCCAGCCACTTTTGCCTTGTGAAGGATCCCTGATGCCTCAAAGGAATCCATGGCAGGTTGAATATGGTGATCACACTTTTTTGTGTGTGTTAAATAGGGTTTGGGAGGGCTTAGAGTTATTCACGTTTTTTCCACTTTCACAGGGGTCCTGCGCCCCTAACCCTAGCAGATGTGTAGGGATGACTGTACACCTTGGTAAGTGTGCTCTGTTGGTTCATTTTTGTACAGCAGTGTGTACATCAGTGGTCTTTTACAGTGTGCTCTTCTCTGGTGCAACCTCCATATGCATGAATTATGTCAGCGAATGCAGTCGGTGTGTGTCCGTGCTGCTGCAGGCACGCATACTTTGTGTTCGTTAAGTGTAGTAGGACACAACGCTTTATGTTTTTTTGTTATATGAGGGGGGTTCCTGGAATGGAATGGAACTTTTGCATATACAGTGGACGCATTGTATAAATAAATAATACTACTACTGAAATACTTGAAGGAGTACCTCTACCTGTATACAGTACTCCTGCTCAAAGATTAAGATATTCTAGGGGCAAATCTCTATGACCCACTAGTGACTTCAAGATAATTTGAAGGATGTGGAAGAGGAGCTTCTCAGTTGTGGTATCCTTTTTGTGGAATGGCCTCCCCTTAGTGGTTTACACTGGCATCATTTCAGTGCCAACTAAAAACATAGCTGTTTTTAAAAAGCCTTTGAACCTAACTGATTTATTCCATTTATTCACGGTTTTAAACATTTAAACCTGTTTTAACTTGTTAAATTGATTCATATGCTTTTAGTTTGTTTCTGTTGTTTTAATAGGGTTGGATATAAATAGGTTTTAAATAAACAAGTAAGTAAGTAAATAAATAAATAAACGTCATACGTCTCAATATGTCCTGTACCTTTGGCTTGGTATAGCTTGTTATGCTTTTCAGTATTTCCTTTTTCTTTGGCTTGGTATAGAATTGACAGTGATTCAGTTTCCACAGACTTTGGTTCATCTGCTGTTCAGGATTCTGCCCCCTCCCCACCAATTCTTCCTTCCATCCCTTTAAAGACTTTTTTTTGTGTGATTTGCAAGTGACATACTTGTGGGATATATAATGTGTCTGCAAAGTGAATACTGCAACATTTGAACAGAAGGTTATTATGGACACATCACACATACATCTTTGTGTGAAGGAGCCCTTGATAACCAATTGTATGCTATTGAGGTATAAGTTGTGTTCAGTAGCTTAGTATTGGAAGCATCTGGAATAAAGCATATTGAACTTCCTTTACATTTTTCAGAGCGCCCTGTAGCTGATAATGAACGCATGTTAGATCTTCTGCAGCGCTATGGAGCTCAAAGAAGTGAGGTTCGGTTCTTTCTACGTCATGAAAGGTCCCCTAATCGGGAAACTGGTATGTGATTACTTGATGAGTGTGTGCAAGCACACCATAAAAGCTGTACTCTTAAGAAATTGTACCCTTCTTCTTCTTTCAGCCTGCTTTACCCTAACATTCCACCTGAAGAACTTCCTGATGGTCAGAGCAGTCCAGCAGTAGAGTATGCTGCCTTGTAGTGTAATGGAATCTCCTTCTTCGGAGGTTTTTAAATAGAGTCTGGATGACCATCTGTTGGGAGTACTTTGGTGTGTGTTTCTGCATAGCAGGGGGTTGAACTGGATGGCCCCTATGATCTCTTCCAACTCAGTTATTCTGTGATTCTAACATAGGGCACCTTGCTTTGATAGGTGACAGAAGATCCAGGATCCCTTGTGTGGGGTGCAGTAGAGAGTAAAGCAGCTAGGATTGTGTTCTGTGGTCTCATTCTTTAGCACCCTAAAACATATCAGTAGAGAAACACTGGTTTCCAGAGGACTTCAATCTCCAGCCTGCTGAATGTTCTATGTTCTACTTATGTCTCATTTATTTCAATGAGACTTTTCATCCTGTTCAGGCATTCTGAAATAAACATACAAGGAGGAGGAGAATGCTAGCCCTGCCCTCTACCCTCATGCAAAGTGGCTCTGGGAGAGCTACCACATATAGGAAAACCTCTCCTGTTCACTAAGTCACTGTATGAAGACAGTAGTGGAAAAAAGTGATGGAGGGAACAAGGCTAATATGCTCAGCTTTGTAACACCTGAATAGGATTAGTGTTTCCAGAGCACATAATTCCTTTTGCTTATCTCTTCCTGAAGCTGTCCAGTTTGCATATCATTCTTCTACTGATAAGTTAAGAATCCCTTTCTACTGCTGCTTTGTTTGACTAGGATGTGTGTTTGAATTTTTGTCACAAGTGCAAAATTGGCTTCATAGTAAAACAACCTGTCCCTTTAATTCTGCTATAAAGAGCTGAGTTCAGGCAAAACACTTGCTTGGCTTCTTGCTTTGTTTGGTAACTTGTCTACTTTAATTTTTGTGAAAAAATGTGTTTTGTTTTTCTTTTATTGTCCTTTCATGTCAGGCAAAGTGAATGCATTTAATGCACAGGCAGCATTTTCCCAAACACATGATAGAGCTACAGATCTGCTTATTTTGACTTACAAATGTTTGTCAATGACTTGTACAAGACTGAAATTGCAGACCTTCTCAATTCCTTTCTTTCTTCCAGCATTTCTGAAGGAAAGCTATACTAAAAGGAATCCCTGAAATATTTTTACTTATTTTTCTTTTCTTTTTTGTTTCTTTTGTACTGAATAAAGGAAGTGGATCAAGACTGCAGGATCCAAGCTTGAAGAGAAATGGTGTAAAAATGGCTGGTGAACGAAGAATAGAGAATGGAGTAAGTATTTAGTTTAGCACCTCTTAAATGCAATCAAGAAAATAAGTTCTTTTGATTGCAAATATATTTTTCAGAATATTTCATCATAAAGTGAAAAATTTCAGTTCTACTACTAGAGTCATTTACTCTTACAGATCTGCATTATATTGATTGTTTCAGTGACAGAAGACAACAGCTAAGAGACATTTGTCATTTTTCTGTTTTCGTTTTTTTTTAAAAAATAGCCTGCAAACCTATATCAGGATAGAATCTAGACTGAACAATCCCAAAGTATATGTAGAAGGCAGCAAACACAACATCATCTTGCCAGTCAGAAATGTGGCATCAGTCCCTTCTACAGGGACATTATGTTCTACTGTTGTATTCAAAAGAAGCCCCAGCAAAACAATCACTATTCTGTAATGCCAGAGGCTTCATGCTGTAAAGCTGACACAGGAGAGCATGTTGCTTGAATAGCTAGCTTAGCAACAAGAAGTGTGAGGTTTTTTGAGATGTTGAGGGTCTTATTGAAAAGAATTAAGGAAATTACCAATATCACAGGAACTGAGAAACAGCTTTAAAGGTATGGCATCTTTAAACGTGTGTGTGTGTGCGCGCGCGCGCTCATGTGTGTGTGTATGACTATATAGACTTGTGTCCAGTAAAATGTTTCACTTGGAAACTTGACTAGGTTGCTTTTCCTTTATATTCACCATATTTGGGATCAGAACAAAATATTTTACTCATTTCCAGGTCTAATAGGCAAATATCATGTGTCTGTGTTGTATCACTATTTAAACGTTCTCATAGTGTGCAGCTCATAGTTACTTGGTAGAACATCTGTTTTTGGCTTAGGATACTCTGTAGGTGAGTATGTACTGCACTGATGAGTGGAAGATACTAGTTTGGACCCGACATTGGACCTGGATGGCATCTAGATGTCTTTTGGTTGATGATTTCACCCAGATTCCATAAGAATAAAATTATACCAGTAGTTTAACCATACCAGTAATTTAACTGTGTTGCTATGAATCTAAAGTAGTACTCACTGTAATCTAAATATTACCCTAACCAGTCTTTTGCTTCTGAAGCCAAGGGGCAAATTTCTTGAATGGGCTTCAAATAGATACAGTATTTTTTTTTAATTATTGAAGGTCAGTGCTCCTCGGATGGATATGACTCTGGCTGAACTGGAGGAAATGGCATCACGACAACAGCAACAAATAGAGACACAACAACAAATGTTGGCTAACAAGGTTGGTTGAAAAAGGTTTTTGGAAGAAATGATAACTTTATAAAAATATGGAAGAACTCAATGTAACTTTTTGAAGCTCTGAATTTTTATAAAAGTGCTTTGGAATCCCCCCTTTTTTTTTCTTTTTTGTTGCAACAGTCCATTTGGGTGGATTAGTATAGTATAGTGGAATAAAAGCTATGATTTGTTTTGTCCAAGGCCACCAGTTGAGTCAGCAGCAGTGATGTTATTTGGATTTAGGCATCTTCAGTTGTATTCGTTGGTTTCTTCTGAATGTACCAACATATCATACATATTGGTGTGGCTTTCAAACTGTTTCTTGGGAATCATGTGGTTCCTGGGAAACTTATTTGGACCTCCTCAAGTGGGATTACTGGTAGTGGAAAATAAGTTTTCCTGGAGGCTGTGTCTCCCCTGCCCAGAACTCCCCCTGCAGTTGAGAGTCAAAGTCAAAATTAATGTTTGAGATACATGATCACATCCTGATCTATTTTTAAAAGAGATTGTATGAAGTATGTGAGAGTGTAAGTACAAGCACATATACGCACCTAACTCTTTCCTTTTTGCAGGGATTACAAATCCCCTAGTTGCTTTCTGTGGTAATGGTGGGGAGATAACAAGAATCCCCAAACCATTTGGTTTAGTTTTTTCTTGTTGTCTGCTTGTATATAGCAAATTTTTGTGTGTTTAATATTTATGGTTATCAAACAATCTGTAGTTAGTTCTTTGTAGTGTAATCCATAAAATATGTGAAGCATTAAGTTTTGTTCTTGTTCTTGAAATCTTATGCCATCAGTATATGTCACTGAACTTCTTTAAATTCAAAATTGGCATAATGCTCATTCTGTTCACCTGTAGGAGCACCGATTAAAATTTCTAAAACAGCAGGATCAACGGCAGCAACAGCAAGCTGCAGAGCAGGAAAAACTAAAAAGATTAAAAGAAATTGCTGAGAATCAGGAAGCCAAGTTGAAGAAAGTGAGAGCGCTGAAAGGCCATGTGGAACAGAAACGGCTGAGTAATGGAAAACTAGGTAAGCTGTTAATGTGATGCTTTTGAGTGACTGATGCATAATGTTTCTTTAAAGTTAATGTTCTAGATGCTCCTGTTTACAATAATCAGCTAAATAACTATATAGAATAGTTACATATTTTTTGCAGTGAGATAAATTTTGGTGCGTACATATTTGTGCTTAACCTCGTGCTGTAGTTTCACTTGGAAAGTTTTTGTGTTTTATTCTAATACCCTCTAATCTATTATATTTTATCCCTGGAGTTCTGTATCAAATACTTTAGACAAAATATTTGCTGTTGACTAAATATTAATAAATGTTTAACTTTTAAGTGTTAATCTCAGGTGTTAATCTCACCATACCTACGATAAAGCTGAACACTTGAATTAAAATAGTTCCATTAAAATAATTCAGGAATAGGTTTGGGGACAGTTCCTGTGCCAGAAAACAACTCAGAAACAAACAATTTAAATGTAGGGCTTTTCCCTGCCCTTGCTACACTTCCCTTCCTTGCCAATGTATTGTCTGTTTGTGGTCCATTAGTAATATACGTATATCAAAATGGTCTCAGTGGGATTTAAAATCCTCTGTAAAACTGGAGTATTGATATCATCATCATTATCTTTATCATCTTTATTTGTATTCCACTGTTTGTGCAACATTGGACCCAAAGTGGTTTCATTATTAAAAACAATGCAATTTGAAAACATATAAATAATACATATTAAAAATAGAATTAAACTATAAAAGAATTAAAACAGCTAAAAAGAGATTAAAAGAAGCAATTAAAATTAAAACAGTATATCACCCCCTACCTCGTTCTTTAAAATCTTTTGTTTATTAAAATGCCTGTCTGAGTAAAAAGGTCTTTGCCTGCTGCTGGAAGGACAAGAAGGAGGGGGTCGCTCTGGCCTCCCTTGGAAGGGAGTTCCAGAGTCCAGGTACAGCCATTGAGAAGGCCCTCTCAGTGGCTGCCATTCTTATGGCAGTGGTGGGACTGAGCAGAAGGGCTTCTCCTGATGGGCTGAGAGCCCAGGACAGGGAAATTGCCTGGACCTGAGCCATATAGGGCTTAATAGGTCATAATCAGCACTTTTAATAGTACCAGGAAACAATCTGGCAGCTAATGGAACTGTTTCTTTTTTTCTTTTATTTGTAAATATTAAAACTGTAGTTGACATTCATTCACATAGAAACAAAGAAGTATATGATTATTGTAATATATACAGAAAACAGTTGACCTTCGTTCGGCATTCACTTTCTCATTCTCACCCAACTTTTCCCCTAGTGAGAGGCAAGAAAAAAGTAAATCTTATAAAATATTGTCTGTCAGGTAAACAAAAATACACCAGAGCCTGTGCTTTGTATCTTAATCTCAAAAATCGATAGTCACCATTTTAATATCACCCCAAAGATTCCTGAATTATAAGATAACATTATTCCAATCTTTGATGAACCTTTCAGATATGATCTCTCTTAACACATATGTAAATTTATCCATCTGCATCACATCAAATAATTTCATTTCCCAGTTTTCTAATGAGGGGAGGGTTTTTGGTTCTACATTTGCGCTAAAAAAGTTAATACTGGAATGTAATACATACTCAAATAGAAAGAATTTTGGGTTTTCACTATGAAATGACTCCTGAACTGTACTTGTTGTCCATAATGAATGATGATTTGGAGAAAAAAAGCAGGAAAAGTATTGTTTTACATGACAGCTACGGCTAGAAAGGTATTAGCACAAGTGTGGAGCCAATGGAGCTGTTTCAACGGAGGCATGGTATGGTCTCTATAACCTGCCCAGTTTAACAGTCTGGCTAGAACTCTTTGAACCAGCTGAAGTTTCCAAATGCTCTTCAAAGGCAGCCCCAGGTAGAGTATGTTACAGTAGTCCAAATGGGATATAACTAAGTCATGTATGACCATGGCCACATCTGGTGCCTCAAGGAATGAGTGCAGTTGGCACACAAGCTTTAAATGTGCAAAAGCACTTGTAGCTACAGCAACCTGGGCCTCCAGGCTCAAAGCTGAATCCAGGAGTAATCCAGACTGTGAGCCTGTGTCTCCAGAGGGAATATAATCCCATCTAGCACAGGCTGAGTCCATTTTCTCTTATCTGCCTTCTGACTAACCAGGAATACCTCTGTCTTGTCTGGATTAAGTTTCAATTTGTTGGTTTTCATCCAGTTCATTACTGATTATATTTGTTGTTTCTATTT
This sequence comes from Iguana delicatissima, assembly GCA_948472985.1. Lineage (NCBI taxonomy): Eukaryota > Metazoa > Chordata > Lepidosauria > Squamata > Iguanidae > Iguana > Iguana delicatissima. Next base: position 100,910 of record CAOKZL010003221.1, on the reverse strand, counting down.
CTGATCCAGTCTAGTGACAGCAGCAAAGAATTAACCAGAAAATCCTGAATATGACTTAGTTTTTATTTTTAACTTTGTTGGGAAAACATTAAGCGCTCAGCAGGCTGTTGGAACTAAATAAATTTTAACAAGTAGTAGTTTCAGTTTACAATCCTTGCGAGTTGACTAGATTATTTCGATTTAGCAATATTTGTTTAAACATTTGAACCACTTGTGACCCAACCTGTAAAGCAATAGATCATTGACAACATCTTACTTCGAATGTTAGGGCATAATGTTCTGGCATAGCTGTGAAAGGATGCCTGGTTTTGCTTTTTTTCAGATTTTGCAATCCTAACAGTGAAATTGCAGATAACAGAGTCTTAATCATAGTTGACTTACAGGACGTAACTATGCTCTCATGGCAAACAGTAAATTCTGTCTGGTCTTTTCTTGCAATTTTTTATACATTGAGAAGCTTCCTGCTGTGCTATAAAACTTTTCCTGAACAGTCTGACACGACTGATTTGCCAAAAATTAGTGCTGAATGTTAGCCATGTGATCTTCCCAATCAGAGGGAGAAAGCAGAGTTGAAAAGATACCTTTTGCTGGATCAGATGGTCATTTACAGTTGTTAAGATCTTTCATTTTCACAGATCTTTTTTTCACTGAAAATTTGAGAGCAGAAATAATAAATTGATCCCATTATGTACCTCATTTGATGGCTCCTTGGCCAGATTCTGAGAAAGGGAAGTGAGAAAGGATACAGCTTAAAGAAGGTGTGAATTTCAGTTTCTTTTAGCCTAGGGATGGGTCTGTGGTCCTCCTTCTTGGCTTCGCTGCACCATTCCTGTAGAATAACTGCACCAGATGTCACAAGTCTGGTTGGTGCCTTCCTGGTAAGTTGGACTACAGCCCCAATTACCGTGGCCAGTAGTCATGCCAACTGAGGTTGTTGAGGATTATAGTGCAGCACGCATGGAGAACATCAGGTTGGGAGAATCAGAATTAGGCAATTAGGCTTCTGAAAAAAGATCTGTGTTGGTCTCAGTAGAAACTTTTTAAAAAAACCAAGTAGTCGTGTTTTGTTTTTGTTTTTTAATTTGGAGGGAGAGGAAGGAGAGAGGAAAATTGGTGTGGAGGAGAAAAAAAGTGAAGATTGAAAGAAGGTAGAAAAAAATTGAGTAGGAAGATGAGTGTGCATGGCTGTGTCTGTGAGGGTAGGGGGTGGGTTTAATGGAGAAGCATTAATCCTGCCCAGTGCTCATGTATACTCCAGACCACAGCCGACATGCAGCCCTTGAAAGACCTTTCCACAAGAGAATAGTAACTCTTGTGTTGAAAAAAAATATCCTCACATACTTAGTTTTCTGGAAATAACATTTCTATAACAAGAGGAAAATATCTTTACAAGCTGCAATTTCTTCCTGTTTTATTTTTATTTTAAATGAAGCTTTGTTCCTCAAGCCAGTACATGACTTAGACAATTTACATTTACCTTTCATCTCTCTCCATTTCTCCTCATTTTATCCCATGAGAGCTGGGCATTTTCCTGAAAAGATTGCAGTTATGTATAGCTATATTTATCTTATGTAGCCTTGTTGTCGAGTGACTAAAAATAGAGTTCAGAAAAGTTTTCTTCTGATAAAGTCCCTTTTAAATATCTCAATTTGATAAATTGATGGCTGCTTCTGTTCAAGTTGCAGATTAGAGTAGCTTTCTTTGGGCTCTGTGTTGGAGAGCTGGAGAGTGTTTCTGTCCCCTTAACAGCTGCCTTGGAAGCAGCCAACATTTGGTCATTTCTCAGCTAGAGCTATTGTATTCTGTCTTCCTCTGCAGTGGAGGAGATTGAGCAGATGAACAGTTTGTTCCAGCAAAAACAACGAGAACTGGTACTGGCTGTGTCAAAGGTAGAAGAACTTACTAGACAGTTGGAGATGCTGAAGAATGGCCGGATTGATGGTTACCATGACAACCAGTCTGCTGTAGCTGAACTTGACCGCCTGTACAAGGAGCTTCAGGTAATAGCAAATCTGTGCAGCAGATGTAATAGCTAAATGGGGCTGGTCACACATTGCTTTGCAAAGGAACTTGCTCTGGCTTCTTGTCTGTTCTAACCAAGAGTGCCAAAATTATCTGAACTGCTGCAGTTTACTATCTTCTGTATTGTGTAGATTTTTAAAAATACTACTTGGCATACTTTGAAAAGAAATGAAGCCTAATGAGAACTAGCTTAGATGATTATCCAAAATCTTTTTAGAACTCACATAATTTTAAAAAATTGGTAAGTTCCTCATGGCACCCACTCTGAAAGCTATTTGTGCTGAATTCTTGGTTTCCTGTCCTGAATGCATTCAGCTGAGGAACAAACTGAACCAGGAGCAGAATGCCAAGCTGCAGCAACAGAGAGACTGCTTAAACAAACGCAACTCAGAGGTGGCAGTTATGGATAAGCGTGTTAATGAGTTGAGGGAACGGCTATGGAAGAAGAAGGCTGCGCTGCAGCAAAAAGAGAATGTACCGGTGAGTGCCCCCTCCGCCAAAAAAATCACAAACTAAACCAAAATTACTGTCCACTTCTGTTGCTGGAACATATTTTATATTCTGGATAGGAGTGAGAAGTTGTCGAGAAGCTTTGTCTGTCTGCTGTACCCTAGCATTTCCTTTGTAGCATGAAAGCCATTTTAAATAATACATCACTATTAACCTATTTCTTCTTTTATGTGGGGAAGAGTGCTTTTTTCCCCTTTGGTGCTTTCTTTATAGTAAAGGATGCAGGAAGGCTGTCAAAATACCTTTCTTGCAGAAAAGCACTACTGTGTCTTTCCTTGCTTCCTCAATGGCTGAATTGCAATGTCTGGTTTTCAATCTTCGTGTATCTTGTTTAGGTGACTTCTGATGGAAATCAGCCACAGCCAGCAGTATCTACTCAAAGTCGAGTAGCAGCCGTTGGTCCTTACATCCAGTCTTCCACCATGCCACGAATTGCCTCAAGAAATGAACTTTTAGTGAAGCCAGCTTTTCCAGATGGGACTCCAACCTTACAAGTCCCTGATGGTCCCTTGAAAACCCAGACTTTACCAAATATGAGAGCTGGGGTACTTTCGCAAATGAAAGCATCTGGTGGTAATTATCATTTTTGAGTTTCCTTTTGATTCAGAGTATATTGGCATATCCTCTTGTCATCTGATCCTAGTTATCAGTTTAACAGGCATGATGCTAGGTACACCAGTTAGCTTAAGCAAGAATGTTTATGGACTTCAGTTTTAATCTTGATATTCAGAAATGTGTTGTGAGGTGGGATGTATAGTGAGAAAAAAAACTCTTGTTTGTGACTTGCTTGTGAAGAAAGTACAAAAATGCTTGTGTTTCAGTATTTGTAACTATGGGGAAATGTTCTTTTTGATCAGACTGTGCTGTTAAATGCTTTATGTTAGTTATAATCTAAAATTACTGATTTTACTTTCTGTAGTCTAGGGCGCACTGATGCTAAATTGGGCATTTTCTTCTTTTTTTGTCCTGCAATACCCAGTACTCTTGTTGCTCAAGCCCAGTACTCCTGTTGTTGTTGCTCAAGCAATACCAAGTGTTCCCTGAAAATGGTTGTGTTGTTTTTATAAAATTTATATTGGTTTGGGCTCAGAGGATATTTTTTTTTGCTGCTCTGCTCATACATGAATTTATGTATTGTAAATAAGTTAACATTTTCCAAACTACATTTCCTATCTGCAAGAGAAAGAAAAAAAAATGACTTCCCATTTACATGGATGATTATTATATATAGCTATAATAATGCTCTAAAAAGGTTGAGAGAGCCAGTGCAGAACTAGGGCTTGGATCTTGAGTAGAGTCTTTTCTTACCCTGAACTACCTCACAGGGTTATTCTGAGAATAGAGTGGGGAGGATGAGCTTGTTGGAAAAAAGGTGGGATGGAAATGTAATTAATAAATATACAAATAACTCTATTTTCCAGAAGTTAATAGGTTGCATTAATGAAGGTGCTGGATTTGTCAAGAGTTGTCTATAACTGTCAGTTATCAAGGCTTTTTTTATTACCAATTTTTAAAGCAATCAGTTTCCATTCCATTGTGCATGAACACGTGCATAGAAAGTCCAACTGACTATTTGCAAGAAGCAGCATCTACTTTAGGATAGAGAAATAGGTGTTGCTGTTTTCATAATTGTTTGCTTGCTAGAACTTTGCAAGATACTGTTTCTCTTTGATTGTGCAAGACCATGTTTGAATCCGTCAGACCAAGATTGACAGTCTTTTCACCATCAGAACCCAGTTATGCTAAAGAAAGTTGTTACTTCACTGATTTGCAATGAACAGACAAATACATGCATTGAACATAAATCTGATTTTTCTGCTTTGGGTCTAGACTTAACTTTAGAAGGTTCCCCTTTCTTGGCTATACTACCATGTTGTTTATAAAAATAATAATAATTAAAAGACTGTTTCTTGAAAATATTAACCGAAATATTGCTGCAGTTATGGCCAAAATCAACAAATAGGCAAAATGTAATAAATGCAAGCTAATATCACACTGCAAGAAGAGACTTCTTTATGCTGTATAGATAGTAAACATTATCATGCTAAAGAAATACCACACTTCTTGTGCTCGAAGTAGAAGAGAGTATAGAAAACCTAGGCTAAATATAGACTCCAGGAGAATAATAGAAACTGTAAATGCTATTTTATTGAAATATGAAAACTTCATTAGTGGGTATGTTTAGAAGTTTATGAAAAAAAAAAAAGGTTCATATTTCCCTGCTTCTTTTTTCTCCTTCTTTACTTCAGGTACTACAGCTGCTGGTTTGAAACCTCCACTCACCGTCAGTGATTGGAATAATTCAAATGCAGATAACTTTATCAACCAGGGACTAATTTCAGTGACAAAACCCGATGGCAACAGTGAAGGGCCAGGTAAGTTTCTCAGTAGTGTACTAATTTATTTTGTTGATGGTTTCTTAAGATAACAGGAAAAAAATCCTGTTTTTTCCATCTTTTAAAAATGAGAGCTTCTGTGCCTATTTTCCACAGTGTACCTTTTTTTAAAAAAAAAAAATCTAAATGTGTCATGAGATGTTCTCATACTGTTCTCAGGGTGGTGAGTAAACCTCACTCAACTTCTAGTATGTAGTTTTGCTGAATTACCTCTGATATTTCTTTTCAGTTCAGTAGTTCAGATAATGGATTGGTTAAAATGATCTTATAGAGGTGACAGTTCAGTGCTTGTGCAGTTCTTTTATTTTTAGTCTGACACTGTTGAAATTATGCAACCTGTGCACTGATGCACTAGGGTTGGCTCCTAAGTGAGTAAGCGTGAGCAGAACCAATGTTAATGTGACTCTCCTCACTTGTCCATCTTTTATAAAAAGACTGTGCTTTCTTGTGCAGAATCTTTCAGCAAGAAAGCTTAGTGTCCATTTAAATTAATTGCTTCTTGTATGTTCTTGAATGTGCTTGCTTAACAATCAAACAAACAAGCACAGTCAGGTTCAGTTGATTCAAATTTGTATCTTTACATCTTGCTCAGACAAGTATTCTAAATACTTTAAATCTAACTTTTTGTCTCTTTTTTAGTTGTCGAGGGAGATGCTCCTCTTAGAGAAAGAGAGAAGAAAGTACGCCCCTTTTCCATGTTTGATTCTGTTGAATCAAATGGAAGTACAGGAGCGCCTACAACATTAAGGAAAAATCAGAGTAGTGAAGACCTACTGCGTGATGGCCAGGTATACTCAAATTTTATTATGCCTTTGGAATTATGATCTGACTTTGCTCTTCGTGTGTGTGAGGAAAGGTATTTAAATCCGTATGGTACCACGCTTGTGAGTTTGTGGGAAATACCTCAATTGGTTGAAATAATATGGGACCTGCTATGTGATTTTAGATGAGCCAAACACTCAGTGGCTGGCTTTGGCAGATGCTGATCTCTCCCCTAAATTCTCCATCTGTAAAGCAAAGTTCTCCATTTGTGAAGCTGGGATGATTGGCAAAAGGCCCGTCTCTTCTTGAATAATGGTTCTTTGCCTGAATGATAGGGAAGTGGTACCATCTGTCTTTTAGAGGTATGAGAGAGGATGTAAGTCTTTAAAAGAAGGAGGTGCCCATACATTTCTGTCCAGTAATAATATATGGAGATAGCAGTGCTGCTGCTTTGTGCCTAGGCCCAGAAGCAGATGAGGAGCCCTCCCTCCATTCCAACTGCCACTGTTGTGGCCCTGGAGAGACAGAAGAAGAGGCATAATGCTGGACATAATTCCCTCCCATATTACTACCATCTACCTTTCCTTTTGTGTCATGTCTTAATTAGATTGTAAGCCTGAGCGCAGAGGATTGTTTGGTTGTTGTTTTAGTTGCAAAGTGCCATGTACAGTGATGGCACCATATAAATAAATGATGAAGATAATAACGTAACAATAATAATAGTGAGACCTTTCATGTGTGTGTCTTGCCTTTACTGTCCTAGAATACTTTTGTTTCTCTTTAGCACATCACTGTTAGAATAGGGTTGTGGTTTTTTTCTCATTTTCACAGCTATTGTTTTGCCTTGCAGATGGGCAGTAAGACTATAGCAAAAGTACCACCACCTGTTCCCACCAAACCAAAGCAGATCAACTTACCTTACTTTGGTCAAGCCAGTCAGCTGTCTTCCACGGATGTTAAGCCTGATGGTAATGCACAAAAGCTGCCCCTGACAATTGCAGCTGTTGGAAGCAAACAGAAACCCCCACCCCCACTGACACCCCCAGCATCCCAGCAGGTCCAGCAAAAAATCTGTGTGTCACCGAGTGGTCCTCCTACTAATCCAGATCTGGCTCTTTCCAAACAAGAGAGTCCTCCTGCAGTAGCTGTAAAACCTTTCACACCTCAGCCAGCCAAAGAGGCCCCTCCACCTCCCTTTCGGAAGCCACAGACTGTGGCTGCAAGTTCAATCTACAGTATGTACACAAAACAGCAGACTCCGGGGAAGAACTTTCAACAAGCAGTGCAGAGTGCGCTGACAAGGGCACAAACCAGAGGGCCACATTTTCCAAGTGGTGAGTGTTTGGTTGTCTTTTCATTTCCCTAGCTCACATTCCGTTTCACCACAGAAAACTTTGATTATGGGGTGGTCAGGAGGCCATAAGGTAAGCACCACAGTGAGAATTCAAGGAACTTATATCTGTAAAATACTCTTGTAGTTAGACCTTTTAACTTACATGTTGGGTCAGCATAAGAGGGTTGCACTCTTGAAATCACTGAGGGAGATTTGTGATCTGAAGTGCACTAGGGAATTACTACTACTGTTGTTAATAAAAGAAGGAAGGAATATAGGAATATTACAATTATATTCCTCAAGGTTAGGGAATTGTGTGTGTAATTGATAGGAGTAGCTACTTATGTTAGCAGTTCTGATGCAGACAGAAACTACTGATTTTGTGCAAGGCTTATTTATGTAAAATTATTAGTTGAAAGCTTTGCATTTGCTTTATTTGTCAAACATTTGACAGATTTCTTTCTTAATTGCTACGCAGTGTATGGAAAGCCAGTTATTGCTGGAGCTGGTCCCCCAAATCAACAGCAGCAAGTGGAGAATATTTATTCAAACACTCAAGGCAAGCCAGCAAGTCCAGAGCCTGAAATGGAGATTACAGCTTCAGCCAATGAAAATAATGAAACAGAACGTATTCCTCGTCCGCTCAGCCCAACCAAGCTTTTGCCTTTCTTGTCAAATCCTTATAGAAATCAAAGTGATGCAGACCTAGAGGCCCTTCGGAAGAAGCTGTCAAATGCACCACGGCCTCTGAAGAAACGTAGTTCCATTACTGAGCCAGAGGGGCCTAATGGGCCTAATATTCAGAAGCTCTTGTACCAGAGAACAACTTTGGCTGCTATGGAGACTATATCAGCCCCATCATACCCATCAAAGCAAACTTCAGTGGCTGTTACTGAACACTCAACAGAAATCTCAAACCCATATTTAAGCACAGAGGTTGTGAAAGAAGTGGCTCCTACTCCACCTGAGCCAACCATTGCAGAAGAGACAGAAAGTCCAAATACTGATCAGGACACAGCTTCTTTGCCTTCATCAGGAGCGGATAGTGTTCCTGAGAACATACCTGACGACGCATCCCTTACTCAGCCTGAAATGGAAGAACCAAATCTAGATGTGCCCTTGCCCATAGAAATGTATATGGAGGAATATCCTCCGTACCCACCGCCTCCATACCCTTCAGGAGAGCCAGAGAGTTTGGCAGATGACTCACTTAGTATGCGGCCTCCTGAAGTCACCGGGCAGTTCTCTTTACCACCTGTAAGTAAAAACACTGTTTCTCTAATTTGTAAGACAGTTATGATTGAGATGATGTATTGAGCCATTTCGATAATTAAGGATCTCTTTACAGCCAAGGGTCAAGATCCTATATCAAGCAGGCAGAGCATAACATTCTGCCAATATAATTCTCTGTCCCCTCCTTCAGCTGTCAAGCCCCTGGGGGGATCTGCTGTTTCTGTTTACCAGTTGGGAGGTGAGGGGCAGGGGAGGCAATTTAGGTGAAGAAGGGGCAGCTGACCACAGCTCAAAGGGGAGAAGAAACAACAGTGTTCTCACAGAGTGCACCTTCCTTTTTCTTCCCCTTAGAATTCAGACCAGCCACATTGCCTTTGTTTGAATTGCCTCCCATTCTCTTCCCTCCTCTTCTTTGTGGTAAACAGCAACAGAAGCCCCTCTCAGGACTTGACAGCTGCTGAGTGGAGAGGTTTTGGATGGGATGCAAGGAGTTAAAGAATAGCCCTTTGTGCTCCTTTAAAAAAAAGGACAAAGACACATAAACCACTAACAGGATGCTGTCCATGTTGACACACCTTTCCTGATTATCTGCTGCACTTTAATTCTGATACACTATCTTCTATCTTTGTTTCTTGAGAGCCCTGTGGTGGGAGAGGGAATACTGTTCGGCTCAGTGGATTGTGCCTGTTATTGTAGAAGAGGTTTTTAGTTGTGTGAGACAAATCTGAACCAATTGTTTTATGTGTTCTAAAGGCAGTTTAGTTAACATTTCATCTTGAAGCAGATGTTATGTTAGTCACACCAAATACCCTCAGCAATGTTAATAGAACATATTGTAAGAGATGCAAACTACTTAAGAAGGGAAGAGTATGTCTCACAGACTGGCAGTTGTGGCAACAAAAGGAACAATGGGCTTTCTCCAGTCTGCTCCCTCCTCCCCACCCATCCTGGTAGATTTCACATGCAAAATTGTTCATCCTCTCAGAATGTCTTTTGTTCTTTAAAAAAAAATTTTTCTTTAAATTTTTTTTTTGGCCATTTTTATCTCTTGTATGTGAATGGACTGTTTGACAAAGTTCTTCTTACTGTTACTGTGGCTGAAGTTTTTAAATTTAACTGTGAAATAGTCTTGCTGACTGTGTTCCTTAACACACTACGATAAACAGTATGAAAGTTAAAGTACAAAATATTTTATGAACCTTTAGAACAGGAATAAGCAGGTAGAAGACTCAGCATGGTGTAGTGGCTTGATTGTTGGGCTGTGGTTTCTGGAGAGCAGAGTTCAAATCCTTGCTCAGTCATGGAAACTCCCTGGGTGACCTTTGGCAAATCACACTCTCTCAGCTTCACATGAAGGCAAAGGCAAACCGCTCTGAACAAATCTTGTCAAGAAAACCTTATGATAGGTTTGTCCTAGGGTTGCCATACATTGGAAACAACTTGAACGCGTACAACAACAAGCAGGTAGATGAAGATCATAGATCCCAGTCTGTCACACAATTTCCATACTAGGTGTTAAATTGCTTCTAAAAGCAGAACGTACAGACGTTCTGTATGCATTTCCACAAAGTATTTGAATTGTTTCTGTTTCAGGTTTTGAGTTAGTTAATGATGTAATTGAGCGCCAGCATGGCGTAGTGGTTTGAGCATTGGACTGTGACCTGGAGACCAGGGTTTGATTCTCCTTTCAGCCATGGAAACCAATGAATGACCTTGGGTATATCACACACACAACCCTAGAAACCTGTGATAAGGTTGCCTTAAGGTTGCCGTAAGTCAGAAATGACTTGAAGGCACACAACAACCACCATTATGTAGTTGACCCCTTATGAAACAATGTATAGTGTGTTTTAATTCTAACCCTCAATATTTTCCAAATCTTGGTATCTTGTTAATTCTGGAAAAGAAGAGAAGGCAGTGTAAATCATGTCTATCTCTTTAGTGTACACTGATACTGGGCTTGTAAAGTGTTTGTGAGTTACGTGTGACGCTCAGTGACAGCTCCTCCTCCTCTTTATGTCAACCTTTTCATCTCATTGTAATATATCCTATCTATATGTCTAATACTAACTGTTGCATCTTTGCAACTTTTTAGACTTAATTTGCCTTTCTCAGCTTTGATGAATTTCATCATTTTTTTTACCGCTTCTGCTATAGTGCCTCAAATCCTCTGAAAGATTTTAGGGTTAGATAGAAATATTCCTTGGAAATGTCAGCTGAGCTGTACTGGCCTTTACTAATATTTAAGCCCGGATAAGCTATCTTGATGTGGGGGTATAATTAATAATACACTTAAAACACTCTCTTTCTCACAGACTTGAAAAATGGCAAACATTTTTAATTCCAGACAGTAGATGAGAGGTCTCCCCTTACCCCATGCTATGAACTGAAGAAGAGTCAACATGACTCATTTTTGTTTACTCTTTCTAATCTTGGCATCTATCAAAATTTACATATGCCTCTGAATAGGACTTGTTGCTCCTTTTCAACCAGCTGGAGTTATCATTGCTATAAATGCAATGTTCAAGCATAGTATGCTCTAAATTCTGAGCTTTTTAAAGCAGTGTAGCTTGATCCTGCAAGTCCCTCCAAGTGAAATATACCCACAACACTAGTTTGTTATTAAGAAAAGCTACATTTGTGAAAGCCTTTGCTTTATGATACTGGTAATTATTTTAAGTACTGAAGCTTTTGAACAATTAAGCCAAAAGCTATTATTACCAGGATATTGACTAGAATTTTAGTGAGTACTCCCAACATTGTTACTGCAGAATACAGATATTACTTGATTACCTGAAATTTTGGCTTCTAGTAGTATTTATTAGGAAAACCAGACAAAAACAATGGGAAACCACCTCTGAATAAATCTTGCCAAGAAAACTGTGCAATAGATTTGACTTTGGGTCACCACAAGTTGGAAAAGACTTGAAGGTACACAACAACAAAATATTTGCTTCCAGCTCTTACTTCATATGCAACACGGTGCAACATTGTGATAAGAACCTTCATTAGCATGCTTCGAGAATGCTTATTACTTGTTACACTAATAGTGCTCCATGTCTCTTATTGTGTTACAACTCCTCCATATTCCTTTATCTTACTACCAATTTTGATACTTGTGAAGGCCATCCTTTTGTCTGGTCTTTGTATGCATGCACATTCTCATTGAGGACATTTGTAATTCTTTGGTTTCAAGGTTCTGCTGTTGTTTAGACTTCTTTCTCACTTGAATCTATTTCTTTTATTCTATCCAACATCTCCTTTTAGCTGCTCCCATTGTTCACATCGATTTGCACTTCCCTTCCCTGGAGCAGCATGTCTGGAGCTATAGGAACATTTTGGGAAATGACTAGAAGTTATGATGGTCCAGTTGTGTCCCCCACAGATTTAAGTATGTGGGTAAAACACTTGAGTTTTTTTTTTGCAGTAATACCATTGATTGTGCTAGATTAGTGCTTTTACCTTCTGACAGAGATAAAATTATCCTGATAACTGCCTCATCTTAATTTAGAAATTACTGTCTTTACAAGTGATTTTCTTACTATTCTTTTCAGGGTAAGAGGACAAACCTGCGCAAAATTGGATCAGACAGGATTGGCCATGGAATGAGAGTGAAATTCAATCCCCTTGCTTTGCTTCTAGATTCCTCTCTTGAAGGAGAATTTGATCTCGTACAGCGAATCATTTATGAGGTACAAATTCCTTGTTTCCAATATATGGGGTAGAGTTTGAACTGCATTTAGAATTACGTTACTTTTGGATCACAGCGATATTTAAGGATGGCATGTGAGAGTTCTACTTAAACTTTCAGTGGGTAGTAGAATACAAGTTTTCTTATACAATAAAGTGGGAGATACAAAAGTGTAATAAAGTATATAATAAAATGAGCTGAATGGAACCATTTACCTAAATTCCTGGCTCTTTCTTTTTGTTCTGTAGGTTGAAGATCCCAGCTTGCCCAATGACGAGGGTATCACTGCACTTCACAATGCTGTGTGTGCTGGTCACACAGAGATTGTGAAATTCCTGGTACAGTTTGGTGTAAATGTAAATGCTGCAGATAGTGATGGATGGTAAGGATGATTGTTTTCTTTTATAGTGGACCCATAAATTGGCTGGCTCACATATTAATATTCTGTCCGTATTTAATAAATTCCATAAGATTAAATTCAAGGTGATAATTCCTCTTACATTGCTGCTTCAGTGCCTGACAGAAAAATTCCCTTGATGAACTTTTTTTCCCTAGAAGGAATTGTAGTCAATTGAACAAAACAGTTTAAATAGCTCTGAAATGAAATTCTGAGGCAGACTTACTCCTTCTTCATCAAATGAAACACATTCTAACTGAAGTGATAGTGTGGGATGAGCAGAACTGTGTGTGGAATAAGTGAAGAAATTGTTAGGTTTATAGATGGCAACTCAGTCTCTTCAGTGGAAATTAGATCCTGTAGCATGCATGTAAATGGACACACATGTTGATCATTCACAAATGTTCCCCTTCCTAAAAGCAATTGTAGAAAAGTATGCTTGTTAAGCTTTAAAAGGAATAGGAATTCTTGTTTTCCTTTTTTTTTTTGCCAGTGAGCTTTAATTGGTCTATTTTTCACATTTTACTAACGTCTTTCCCACAAATCAGGATGTGAGTGAAGAATAATATATCACTTCTTCCTTTTTTTCTGCAATTTCTAGGACCCCATTGCACTGTGCAGCATCTTGCAATAATGTCCAAGTGTGCAAATTCTTAGTGGAATCAGGTGCTGCTGTCTTTGCCACAACCTATAGTGATATGCAGACTGCTGCAGACAAATGTGAAGAAATGGAAGAAGGCTATACACAGTGTTCTCAGTTTCTCTATGGTATGTGCCAAAAATGGGATTCACTAAAATGACAACTGTACCAGAAAGTTTTTATGTACTTTTTGTACCTGAGTTCAGAAGATACAGAGTAAGGATTCTCTGTTTATCCTAAACAAGTATAGGATAAGATAAAACATACTAGGTCCATGACCTCTTGTAATTAGCATGCTAAATATACAGATTTCTCAATTGTGTATACATTCTCACTCTTTTTTTCTGAGAACATACCTGTTTAAAACAATTCTTGTTCCTTTTTCTTTTTAAGGTCTATGCCTCTTACTGGTTTGTTCAGGTCCTTCACATCTATTATGGTGTCTGACCTTTGATTTGCTATTGTGTGTGTGTCTTATTCATAGTGGAAATCCTCTAAAACCTTCCTTTTCAATTCTGTTTGTGTTCCTAGCAAGGACAGAGCTAGAATACTGACTCTGGAAGTGCAGTTATGGTAATATGCTCATGAGTCCCTAACATTTTGATCATGTCTTAGGGAGAATTAAAGGAAGAAATCCTGCCAATGGAGATGAAAATCATCGATCCATTTGTGATTGTGCAAACTTAATATGTTTATATTTTAGACTGAGCATTGAATGTTTCATATCTTCTTGGATTGAAATATTACAGCTAAAACTGGTCATCCACTAATGTTTATTCATTGTAAAATGTACCTTCTTCTGCCGTGAAGCTGGGATAGATTGTTTAATCTTTGTTCGCTTTCGTACATTTTTTAAAAAATGAGTTGAAACTTCACATCTGGTACTAGCAAGACAGAAACTGCATATAAAAAAGAGATGCAGAGAAAAGGCTGACATATATTCCTCACTAATAGTCTGCTGATCTCTTTTGTTTTCAAAAAAATATACATACATAAAAGCTGTTTCAGCAAATCTTTCTGAAGTTAAATGAATCCATACTGAAGGCCTAGGAGAGTTTAAGTCAGTGATCTTATTGCTGTGAGTCAGTGCCTTTCATGTGTCTTAAGCTGATGTACTCATCTGGATATAGCAGAAAAAAATAGAATTCCATGAAGTGCTTGGCTGTATGTGAAATAATTCGTTTTTACCCTTTCCTCAATGACTTAAGCAATATTGAAAAAGATTACTAAAATCCACATGCAGTAAGAGCGTGTTTATCTGTAAGATCATGTTGATAATAGCACAGAGCAGTGGGGAGAGGACAGAGGAAGCCCAAGTTTGAGCAAGCTAGGATAAAAAGAAACCTCTGAAGTTTGATACAGCTGTCTTTTACTAATTCATTTATTCCATGGGAAGGCAAAGTATAGTGATCCAGATGTTGTTAGACTCTAACCTCCATTAGACTTAGCCAGCAGAGCTGATGGTGAGCAATACTGAAAGTTGCAGTCCAACAACTTTTGGAGGGCTACATTCTGTCCACTCCTAATCTATGTCCAATCTGTGATTTCAGTTAGCTTTCTAAGGTCACAATAATTCCAATTCCTGATTTAATTAACAGAAATCCTTCCAGAGGAGATGCCTGATACTGAACCTGTGATTTATGTATGCAGGATATATGTTTTTCCACATCTCAGAATGTTCTCTATGAATGGCTACACAGAGGTCACTTGTGTTTACATACATACTCTGGACTATATTGGCATAATCATATAATCACATTCTGCCCTGGCATTTAGAATTAGTTCAACTTAAGGCCCACTTGACCCTTGAAAATGTGGTGCTCCAGCACCCATATATTAAATTAATTGAAATGACAATTGCATGCAACTGCTTAGATTGAGAGCGGAATTGTGGTCCACTGGATGTTGTTGGACTCAAGTCTCCACAGGCGCTAGCCAGCCCAGCTAATGCTGAGGAGTGTAGGGAGTTATAGTTCAAGAGCACCTGGAGTGCCATGGGATTCCCACCCATGACTTAGATTCTCAAAAATATAGGCATACCTCAGTTAACAAAGTGTTTTCTTTGGCCCCAGTCACCACTTTTCCTCTTTCTCCTCTGTCTAGCTGGAAGGTTTTTTTGCAGTATCAGCACTGGGAGAATAGTAAGGGAGGACCACAGAAACTTTCTGTGTCAGTTTGCACTGTGTCTACAGTAAACAGTGCAGTGCATGAACTGGGAAGAATGAGATAGTCAGTCCTACTGTTGCTGTTTGTGCTTGCCTACAGCAAGCAAAATAAATAGTAGCTGCCTCCAGAATCCCTTACTGAGCTTGTGTGAACAGTAAAACAGAGAGAAAAGGAGAAATGGTATAGTTTTTCTTATCAGCTACCCTAGCACATTAAAGTGGAGACTGGTGAAATTTTAAATTTATTTTTAAATTAAATTTAACTTAAAATTAAAATATTAAATTGGATGCATTTGGAAGAAACTTTCAAGTAGTCTCTAGAACAGTGGTTCTCAACCTTCCTAATGCCGCGACCCTTTAATACAGTTCCTCATGTTGTGGTGACCCCCAACCATAAAATTATTTATTTATTATTTACAATGCCTCCCCCCCGGCAAAGGCCGCCTCGCCGGCCAGGAACAAGGAGGGAGGTGGGCAAGGAGGGAAAGAGGAGCCACGCATCTCCCCCGGGAAAAACCTCTGAGAGCCCCCCGGGCTCTGCTTCTGCTTCGCTCTCGTTTGGGAAAAGTTTCCAGAGTGTCGACTCTGGCCGGGGGGGGAGAATCCCAGCGTCTTTGTCTTTTGTGCCAGGTGCAGCTTGCCCCCCCAGAAAAGTGCCGCCTTGTGGCCCCCCGGCCCTTCCGCAGCGCCCCCTTCCGTGACGAGTGGGGCAGAGGCTGTAGCGAGGAGGGGGCCTGCCGCCTGTGCTGCTGCCGCCCCCCCCCAAGCTGGCTCGTCAGACAGGAGGTTCTCCCGGTAGCGGAGAAGGGGAGCAATCTCAGTCCCTTCTGAACAGGGGGCAGGAGGGCGCGTGGCTCGCGCTTGCGCACCAGCACTCTTGGGCCTTTCCGCACGTTACCTTATTGCGGAGGTGGGAAGTGCCCTCTCTTCGCTGCTCCTTCGTCCCGCAGCTGGCTTCCTGGTCACGTGACCGCCCCGCCCTTTCCTTCCGCAGTGCAGCCTGGGAGCTGTAGGGAGGAAGGGGTGGGGCAGTCGCGCAACCAGGAAGCCAGCTGTGGGACGTAGGAGCAGCGAAGAGAGGGCACCCCCCACCTCTGCAATAAGGTAATGTGCGGAAAAGGCCCAGGAGTGATGGTGCGCAAGCGTGAGCCACGCGCTCGCGTCTGCACGCGCTTCCACCAAAGGGGGTAGGAGGATGCGAGCGAATGGCTCGCGCTTGCGCACCACCACCGAGGAGGGAATGGAGCCTATGACCATTGGAAATAAGTATTTTCCGATGGTCTTAGGCGACCCCTGTGAAAGGGTTGTTCGACCCCCAAAGGGGTCGCGACCCACAGGTTGAGAACCGCTGCTCTAGAAAGTTCTAAATGTTTTTAGTTTTTAGTATAGTTTTTAGTTACTTTGTAAGGATTATCTGAACTTTTTTCATTTCACCTGTCCATGTTGTTAGTTCGAATGAAAACTTTTCTTAAACACGTTGAACTGCTCTTCTTTCTGTGATGTAAGAACTTATTCCTATTCTTTTCATGTTATTTCTATCTCTGCTACCACATTTTCTGTTAAAGAAGTAATGCTGAGCAATACATCTGGTTTATTAACAGAGATATATATATGTAAATACTTTTAGCCTAATTCTACTTTCAAATATAATTCCTCTTTAGCTAAAAATAAAATGTTGTAGTACAAACCCAGTTGCTAGTCCTAACCAGAGGAGGCCCACTAAGTCAGTGAAAACTTGGTGCATGAACATTTATATAAATTCCACTGAGTCAATGGGTCTGCTTTGGTTGGGACTAACAATTGGATTTAGGCCTGCAACTGGACTATAGTTTTGTACAAATTCATATAAACATTTGTAGATGAACAGGACTTAGGATGTACAACTGAAGTGTACAGATAGTTCTCCGTTATTTTCGGGAGGTTGTTTAAGTAACTTCTTTTCATTTCTTGGATCTGCTTATGTATTTTTACCAGCTCAAAATATAATGGCTCCTATCTGCATGGTAGGTGGTGAACTGAGAGTTGACCCACTCATAAAACTGAGCAAAAATATGCTCAACTATAAAGAAAATATACTTTCACCTTTAGTGGCAAGGTTGATAAGAATTTCTACTAGGAGGTGGTTTTAAACCCCTTGGAGTTTGTTGTTGTTTTGTACCTTCCTGGTGTTTCATCTTATGGCAACCCTAGGGCAAATTCATCATGGGGTTTTCTTAGAAACGGTTGTTCAGAGGGGTTTGCTTTGCCTTCATCTGAGGCCGAGAGAGTGGGAAAGAGTTCTTAAGAGATCTTCCATATCCATAGTCCCTTACAGTGGCTCCTTCTTCTCTTCCAGAGTCACACTGCCCTAAAACATAGTCTTCTACTCAACCTGCTCTCAGATATCAAGGTCTCTTTCTGCTGGTGGTCCAACCCCCTCAGTTTGCTTAAGGGGGTCTACCTGAAAAACCCTAACAGAATAGTTATGACTACAGATGCCAGCCCATCAGTGTGGGGTGGTCACTGTCAAGATCACACAGCCTAGGGTCACTGGTCGGCCGAGAGGCTTGTCACAACATAAATTGACTGGAACTCAGGGCAGTGCCACTAGGACTTGTGACAAACTCTAGGGGGGAACGTGACCAGCAGAGCCACCCTAGCAACAGGTGATTTAATTTGATTGGTTCTCTGACTGAAGGACCCAGTTGAGCCAGGAGGACAAGCTGTGTGGGTGAGTCAGCAGAATAGATATATACTAGAAGCAGGGAGATAAAGGAGTTCCTTCAGTGAGATGAGGGAGAGAGTGGGAGGAAAGCCAAAGGCCTGTTAACCTAGGGAAGTGATTGCCTATGAATATCTGGAAGTTCTTTGCTGCTTGGAAATATTGCTTTATCCAATACTTTTCCTTGTTAGTTCTTTTAATAAAGATTTTATTCTATTTTCTATAATAGCAGCCTCAATATAGTATTTTCATCAATTTACATTTAACAGTACACTACCACAAGTTACACCTTCCTTTAGGTGTACCTTTAAGATGCTTTGCCCTTTTTCCACAAAGGTTTTATCACAGAGGTGTGATAAAATTGTGGAAAGAGAGACAAGGGGTGATAATTATATAAAATGTTGCTGCTTCTCCAGGGAAGAAGGAAAGAAAGCAGGCCCTGGTCTGTCTAGCCCTGGCTGGCCCAGATCTCCACAGGACTGACTCAGTTCACTCCACTTCTTCTTTTTTCTATAATTTTATTGAAATTCCATCATATAAAACACACATAGTATAATTGTACAATTCATTGAAATATTTCTGATAGTCTTCCTACTCCACTTCTTTTTAATCACCATGTGCAAATGCAGGTGGACAACATATCGGCCAGATCTCACATCAGCAGGCATGGAGGGCTGTGCTCCCACTTGCTCCATCTAGAGGCAAACCACTTGTTCTAGTGAGTGGAAAAACATATCCTCTCTTTGATTGCACATCACATCAAAGGGTCTCTGAATGTGTAAGCAGACTTTCTCAGTCACCAAACACTATATCCTGTGAATACAGCCTAGACCCATCAATAGCAGATAGACTTCCACTTTGGGTTCTGCAAATGGATCTGTTAGCATCTCCACAAAATGTGAAACCTCCCAGGTTTTTGCCCCATAGAACTAGTTGCTCTTTCCACCCTGTAGCCCCTGGGCATTTTGCTATGCTTTTTCCCCCCTCTGTCTGATCTGCCACATCTCCTAGAAAGTCAGGTTCTGGAGGGCAGAGGAGGTGGCTCCTCTGTGACCCCAGAAGGTTGTGATTCTCTTGAGATCTTCCACTTCTCTCTACAAAGCCCTTGGTTCCTACCACAAGTTCCACATCTTCTTTCCCAGGGCCCCATCCTCTACCCAGATCTGGCCTGGTTTCATCTAATTTCCACCCTGCTTGCTTTATTTGAAGGGTATCAGCTGTTTGAATATATGAGACCATGTGGAAGGCCGTCCTCCACTGATGTTGAAGAAAGTGTGTTAACCATTCCCATCGAGCCCTGGCAGACGTACTTGATTTTTTACAGGCTGGTCTAGACATGGTTCTCAAATTACCCTCTCCTCAGTCCCTTCCCTGTTAAAACATATCTTCATTCCCATATTCCCATTAAAAAATTCCTGAGGGATGCCTCACTACTATCTTCCCTGGTGCAGCACCACTTTTGTACCTGGAACCTTCATTGCCTGTTCAAAGTCCTCACCAGGCCCCTCTTTGAACCTCTCGTCATAGTCTCTCTCAGACTCTTTTCTCTTGTTGCAGTTACCTCAGGCAGGCAGGCAGGCAGGCAGGCAGGCAGGCAGGCAGGCAGGCAGGCAGGCAGGCAGGCAGGCAGGCAGGCAGGCAGGCAGGCAAGCAAGCATTTGAACCTGTAACTCTTTCAGTCCATCCAGCCCCTTGCAATTTTGAACAGGACTCAGTCACCCCAACCTTAGCCAAAGTCAGCCTAGTCTTTCACAAGTCCCAGTCCATTTCTCTTCATTCTGTCCTCACCTTTCTCATGTCTCTGAAAAGATTTGGCACAAAGTCAGCGTAAAGAGGGCTCTAAAAGTCTACATTCATTGGAGCGCTTTCTTTGAATACCCAAAGGCTTGTCTCCTCCTTCTTTCTTTCCTTGGGGAAAAGGGTGAAGTGTGCCACTCTATTTTGTTGGCTAAAAGCCTGTGTTTTCACAGCCTATGAATCTCTGAGGCTTATTAAATCATCATATGTTACTGCTTATTCTACCAGATCAGTGACTGTGTCTGTGGCCTTCTTCACTAATGCTACCCTCAGCAAGATTTGCAGGTTGGCATCATGGTCAAGCCCCTCAACCTTTATCAGGTATTATAAACTAGATAGGTTGTGCCCCTTCTAAGGCTGCCTTTGTGAGAAGGGTGCTGCAGTGAGTCCTTCTTTCTCAGTAGTGACCACCCTCCCCTCTCTAGGCTCAGCTTGAGTACAACCCAAACTAGGATATCACCTAGAACATATACAGAGACTGGCGCACTGAACACTTACCATGAAAGTTGATTCTTGTGAGCAGAAGGAGGAGACATTTCTGTCCATCCTGAGTGGCATATTTTTTTTCTTTCTGCCCTAAGATGACGCTGTCCTTCTCAGCATTCTCTCATTCACTTTCTTTCTGTCCTCCCCTGGCTCAGCTGCCCTGGCTCAGAAACTGGGGGTGAAGTCAGAGGGGAAGTGATCAGTCTCTTCCTGGCATCATATGACCCATGCCTAGCCTGGGTAGCTACAGAAAGTAACCCAAACTAGGGGATCTCCTTTTTCTATATGCAGAGTGGACTTTCACAGTAAGTATACAATGAATGTGCCAGTCTTTATTTTGTTACAGGTTATTTACTTGGTATAAATACAATTTTTACTTTCATGGAATAGAAACAATACTACTGCATCTACAGATGATGTGTTTGTCGCTGTTCTGGGGAAGTATTTTTTTACAAGTTTTCAGACAGAAGGCACTTTCAGTTACCTGCTAGTTTATTTGTTTTCTGTTGATCCTATAGTTACTCAGGCCTTCCTCTAGTTTGTTTTAAAAAAAACCCAAAAATCTAGTATGCCTACAGCCTTTAGTATAACTTTTAGTTAAATTTACAAGTCTAATTTTTGTAATGATTGAGAAGGCAAACTATGATCTTGTGGGTTGTTGTGGGTTTTTCGGGCTATAAGGCCGTGTTTCTAGTAGTATTTGCTCTTGACGTCAGGAGCAAATACTACTAGAACACGGTCTCGTAGCCCAAAAAATCCACAGCAACCCATGGATTCTGGCTGTGAAAGCCTTTGACTTTACATATGATTCTCGTGTTAGACATTAGATGTTGTGTAGCCCCAGTAGTTCATACATTGGTAAATTCCCAGTTAGATGGCTGGAATATGTCATATGTGGGCTGTCCTTGATGATATGCATACTGCAGCTAGTGCAAAATACCACAGCAAAATTGCTGACCATAGTACCATATAGAAACCACCTAATACCAGCCTTAAAGGACTTCTGTTGGCTGCCAGTAACTTTCAGTTGAGTTCACTTGTACAGCATGATATATCAGATTGCATGTTATCTAAATATTTAAATCAATAAATATTATGGAATATGTTTTATGATTGAGTTGCTTAGCTTTGTTTTCTCTGATGTAGGAGTTCAAGAAAAAATGGGAATAATGAACAAAGGAGTGGTCTATGCTCTGTGGGATTATGAAGCTCAGAACGATGATGAACTGTCAATGAGAGGAGGAGACTGCATGACAGTTCTTCACCGGGAAGATGAAGAAGAAATAGAGTGGTGGTGGGCACAGTTAAGTGGCAAGGAAGGATATGTGCCACGTAACTTACTTGGGGTAGGTAAAATATTTACAGACTGTTGAGAAGCGTAATTTCTACTTTGGCTATATTCATGTTTTTCCCCAGACTGTGTCTTTACAATAGCCACATGAGAAAGCAGTGGTGAGGGGCAGAGAGAGAGAGAGATTGAGACAGACTGTAATTATGCAGAATCTCTGATTCTTTTCGATTTGGAGCCCTTTGTGTCTAAATTCATCACTCTCACCGTTGCACCGGCTCTTGTGGTACCTCCTGTCATGTATCTGAAACTGAATTAAGGCAGGGCTGTTTTCAGGAGTGATTTCATACCACCCATCCTTATTATTCCTTATTAGGAAAACTTTGATTTGTCTGTGTGTTGGATATACAGCAAATTACTCTATTTTTGAACAACTGTTTGTACCCGTCTACCACATGCCATAGTGATGCCTTTTTGAAAGGATTCCCATGGCACAGCAGCAGCATTGTAGTGGCAACCTGTTGAGCTGATTGTGATAAAGAAGCTTACATTGTGTTGACAATTCAGTTATCTACTGTAACCATGTTCCAGCATCTCTTTTACTGAGACCATTACTTTGCTTAAAACGTTTATATTGTCTGTCAAAGAACAGTAATATACAAAACAATGTAAAACATGATCATCTGAGTAGAGATTAGCCATGCCAGGTTGTTGCAACAAAAATACTAAATTCTTGTGGCACCTTAAAAATCTCGTGTGTTTTACTTGGCTAAGCTTTCATGGATTGCAGCCCACTTCATTACATTTATGAAATGTTGATCTCTTCAAACAAATGCTAAGTTTGGAGAAGGATGTGGGGAAATTGAAATGCAAAATTTACAAATGTTGATGATTATCCTATTGCTATTTAATAAATAGTAGTGGAAGATGAGAAGGGCATCATAGTATAGATAAACAGAACAACACACAAATGGTGATACAAAGCTTTTGACGAAGTGCAAGAGACACTACTTAATCTCTAGATGTAGTGGATGAGGAACCGCAATCAGAAAGGGTCAGAAGAAATGGAAATGAAGAAATCTAGAAGCAGTGGGAATTGTTTAGAGAGTGGCTGTAACAAATGAACTGGCAGAGTTAAAGGAGATGAATTTTTATTTGACTGTTCCTTGTTGGAATTTGTCTCTAAGGTTATCTTGTTTATGAATAGCTTCTTTGATGTCCTTACTCACCATTTTTAAGATACTGCCATTTCAAATGTCTGATACCTGTTCATCTGCTGTTTTGCATAGAAACTGGGCTTTGTGCCTTATGCAGAATATCCTATATACATCTTGATGAAGTGGGTTGCATTCTACAAAAAACTTATGCTGAGCAAAACATGTTAGTCTGTAAGGTGCTGCAAGACTTTTAATTATTTTTATCATAATAAAACTGCAATAGAAAACTGTTCTCTCCATGTGTTTGCTAATCAAACAAAGAGAAATTCTGTAACAAGAGAGGCCAGATGTGTAACGGTGATAAATGTGTTTCTATTCTTTTTTGTGTGTGTTCTTCAAGGCACTATCTTTGCAGGAACGGGGCAAATGTCTTAGAAATATCTTCTCTAATTGTATCATCCATGGCCTTCATGCTACAGTAAAACTCTAACAGATGGACTTTGGCATAATTTTATTTATAATTCCTCTCTTTCTTAATCTCTTTATACATGTCTGGTATCTTTGATCCAGCAGATAATCCTTCAGTGCTGGCAGAGTCTTAACTTGTCTTAGTTTCAGTTGATTGATATTTGATACTTGGCATCTTCTAACAGATAATCCGTGGATTCACAAACATGAGCATTTACCAAAAAAAGCCAGCTTTGAAGACTTGAATCTAGGCCTTTCAAAACGAGCTTTATAAACAGAATCTCTTCTCTTCCCCCATTTATCTGTCAGATATTTGTCATCTGCTTATTTGTGCTGAAAATACCTCTTTCACCAAACATATCTTTAGAATCCAAAAAGATGATTGTCACAAGCTAAGGAGCCTTTGTTTCTTTGTTTCAACAGCACTTTGTGGTATGGTGAAAAGAATTTATTTCTTTTTTCTTTGTTTTAAATTCATTTTGATAGTCATATGTTCTGACCCATAATCCAGTTAAGCCTCTTAACTCATTACTTATAGTTAATTTGCTTGCTCACGGACCCTTTCTTGACAAGCCACTGAGTCGTATTTGCCACTAATGCTTTGGTTGTGGCAACAGGATTTGGAAATTATGTTACTGCTTTGATGTCTAATACAAGGTTACAGAAGCAAGTGCTTCATAATTAAGTGGCACAACAAATGATGGCTCTTGTGAAGCAGAAGACTGCCATCTTCCTTTGATATAAGTATTGTCTACACCCATTTTATTGCATTTTTCATTAAAGTATATGTGATTCATTTGGAGGCTTAAGTTGGCCTCTAGATGAATCATCTATACTTTGACCTGCATGGAAGGGTAGCTGTCAGGGTGAACAAGTTTTGCAGCACGATGGGTCCAGATCTATTATTCTGGAACCGCTTGTGTACCTCTCTAGCCCAGAAACTGGAAAAAATGACAGTTTTTAAAAAATGAACCCAGAGCTGAACTGGGTTTTGGTTTCTGGCTTTGGGAGGATTTGGCTTTTGCTCCCTGTGCCCCTGTGGTATTTTCTGAAGTGCTGGAGATCGTGGGGAGGTTGCAAGCCACAGAAAAGATCTGGGGTGATGTATTATACTTTGGCCACCCTTGTCTTACATCTATCAAAGGTTAAGAGATTCTAACTCCTCATTGAATACTTTTGCATAGAGGAGAGTGTGCTACATTGTATCATGTATGTTTATTGCAAACCTGTTGTCATTGTCAGGTATTCTTGTGAATGGTGGTGTCTGGGACACAAAAGGGCTCCCTGCCCCTGTGGTTACTGTAGGTAGCTTGCCAACTGAACTAGTTCTTCATGGCATCAGCGTGTGTAATTTTAGAGGGATTTTAAAGGCAATATCAGTGCTAACTGTGATTTTGGTATATTGATTTTTCAAAGCTTTTTTTAAATGTTATACAACTTTGATTCCTGTAGGAAAGCCAATAAGTATTAAATTACTTTGTTATTTGAATGTTAGCTGTACCTCAGTGCCTCTATTCACTGTTGAGCATTCATTTGTTGTTTTGTTACTTTCCATCAAGTCAGTTTTGACTTATGATGACCCTGTGAATGAGACTAGCAACATCCCTGCTTCTCAATGGCTTAGGTTTTGCAGCTTCAAGACTGTGGCTTTCTTGCTTGTATCTACGCATCTGTATATGGTTTCGGCCTTTTCCTACTGCCTTAATCTTTTCCAGTGAGTCAGATTGTCTCATGATATGCCCAGAGTACACGGCCTCAGTTTGATCATCTTTGCTTCTAGGGATAGTTCAGGTTTGATTTCTTCAGTCCTTCATCTTTTTAGCAGTCCATAGTAGAACTTTTCCCCAGCACTTCACTTCAAATGAGTTGATTTTCTTCCCATCAGCTTTCTTCACTGCCCAGCTTTCACATCCATTAATAGAAATTGGAAATACAATGACCTAGATGATTTGGACTTTGGTATTTATTGATGTTTTTACGCTTGAGAATCTGATTTAGTATCTTAATGGCTGCCCTTCCAAGTCTTCTGATTTCTTGACTACAGACTACATTTTGGTGAATGACTGAGCCAAGACAGAGGAAGTATTTTAATTATTTCAATGTCTTTGTTAACCCACTGCAAAGTTAAGTAAATCATATGTGCTCATTAATTCTGTCTTAATACTCAACCGTAGCTGTGCTTTTGTACTTTCTTAGCTTTCGTCAGTAGTTTATCCAGGACTTTGCAATGTTCTCCCAGTAATATGGTGTCCTAGTCTAACCCTACATTTCATATTTCTGCATATAAATTTAACAGATACAGTAATAAAATGCAGCCTTGCCTGGCCCTCTTGCCTTTGGAAAACTATTCTGTTTTGTTCACATTGAGTCCCAACTATCATCTGTTGTCCAGCATATCAGATGATTAGATGTTGTGACATGTATCTTTTAGAATGAACCCTAATTTCTCATGATCTACACAGTTGAAGACTTTACTGTAATCTACCAATTTCCTTTTGGAATTCTTTGATGTGCTCCATTATCCAACATATGTTTCTGATAAGATTCCTAGTGCCTCTTCCTTTTCTGAAACCACCTTGAACATTTGACATTTCTCGTTCCATATCTGGTGAAAGCCTTTCTTGCAAAATCTTGAGCATCATTTTGCTTTCATGGGAGATCAGTGCAGTAGTCTGATGCTTACTACAATCCCTGGTGGGAATGTATATTGACAGCTTCCAGTCTGAGGACCATTGTTTCATTTTCTGTATTTGTTGACAGATTTTCTGGTGTGAACATATTTAAAATGTCTTAGGAATTAGTAATTAAATTATATGCACCCAGCTGGCTTTGCCTGTAGCATCTTCCCTGTACTTCTGGCAAAGCCCAGTTCACAGAATAGAAATTTTCCTCCACGGACATTTTAGAGAGAAAAGACTATTTGGATTCTCTTACTCCCATTTTTGCTTTTGTAGGATGTACCAGATTGTCTTTGGAAAACAGACAGACAGAAAGGGCACCAAGACCAGAATGTGTACACTGATCCCCCAAATTATCTGCTTATGATATTGTTATAGGAAACAGTGGTAGTGATCACAAATGTTGGCTGTCTACAAAACTAAGCCGAAATTGGTGCATTCACATGTGTTTGTTGATGCAATCTGTCCTATGTATAAAAATGACATATTCAAAAATTAAAAACGAGAACAGACTAGAATTATTTTTGCCACTGCAAACTGTTGCTATTGGACTAGTCTGCTCAAATCAGTGGGATTGTGAAGTTGTCTTTATGATACTGTAATTGATTTAATATCATTGCACCATCACTGTACGTGATGCTTTACAGAGAATATACTTCTACCCAGGGATGCTTACAGTCTAAAGGAAGAGAAGGGAAATCTGGGGAACAATATACAGTTATTTCAGCTAAATGAACCTAGAGCTGGTTACAGACTGAGCTGCAGTGAGACATCATTTGCTGTTAATAGTTTGATTTTGATAGCTAATAGGAACAATGAAGAATATAACTTAAAATGTATGTTCCTGTCGGGCTTTATTATATAGCAAAATACATCCTGTTGTTAATTTTAAGATTACTCATACCACCCAGCAATTTTCTTTGCTCTATCAATCTAGTGTTGTTCTTATTTGAATTAACCTGAACACACTGTGCTGCTTTCATAATTTGGAGTCTTTTGAAGTATTGCTTCTGGTGTTTATCCATGCTGGGCTATTGTCACAATTTGAAAGAGCCGCAGAGTTGGGCAGTAATTTCCAAAGTGAGTTATTTTCAGTTTCAATAATTATAAATAAACTGGTGGGGTTCTTTATGGGGATTGTAGCTGTGCAGATGAGTTGTACAATAAAATGATAGGTACCAACAGTGCTAAAAATATTTATTCTATAATTACAGTTCCTTACAATTCCTTCCACACCTTGAACTGGTTATTTTAATTCCTTTCTCCAATCCTTTCTTTTCTAGCTCTACCCAAGGATTAAGCCAAGGCAAAGAAGCTTGGCATGAAAACATGTGGAAGCAATTTTCTGATGTACCAGCCACAGGATGAATTTGTCCTTTTTATAGAAAAGAATGTGTTCTCTTTGTGTTGACATCAGTTTTATGAGATTTACTTTGATTACTATGTGATGTGAAATCAATGCTGAATATGCTATGAAAACAGATGAAGGAAAGGTTGCATTCGCAAATAGGGGAAGATACTCCTCAGTCTCGAATGCTCCTTTGAAGCAAATGGATATGGCCGTTTTAGGCAAATTAAGCCTAATTATTGACTAGTCATTACCTATTCTTTTTCTGCAGATGGCTTGTTTTGGTCTTTGTAATATACTGTCAAGAGAAAAATCCATTACATCCTCTAAACCAGTTATTCTTTACCTTGAGTCTCCAGATTTCGTCTCAGCCAAAATGGCTCATGGTCAAGGATTCTGGAAGCTGTTTTCCAACAACAGGGGAGCAAAGTTTGGGAACCACTGTTGTAGACAAAATGTTTCTTGCGCTCTTGCATTTTCTCCTCTAGAACAGGGTCAATGTCAGACTCTTCATACAGAAACTAATAATAAACATTCTGCTTATGGAATGTCTCAGTAGCACAGTTAACAGTATGAAAGTGATGTAATGCATCTTAAACTAAGGACCTAAATCAATTTTTTTGAGCAATAATGTTAAGAGTGCAGTAGCATTTTAAGATTCCGCAGTATTTGGAATATATGCTGTAGCACTAGTAATATAGTTTATAGAGTGTTTTTTTTTAATCTTGTCTTTGTCTTTTGTAACCCAGGTAAAATAGAAAAACTGTGTAGACTACATCACAAATTTTGTTATAACTACCTTTTTATTCTTAACTGTGATTAAATTTTGGCTTTAGAAATACCAATTTGCTTGGTGTCAAGCTTGGTAACACTCAGCCACATAGGTCTTCTGTCATTGAGCTGTCCTCCTGTGCTGACGTGGACACATTAGAATGCTACAATTTGCAGCTCCCTGTCTTGTCAGCATTCTTTGGTTATTAGATTTGGAAGATGTTCTTTTTGACCTGTAACTTTTATAAATTACATTGTGTGTGCTGAGCTACATCAGCTTACCCCAAATTGATGAGTTTTCACCACTGAGACTGAGTCATTTTTTAGTATGTTCAAAAAAGAACTTCTGAAGTAGCAAAATTGTTTACTTGGATCCAATACTGGCAGCAGCTTGCTTGCTTGAATCTACCAAACTGCAATACTGTCTGTCTCAGAACAGCTTTTCATAATTGTGTTAAGAGGCTGAGATGTATGCTGACAGACTGGAATCCTTTTGGTAACATATGAAGGTGTTAACATCTTGGTATATGCTTTTTTGCTTATTGCACAAAGTTGTATTCACCGTCACCTTGTGCAGTGGCACCCACCCACGCAAACAACCTTTCTCACATCAGAGCAGAGCCCCACAGCAAATT
Organism: Iguana delicatissima; assembly: GCA_948472985.1. Taxonomy (NCBI): domain Eukaryota; kingdom Metazoa; phylum Chordata; class Lepidosauria; order Squamata; family Iguanidae; genus Iguana; species Iguana delicatissima. The sequence goes on along the minus strand of CAOKZL010003221.1, from coordinate 72,432 downwards.
AGTGGATGGGAGGCACCTAGGCAGTATTCAGCTGTGGTTTCACAGCTAGGAGAAAGCATCACCCTTCTCGATCTCCAGGAAGAATATGTGAGAGCACTGAAGATCCCTGAGGATGATGATTTTTCCTCCTGGCCGCAGAACTACAGCAGGAAATCACCTGAACATCCATGCTTTCTCTTGGACACAAGGTATGCTCTGGCACAAGGAAGGGATGCAGACAGAAGCACCCTGGCAAATGTAGTGTTGCCCCCACAACTCATTCTTCTGCTTTAGCAACTGTCATTGCTTCTTGAAGTTTAAAATTTCAGCTCTATCTTCCCATACTTTCCAATAATCTCTCATTTTAGTTGGGCATTTGCTTGCTACTTCTATTAAAATCCCAGAGTGCCTATAGGTAGTTGGCATCTGCTGGGTGTACACTTTGAAAATACAAACTGGGTTTCTCTTTTAGAACATTCGTATCTAATTGCTTTTAAATAATTCTTTGGTTTATAAAGAAAGTTAATCATATTGTTTCATGAGTGTTTTAAAATTCTTTCACTGCACTGTTTTGTTAACAAAATAATCCCTCTGTGTTAGTGTGGGGGAATTTACCTTTAAAAAGTAGTTACAGTTACAGTTATACTTTTGGGAGGGATGAACAACACAGAATTTGAGTTATTGATATGGTTGCATTTTCTGTAAAGTATCTGTGGCCCCTTTCTCAGAAGTAATTAAGATATTTATTTCAGTTGATACTTTTTTTAAAAAAAAATCTGAATGTTGGATTTCGCAACATCAGGCATAACCTGATTTTAGTCTTGAAGGTTGAGTTTTTCCTCCTCTATCATTCAATGAAGCCATCCCCCATACTAGAAAACTAAATGTTAGACCATTTAATTTTACCACAAAAGCAGTGAAGTTTAGTTGAAGTGTATAATCACTTTTTGTGAATTCAGACGTCTGAAATGGCTTTCATATTATGTCTGAGACTGCTGCAGTATTTCTCCTCTTCACCAATTTGGGGCAAAAGTGCTACTGGTATCCAAAAATATCACATGCTATAATTTTCTGAAAGGGAAGATTATTACATTCCATAGATAGCACTTTACAAAAGAAGACAACTTGGCATTGCATTCCAAGAAATTTATTCCATTCTCAACAGTTAAAAATATTACAAACTCATCTGGCTTTATAAATTTTTTAAAATCTCTTATATTAGGAAGAACAAGTCTTATTCAGCCCATAATGAAAAGGGCTTGACATAACATTATATAAGTTAGTTGCTGTATGCTGTAAGTGAAACATACATTTTAAAATTATTATCCCCTGCTGCCATCATACTTGTACAGCTGAGGTGATTCTGGCAGCAGATTTGTTGCATTTTGAGCAAGGTGCAAAGTTGAGTTATATAGGGAGCTTGCTGATCAAACTGGGATAGTGCTAATTTGATTTAAGAACTGGTATTCCACATTTTAAATGAAGAACCATAAAGCTTAAAAAAATCATTGGAAGAATATGAAAACTACATGATGCAGTTACCATCCTACATTTCAGTGACAAATGCATTGAGATGAATTGAATGTCAGTTGTTTGAAGATCAGTGCTTGATCCAATCCCTGTACATTAAGATTTATTGCCTAGCATTAAGATGCTTCTTCAGATGTTTCATGTTTACATAGGATAATAAAAACAGAATATAAATATATTACACTTTGCCTTCAGAGAGGTGGCATTCACTTGCCAGTTTTTTAAACACCTGGGTTGAGCTTTCATTTAAGTCCATTTTCTTTTTTATAGTACATGCGAAAGCAGCTGAAGCAAACAAAACTGCAACAAAATAAAATAATAAAAAATGCTTGTATAATAAATTTGGCAAAGTAACCAACTCCCACTGTGCATTCATTTTATTTTTCCAGTGTTCTTCCCCTCTCTCAGCAGCCTCATTCATGATACAGCATAACTGGAATAAACAGGTTTCTTTGATTGTTCATATTGATCTCAAATTGATGTTCAGATCGCAACAGAAGTCTTCAGCTGAAATGCATTCCTTCTTCAGATGATAGTAAAGCACAGCCACTATTAATACAGGAAAAAGGAGACATAATATGAAAATCTTTAAAAACAACTGGTAAAATTCAAATCAAGATTAGTTGAAGTGTATAGTCACTTCCTAAGAGGAAGTTATGTATCACTGAGAAAATAATTGAGAAAAAAAAAAGAAGTTAAAGTCTTTATAAAATAAAGTGTGGGAAGTTCCTTTTCTTTTACTAGCCTTTAAAAGATAAGTCCTAAAAAGAGCAGGAATGAGCATTACTCTTTCTGGATGTAGTCATTAACATTTTGGATTTATTATAAAAGCCAGAGATTTGTATCTTTCATTCCTTTGTGGCCTATGTCTAGATAAAGATTGTGATTTATTATCTTGTCTAAACATTATTCCAGGGGAGGGAACCTCAAATGGAGTCCCTTCCTGGCCTCAGTCTTCCTCATTCCCTGGCAAAGTACCAGATGAAAGCACAGACCACTTGCTCCTTTGTCAGTGACCACTGTCGTGACATCCAGTCCCCCGCTCCCTGGTTTAGAATTTCTCACCCCTATATTATGCTATACAGAGACACTTTGGGAGAAATGTCAACCTGTTTCCAGTATAATAAATGATGAGATACCAAGAGAGTAAAATTTCACCCACAGCTAAACATGCACATATCTAAAATGGCACTGGTCCCTAGTCATGTGATCAACTAGGTTGATGAATACATACAGAAGTGCCACTGTCTTTTGCTGTTTATTGTATCAACAAAGGGCAGGCCTTCTCAACCTAGTGTCCTCTAGATATTTTATATTACATATTCCCCTGCAAGGGCAAATCTGATATTTAGTGTTGCTGATGCTTTTGTAAGCCTCCAGAAGTCCTGCTGGGTTTGGTGTATTTGCAGATAGAAGGTGTAACATGAGGAGCAGGAATTGGAAATGTCAATTCACATATTCTTGTTTTCAGAGATGCAGGAGCACAAGGGACTCCAGCATGTGCAGGAACATTATATCTGACAGGGAAAAATGCATGCATCAGTAACCCACAGATTTCAACTGCAGAGACTGGCGTACTCAACAATTATTTTACAGATTTAGTAATCTTAAGTGGCCTCTGTATTAATGTGCTTCACCTACAGATGTGATACTGTATATTGAAGCAGTGTGGTGTGAGTATCTCCTGATTCCAAGGCTGACGGCTGACTGTTTATACTCCCCAGTGTGCTGCCCACAGTTGTAGGAAACCTCCCCCTATCAAAATGTGTAAAAAAAATCTGCTACCCTGTGCTTTTGAGTTTCATTCCTTTGTGCTTCCAATAAGAGTTCACCAACTCAGCAAAAAGTCATGTGCCTCTGTGGTACCAGTGGAAAGCATATGGCCTTCTGGATGATCTTCGACTACAAGTCCTAACAGTCTTAAGTTAAAATACCCAGTGGCGACCAATGCTGGGGGCTGCAGGCAAACAACATGGACAGGCTGTCACATGGTTCCCACCATTGCTGTAAGAAGCTATGATAATGGGGCTTCCCATTATCTAGACTTAGCTGAAAGGGGATACTTTAAAGGTAAACCAAGGGTTAATGGGGTGTTGGGGTTAGGTTACACTTTGTATTGTGGGTCAGCCTTACAGGTCATGGGGAGAAAATTGCCCAATCAAGGGGGAAAGGTGAGCATCTTCGAGATGCTTCGATGGAGAAGTTATAAAAGTTCTTGAGAGACCATGTAGGGGAGAGACAATAAAGAAGCATCCTGGAGATGAAATCTGTGCCAGTAGTAGGCTGGAGGCCCTAGGCCTCACCTCCTGGCCTCGCTTTTCTCTTAGACCATCTAAGCCTATGAACCCCAATGTGAGTAGCTAGAGTATTAGGTAGTTCATCACGTTAGGCCTTTTATTATTTTGGAGGTTGGCTGATCTTAACGTATCTATTTTTCATAACTACTTGTAACTTAAGCGTACCTGAGAGGGGGAGCCTCTCATGAGTAGTATTGTCTTGTTTACTTGCATGCCTTAAAATACTTTTCTGTAGAAGCTCTGTTTCCTCTCCATTCCCACGCCATTCTTCAGCACATGCTTAGATAGGACTTTTCTCACTCAGAAGGGGGAGGGAAGGGAAAAGTCCTTAAGCATAGAGATTAGCAATCCACTGAGCAGGGTCCCACTGTACTGTACAGTTAATTCAGAATTCAGTGGGTGGTGGCAGTATGAGGAATTAATAAGCGCTGGGGAACTTCCTGCTCCTATTTGAGGGCAGAAGTCAGTCATGGGGGCTAGGGAGTTAAACCAGTATGACAGAAGGTAACGGGTATTAAAAAGGCATCTTTAAAAAGGGCATCGAAAGCTTGGCATGCCAGCACAACACACATCTAGACTGCCAATTAAAAACAGCTAGAGCCAGCATGCTGTAGTGGTTTGAAAGGTGGACTATGGTCTTAGAGACCAGGGTTCGATTTTCCACTCAATCATGGAAACCCACTGGGTGACCTTGGGAATGTCATTCTGTCTCAGCCTCAGAAAAATCTATGATAGGTTTGTCTTAGGGTCACCAAAAGTCAGCAATAATCTGAAAGCACACAAGAACAACAAAACTTGGACCTGTTCCTCTAAAGTGACTTTAGCTTTTTCCAGAATTGTCCCTGTTAGATCATGACACTGTTGTTCACTTACAGTGACAAGATTCATCTGGACTGCTCCTGTTTTCTCAGTGTCCAATTTCTTAAATATTTCTGTTGGATGAGGGAAGGAAGAATAAAATATGAACAACAAAGCAGACACTTCTAGCAAAGAACAAAGTAGCAATGAAATGTTTCACCATGATAAAATAGGGAGAAAAATGTCACTGAATTATTTCAAAAATGCTTAAAAATAGAAGAAAAATATTCTGTTAATCCCAACACATAGGGAAGGGGAAGATTAATCCTTCCTTTCCCTACTGCATACCCCAAAAGGCATCCCCTTAAGGAAAAAGCTTCTTTCATCTAAGTAGGAGCTCTGTTTATTAGAAATGTTTCTGTACTGTCTAATTGGCAATGCCCTCAAGACAGTTCATTAACGTAAAGCCAAAAACAATACATTTTAAATTGTTTTAAAGTGTTTAACTTCATTTTATTATACGCTGCCTTACAGCTTTTGATAATGATAGGGTATTTCAACAAATTCATAAAAATAAGAAAAATAATGAATTTTACTTAAACATTTCCTTTTTGCAAGATACACATTTGAATTACAGTATTATCTTAAGAGGAAGCTCTTTATTTAAGTTGATGATTTACTCACTGAACAAGGTCTCCAGACGAATCAAGCACCGAACAAAATTGTCAAAATCAATGATCAGCTGCTCATCAGCAAAACGGGCCACAATGACTTGGTGCAACTGACAATCCAGCTTAAAGCCTACAGTATAAAGGCAAGCAGAATCTCTCTGACTAAAATGCCATTTTGGAAGCTGCAACTGAACACACAGCATGGCTTCCCATTAAAAAAGAGCTTTGCTTTTCAATGTATTTGGATACACCAAATAACCAAATCAGCACCGTACCCTCGGAACTATAAATCTTTGACTAGTTAGGCTGTCCCCATAATGTTTGATCAGGACAATGAGCAAACTTGTACACTTGTTTGCATTTGTTGATTGATCCACAAACATGTTAAACTAGACACTGCACATTAATCAACTGTTTGGTGGGAGATGGAAGGATTAATATACCAATAAACAGGAAATGTAGTAGTCTTTAGTCTGGTTATTTATATTTCTTACACTGAAAACTTCAATTTTCTCCAGCAGAAGGTGTTGAGCCATCCGTTTTAAAGATGGCCAGACAGGCTGTTTGGTACACCATACCTGTCCATTCAGCCTTGCCCACACGAATGCTGGTTTCTTTTTAATGGCCTTACAGCCATCTTCCACTTGTCAGAATACCAAATAAATGGACAAAAGGGAGGAAAAGAAAGATATAATCAAAACCTGCATAGCTCTTAAAAAGAACCATATATTTAAATTGGGAATGGTATGTATAATTTGCTATTTTTACTGAACTTCAGCCACAAAATGCATCAAAACAGCACCCAATCTGCAAATGAGGTAAGTGGGGTGGATGAACTCTGAGGGACATTCTGGGCTCTTCAGAATATTTTCATCTTCAAGTCCTATAAAGATCTTACGTGTGAGCTGTTTTTGTCAACCAAAATAGATGGATCATGGTCTTAAGCTTCAATTCTCCACATACTTAACAGAGGTGAAGCTTCACTGCACATAACGACTTATTTCTCTGCAGATATATGTTGTTGATCTGTAAAAGCCTTGAGACAAAAGTCTACTTATATGCTTTCCTATTCCTGATACAGGAGCGACAATGCTAAATGAAGTATGGGGAACCTTTTGTCTCGCCGGTGCATGGTTAAGCCAACCAGAATGAATGACAGTTGAAAGTAAAGGGAAAGTAACTTTGCATTGCAGCATTCATGTGAATATAACATTATCTACACAGTTCACATTTTCTTCTTGACTTCTTGACATAAGAGCAACAAAGATGTTGCACTATCTTTGAGCATATCTGTGAATCGTTTTTTTCAGGTCTCAGATGATTGGCTTTGTTTAAGACCCTGAAGGTACCTGCTTGTTCTAAAGCTTTTCTCATCTCATAGGAGTTCATGGTTCCAGAATGATCAACATCCATTTCCCGATAAATTTTCTGCAAAACAGAAAATCCAGTTAAAAGCCAGACAGCAGTGGGAAGAAATATTCCTAGAAAGCAATATCTGAGCTTTACTTAGGGGAAAGAAAAGGCCATTAAATTCTGAATTGTTTCCATTGCTTTAATTAACCTATTACTTTTTGCAGTTTTCCTTGGATGAAATCAAAAAGCTCTCCTGTTTGAAAGTTACTCTTGAACCATGTGATTTTGATCTAATAATGCTGGTCTAACTGAATACTATGCTATTTCTTGTCCATTTATACCTCCTCGTTGCAATTATCATTGTTAGACCACTGCTAATGATGGAAAAAAGTGTTAGAAAAACAAGAGGGGGTAGAGCAGGATGATACTATGTAGAGCCCCTGTAAAATGAAAGTGAAAGAGGTAGAGCAATGCCACCGTGAAAACTTCATCTGAAAGCTAAAATGCCACAGTATGTTTAGGGCTCCTAATCTGTTTCATTTAGAGATGTCCTCTTACCTGGTATTTCTGAATCTTTGTCCAAAGTACATGAAACTCCTTCAGCCCAAGTTTACCGCTTCCATCCATCTGTTTTAGTTAGGGATCCTTCAGTTTCAAACATCACACCAAATTTCTCTAATCTTTTCTTTACTCAGAAAAGATGTGGTTTCAGAAGGGAACTCAAGAAAAACAGAAAGATCCATTCAGGGAAACTGGACAAGGTGTGAGAGACAAATGGCAGACTGAGGACAGGAAGATCTTTGAATTACAGTAGCTAAAGAGCGGTAGAAGAAGAGGTGATGATTTCTGAAAAGAGGCAAAAAATTCCTCTTCGTTTGATAAACTGCTGCTGCTGATACTAAAATACACGGCCACTTTCGTGGCTGTTCTCAGGCTCTGGAACTCCCTTCCCAGAGTAGTTAGACTGGAACCCTCCCTATTTTCTTTTCATAGACATGTTAAAACTTTTCTGTTTAAACAGGCATTTAATGATTGACTATATAAAGGCCTGTCCCAGCCAAATTATGTGCTGCATCTTGCTAATTGTCATGCTGGTGTGTGTTTAATGATACACGTTTTAATCTGGTTCTACTTTAATTGTTTAGTCTCTTTTTTGTATCTTGTGGATTTTTAATGATATGTTTTTTAATTTTTTGTATGCCACTTTTGAGTCCCAAACTGGGAAAAAGGCAGGATAGATGATGATGATATGGTGTGGTTTAGTGTAGTGTAGTAACTAACTGCATTAATTAGGTCTCTTTCCCCTCATAGAATTGTGTATGCTGAGTCAAAGCTGTGGCACATAAAACTCAAGTATTGCCTACTTCTGATAAACTCTTATGTGAAGATCTCCTTCCAGCCTTGCTAAATGACATCCATTAATGTTTCTCAAGAAAATCATGTGTTCCATTACTGAGCTACATTCCCTTCTAACACTGTTATCTCTACAAACAAGACAATAACCAACAGAGTTCATTTCCTTTCCACTGTCTCTTTCAAGTACATCAGGGTTGGGCAGCTGTGGAAGAACAGGGGGCCACGTTGGTTTCCCAGGAGACCACTATATGCAACTGGACAAAAGAAATCAAAAAGTTTTTCCCCCCAAATTCCCTCTAGGGAGCATTTTCACCATTTTTTGGGGCCTTCCTGGTTCATTTTAGGCCCAGGAGATGCCTTTTTTCAAACCACAGGAAGTGATTGGATCTCACTTCCTGTTTACTTTTTGTTTCAGAAAAGGTTTCTGTGGAACCTAAATTGGACCATGGGGCCCTGAAAATGTGGCAGAAATGCCTGTCACACCCCCTCCAGGGCATTTGGGAGCATTTTTTTTTCAAGTCACAAAATGTATTTTTGACCTGTGGGAGGCCAAGGGGAAATGCTCTTCATATCTGCTAGCAGTCATATTGGGCCATTTTGAAGCAAAAAATAAAAATATCAAAATAAATAAAAATATGCAATTGAGTCCTGGGGTGCCCTAGGGACCACACTTTGCCTACAGGTCATACTTTGCCCACCCAAAGTAGGTAGACAGACAGGAGCACAACATGTATGTACATGTTGTCTGTACAATAATCTCAAAACTCTTTGATTTGTTTCAGCTGAGAAAATGCTCTAAAGCATCTTCACATTTCATAAGGTCCTTTCAAACCACTCTCTCCACTCTTGTCATACTCCAACCCTGTTTTAAGCACTATGCATGTACAATTTTATTGCTTCCATCCCTTTGACATGTTGATCCTGTTATCTGAAGTCAGACAAAACACATGGAAGGATACATCTAACAGATCAACCATAATTTTGCATGTTTCAATACTGAAGCCATCTGATTTAATGTCTTGGCCTGCAAAGAAAAGAAAAGCAAGTTAGTCACATGCAGAAGAACCCTTTTCCTGCTTCCATGATTAATATTTTCCAAACATTTCTCTTTCTTTTAAAGCAGTTTTTAAATATATTCTAAAAGCTTATATGCTGCCCTTAAAACTTGCCAGATGGTTATTATAACATAATAAAAGAACAATAAACAAATAATTAACATAGGAGGCTCTATTTAATGGCCCATGTTTTAGATCAATTAAACTAGGTAATATGCTAAGGCTCCATCTGTAGAGGCCTCTCTTGTTCTCTGGCAGATGTTTCTGTTCCTCCCCACCATAATTATGACAGTGGGTACACACCAAGAAAGGCCTCCTCTCACAGAACTCACAGGCTCGTATAGATTTTTTTCCCCAGTAAAAAGTCGCGAAAATGATCTGAAAACAACAACACATTGTAACACACTAACCAGTGTGGAGTAAAGGTTGGAGTGCTGGATCAGGACTCCAGGAGACCAGGGTTCAAAGAGGAAGGCTCTGGCTAAACTCCTCTGAAAAAATCCTGTTAAAATACACACCCCACAACTGTTGACAGTTTCACCTTAGGGTGACCATAAGTCAAAAATGCCTTGAAGGCACATAACAAGTCCTGAAAATCCTTCTTAAGACAGCCTGGCTTAGGCTGATGCAGCACCTGTGTTTTATTTTTATTTTAATCACCACTCAGCAGATCTGAAATACACAAAAACACAGGTGACACTTAAATGCAATGATCTGGCAGTGCCACCATCTAGATTGGGTTATTCAAGATGGAGGGTTCTTAAAGCTACCAACTAGAAAACCTGGCAGAGGTATTCCATTTCCCTTCTTCTTAATTTTTTTCCCAGTAGGATAAAAAAAGTTGTGAGAAAATCTGTTAGGATTACAAGTTCCATGATTCTGCCTTTTGGATTTTCTTGTAAAATTCCTTGATAAAGGCAGGGCATTTGCACAACAAAGTCTCATTTGGAAACACAATAGCGAATATAGAAAGAACAGCAATCTCAGACTAAATGGTTGATGAGAAAGCAACAAGTTATTTTATTCCAAAGAAGGTATCTGCAAAAGTGGCACCCACTGCAAGCCTAAGCATGAACCCATTGAAAAGGCTTGACTAAGCTATGCCTTGGCTAAATATCTGCTTAAATACTGGAATAAAGTCCAGAGTGTTTCTGGAATGGGAGGTAGGCAATAGTACCCCTGCCTCAATTTCCAATTTCCTACTCCTGGAACAATCCAAAAGCTGCACCAACCCCTCAAAATCACCCCCTCCCTGAAAAATAGGATCCCTCCCAGTTTTGACAAGCCTTTTTAAAGGTATAGAGAGGTGGGATGAGTGCATTTGTTTAAAAGGAGAACTGGTATTCCTGGTGACGATTCTCTCTTTTCATTGGATTTTTTTTTTTTTTGGAGTGGGTGGAGTCCAGGAGGAACGTGGAAGCTGTAGAAACAGCCATGGAGACCGAATACAGTCCACAGTCGTGATGATCTCACCCTTCTTCTCGAACATTAGATTCGGAAAGGTTGAGCTTTGTTACACATACACCCCTCCAAAAGCCTATCAATAACTTATCACCATCGAGAGAGACAAGAGAGAACGAGAGAGATTGAGAGACAACGTGACACTGAGTAGCTGTTAATCTTGTCTGATATACTGGTGTCACTCCTCCTGTACATTTATTGCCTTGGATTGGCGGTCTAGTGCATAACGGAAGCAGGAACCACAGATACCAAAATCCTCTAAGCTATTTTGTGGCTGTAACAAGATTTTAAAAATATTCGGGGCCACTGGGGTCAGAGAAAACAGTTCCTATTTCAAAGGCATATTCTTCCAGACACCAGCTCAATCAAGCCAGATTAAAATACAGTCAGCGCTCCACATTTACTAGGATTAGGGTTGTAGGATCCCTGCAAAAGTGGAAAAAAAATAAAAATATCACAATGTGTGTGTGTGTGTGTGTGTGTGAACGGAACTGAGGCATGGTGGGGAAAAGGAGCACTTAGTGTACAAACCAGGTCAGGGAAAGGAAAGGTAAAGGGTGCGGGTCAGCACGGTGACCCCATGCTTCCTGTCTCTTGCTCATCTCCTTCTTCGGGCATGTGTAGGGGGCATCAGAGAGGGTTTATGGTGCTGAGAAATTGGAGTGTGAGTCATCCTTTGTTGGCTAGGCAGTGGCTGGTAGAGGAGGAAGACTAGAGGCAAGTTTTTAAAAGCTGCCAGGAAAGGTTCCTCCAGAAAAGAAGCACCTGAGGTGAGGGGGCAGGGGTTGGAGAAACTCACAGATATTAAAGCCAAATCCGCAAATGTGGAGAGCAGACTGTAGACCATAGTACAGACAGAAAATCAGATAGAGCTGGTGAGTGCGGAAGCAGGGAATTGTAACAGAGCAGAGGAGTTCTGGACTCTTTGAATTGATTCAAATTGTAGGAGTAAATTTTGAGTGTGAGCTTTCAGAGGATTAAACCACTGAAACCTTTCCGCCCCCACTGGTCCCCAGGCAGGCACATGTGTAGGCTCTGAAGTCTGCATGATCCTTTGGTGAAAAGAGGGCATCCTAGGGGAGGAGTTTGCCCTTTTCCTATCACAGTGCAACACCCAACTAAAATTACAGGAAGCTGATGTCTAAAGGTGTCCACAGTCACGGTATGAAAGCTTTATAAGCCTGTGGATTGTCTTAGCTTTTAAATACTAAGTGAAACTTACATCTGGGTGGTACCAGGCCTTGTGGTAACACTGTTAGTTTCATAGGAAACTGTCATTATAAAATCAATAGTGAGACAAAGAAATCTCAACTGGACTCTAAGAAGAGGATGGAAGCACTTACGTTTTGCCAGGACTTTTTTCAGAATATTACACAGCTCAAAAGCTGAGATCTCAGCATCCTATGGAAGGCAAAGACAGAACAACAGTTTGCATTAGACAATATCTCTCAATATCACTGATAACAGGCATTTTTTTGGTGTCAAGTTCTGCACTTGTATTTTAGAAACCTGGACCCTGTCCAGAGCTAATGCATTTTGTGGATTCATAAGGCCCATTCCTGTTGTGTGCCTTCAAATCATTTCTGACTTACGGTAACACTAAGGGGAATCTATCATGGAGTTTTCTCGGCAAGATTTGTTCAGGGTATGCGTGTTGCCATTGTCTCCCTCAAACCACCACACCACGCTGGCTTGCTAACAAAACGAAACAACTCACCGCTCCAGCTAATTGTCCAAATAGTTTCTTAAAACTGGGTTCAATTTCATCTTCAGTGACTTCTTTCTAATAAAGAATATGAACACACACACACACAAACACAAATTAAAGTAAGCTCTGACCTAATAATCATTACCACATTTTAACAAATATTTCTTTTTCCACGGCTAAATTAGACTACTTCTCCTTTTGGCTGGGGATCTCTTTTGTTGAGATGGATTAAAATTTAATTTTCACTCTCAATGGCTGGTTTGAATTCTGTTCAGACTGAATAATGCAAAAGCCCTTCAGTGAATCTCAGGTTCCTCCTTTCATGCTGTGGTGTTAAGATTACAAACAGTTCAAGGAAAGAAATCTACGTACTTTGCTATTTGCTATGAATTATGGAAAAGTCTTTCAATCTAATCCAGTGAGGAAAATGTGTGCTGAGAGGCAAGAGTTCTCAGAAAAATAAAAATAAAACTGATAAAACGTGGTTCAAATGTTAACCTCAGTATCAAGATATAGAAGAACAGATATAGCCAGAATTGTGGTAAGAGTTATGAGCATCCTTCAGCTATAGAGGCTGGAGGCTAAAAAAATTATTGTACTTAATAGAAATTAATACACAATTCTCCCTCCACATTCATAGGTTTGACCTTTGCCAATTTGATTATTCATAAGGTTCCTGCTTGCCTCCCCCGCTTCTCCTCCCCCAATTCCCTGGCCTTTTGGCCATGTGTGTTGCCTTCCTTCTCTGCACCCCAGCAAAAGGCAAGCAAATGGGAGAGGGAAAGGTTCATGTGCATGTAGGCCTTTCCCCCTCCATTCTCCTGCCTCTCGCCCACGCAGGCAGGAGGAAGGCAGTGTGTGCAAGCGACAGGCAGGCGAACAGAGCAGAGGGGAAGCATTTTCCCTTCCATTTGCTTGCTTCTCGCCCACATGGGCAGGAAGAAGATGGTGCGTCTGAGCAATAGGCAAGTGAATGGAGCTAGGGGGAAGTGTTTTCTCTTCCACTCACTTTCCTCTCGCTTGCACAGGCAGGAAGTGCGTGTGAGTGACGGGCAGGTGAACGGAGCTGGGGAGAAGTGTTTTTCCTTCCACTGGTTTGCCTCTCGCCTGTGCAGGCAGAAAAAGGCAGGGTATATGGGTGACAGGCAGAAGAACGGACAGGGAGCAGTCACTCAGGTGGCCGAGGGAGTTATTTGTGATTTTTTTACTTTTGTGAGGGGTCTGCTGTACTTAAATAATAGTTGCATTTCATCCTACTTTGTTAATAAGACAGAGAGGGGAGCAGAAACATTATGAGTGTTAAGTGTGTCTGTGTGTGTGTTGAAGCATATTAAATTCTACACATTCTGCAGTTATAGTTTAAAATGATTTTGTTACAGTTATGCGTTCCATGGCGCCTCTTTTTCTAGGGAGTAGTTTGTTAATGCTTGTTTTTGTGTGTCTTCAAGTTGCTTCCGACTTGTGTCAACCCTGAGGCAAATCTACCACAGGGTTTACTTGGCAGCATATGTTCACGAGAAGTTTGTTTTTGCCTTCCTCTGAGGTTGAAAAAGCATGATTTGCCCAAGGTTACCCAGTAGGTTTCCATGGCTGAGTGGGGATTTGAACCTTCATCTCCAGATTTGTAGTTCAATGCTCAAACCACTACACCACAATGTTACTTGATGTGTAAGGAGTGCCATGTTAGTAGTACACTATTAATGCACTTTGCATTTGCCTTTTAAATTTAAAAGCACACTTAAAACACAAAAGCAGCCCCAATATTTCAGCAATAATGAGTAAATATGACTTGTTACATTAAAGTAGGGCTGGGCAAGCTCTGGGAGTCCAGGGGCCAATTTTTCCACTGGGGGCTACAGGATGCCCCAAAAGAAATTTAGAAGTGGTTTAAAATTTACTTCCAGTTTGGTAAAATATATTTTTAATTTAACCTTAAAGGGAATTGTGGTGTTCCAGATTAAGACTCATTATTATTCTTGCAGACTTTTAAGATCTGGCAACACATCTTTTTTTCCAGACACATACCCATTTGTTTAGTCCAAGGGCCCCACTCACCACACACCCAAAAAACCCACTGAGGGGTATGTGCGAGCAAATGATTCCCTGTCTGTATTAAAGTAACAATTTATCACTCCTTACATTAATATTTTTTTAAAAACCAAATTATATTCTCATTACTTCTGAAAGTAACATATTACAGATAATGTTGTTACTCCTAGCATTATTTCCGAGTGATGTTCCATTCCAGGAAAAAAAAAAGCCTTCCAAAAGTGGGAGGAGGAATTCCCCTGCAGTTTAGCCCAAAGGAAAGTTGGCATTGGCAGGAACTGTTGTGAAAGCTGCCCAAAGCAATTAAGAGAGTTGTTGCTGTAATTGGTCTAAGTCCTGAAAGATGAATAGCAGTGGGAGAGGATAAACTGATGAGGGTGTAGCATAGCGGGGAAAGGGGGATTAAAAACATCCCTCAACATGCCACATGGCCCCAATCCAGTTCAGGTGTTTACACTATTACTACTTCTGGCCCTTTCTGTGCTGACTACTGTAATTCCTTGAATGTATTCCTACATGTTGTATGTTCTTGAAAAAGGTTGCCTGGATTCTAGATATCGCAACTGATGTCTCCATATAGACATGTTAGGAATAACAACTTATAAAAAAAACTCAAGCAGGTTTCTCTTTCCTTGAATTTATTGCAAATTGAGTCCACAATCCTATTTAGGTCTTCCAAAAGAAGCAGTGACTGACATTTACAAATTGATAGGCCAATTATGGTAGGAATAGTCCTAACTGATTTGTGCCTTTTCTGAATAGTTCAGAAGTACAGAATATCTGGAAACAAAAACAAACACACATTCCTTATGTGCCTATGGCAACCTGACTTTAGCAAACACCATATTCACAAATTTTCTTATTAGGTCACTTACCTCCTCAATATTGGCCTCAATTTCATCATCAACAACCCTAAAAATAAAGATCAGGAGTAAGAGAAAGAGAGAGAGAAAAAGATCAGTATGTCAAGGGGACAAAATGTAATGTACACAGACTTTTGCTCATGCAATGGAAATGCCCAAAGGGAATAGCTAGGCTAGCTGAGACTGCAACTTAATGATGCTAGTTGACCCACCACAGTTTCTGTCCCACCCTGTCTCCACCAGCTCTGTCAGATCTGTATGCTCTTTGTCTGGCCTTTCCACCCAGAGGTTGTCTTCTTCCTTCCCCCTAGGAGCAGGGAACCCTCCTCTTCCTAGGAGGAACTTCCAGCAGGCTGGCCTCTTCCCTCTCTGGCTGTGGGAGAAGGCCTAAAGAATGAACACTGCTGCTCACTCAAAGCTAGATCCTTGGACTCCTCTGCTCCCCGTTGCAGCCTCCATGCCTCCAAAGTTGGAAAGACAGCTCAACCCAGATCAGACTTTGCAGGCATGTGGAAGATCTATACTGGGGGAGGGAATTATCTCCCTCATTCTACTGAAAAAAGCCATTTTATTGGTGGAAGGGATTAATTCAATATCACCCACAGGGGAAAAATTAAATGATTGCAAATATGTAAATCTTGGGGGGAGTCATTTCATAACACATGCATGTCATGCTGCACCAGAATATTTTATTTTACCTTCAACTTCAATTAGTTATGTTTTACAGACATTAATACCAGTTAGGAAGAAAAATACAAAGACTAGAATTTTGCAGAGTTTTTATACAATATCCATACATCCCCAAGTGTTTAAGAAAATTATTCTGCACAGAAATAGATGTGGGTTTTTTATTCATGTGAATTGTGGGCTTTTGTACAACCCATGCACTGTTTCCAGGCAGTCATTTCTATGTGTTTTGTGCAAGACTACTGTTTAATAGGCACTGCAAAAACTGTAATTTTGCCCAACAAAAATCTTACACACAATTAAAATCGGCAAAAAAGCAACCATGCATAACAAGAAAACCCATGTACAACAAAAAATCTTGGGGAAAAGGTAGCAAATTTGCACAAAAATGGGCACATGGTTTTGTCGTGCGAGATTCCTGTTTCTTGCATAAAAAACAGCAGTCTTGTACCAAAAAAACCTCATATATGCAGCTGCCTAGAAACACTGTTTTTGCCCTAAATCCCACAATTCTTATGCAAAAAACAAGCAAACAAAAACCTGAACATGTATTTCTGTGCAGAATGATTCCCTAAAACACTTCTGGGTGTTACTGAACCAAGAAATTGTAAAACCCCAGTGTTTGAGAAAGTTATTTTGGAACTACATCTCCCAGAATCCCTTAGCCAAAATTACTATTACTACTAGTAGTATTACTATTTATGTTTATTTATATCCTATCTTCTTCCTAGTCTGGGACTCAAGCTAGCTTACCAAAGTTAAAACAGATATAATTAAGAAATCATCATACAAAAATTAAAAATATCATTAAAGTATGAATAAAATTAAAAGCAATGTAAAGCACAACCATTAAAGGTTTGAACAACAAATATCAACCATATAGTACGGGAAACTCCCTTTCTCCCAAGCAGTTCATGCTAGCTATGGAATTCTGGGAGTTCCCCAAAGGGATTTTTCCAAGGTCTGGTATGCCCTCCTGAAATTGCAAAAACAGCCTTCTTCTGTTTTGTCCTTCAACGTGAGCTAGAAGGACTCCAAAGGGATGGACTGCAACAAGTTCCCTAAGGCAATATGGTCTTCCCAGGACGTTCGTAATGAGCTGGAAAAGAGATCAATCAGAAACATACTGTGAATCTGCAGTCTTTTCAGAGAAGACTCGGAGGCAGAAATCCCCATTCTTGTTGGGTTCAAATGTGGATGGCACAATAATATACTCCCCTGGGGGAAGCCTGAAGCGATTTAACACTTCTCGGAGGTTGATGAATGTGTTTGATCGTTCTCTCGCTCGGTTTGTTAGAAAGAAGTTTTTGCTCAGGTGGACGCTGGTCTGGCCTGAAGACTTTGCAGAAGAAAACAACATTAGTCCAGTTTTAAAAATGTCTGAAGTAAGCTTGCCAGAGTGAGTGGATTTCTGTACCTTTAATGGCTGCATAATACAGGAAATTTCAGCAGGTGTTGCGTACCCAGTTAATTTAAAGATATAGGAGCTCTTTTTGGTTTTCAGTCTGGCACCCCCAACGTGAATGCCAGATAGCAGAATATAACATTGGCACCCATAATGAACTCACTGGCACCCATAATGAACTCATTTTCACAAATACATGATTCTTACAGAGAATGAAAAAACACTGCAGAACTAGGGGTAAGTTCTATCAACACACATAGAGCTATCTGTAAGCTTAGCAATGATAGCAAGTTATCTTTTTAAAAAAATCTTTTGTATTTAGGTCAATTTTGTTTGAATTTGTTGTAAGCTGCATTGAGTCCAATGTCAGGCCAAAAGCGAATATAAACAATATAATATAATATAATATAATATAATATAATATAATATAATATAATATAATATAATATAATATAATATATACAGTGACTCTTAGACCTGTACTGAAAATAACTAGTAGTGAAGTATTAGCACTGAAGAAAGAGTGATAATGGCTTAGTTATGCCAAATAATGATACAAAACATCTTATGTTTTAAGGTAGGCATAGAACACCTTTTGCCTTCCAGATGTTTTGAATTTCAACTCCAAGAAACCCAGCCAACATGGCCAATAGTAGATGTCTATGGGAGCTGTAGTCCAAAGACATAAGGGTCAAATGTTCCCCACAGTCTTCTCTTAACAGTACAAGTGTGCATGAAATACATTCAACAGACTGAACAAAGTTTTTGTTGTTGTTGCTTTATCCTGAAATCCAAAGGAAACTTCAGAAAATGTCAGGTGTCAGTCCTTAGTCTCAGGCTATTTCCAACAGTAATTTGTAAGGGAACACTTTAGCCATTTCCGCACTAGACTGTTATAGCACTATGATTCCACTTTCAACATCCTATGGAATCCTGGGGTTTGCAGTTCCGGGAGGGGAGAAACTAGCGCTATAACAGTCTAGTGCAGAAATGGCTTATCTTATGGAGCACGTCATGACAAAGACACTACCCCAATATTGTTTTAGATATTGTATGAAGACAATAGGGGGTATATGATAACCTTTATGTCAAGAAAGCAATGGTTAATGTTATTTATTGTTGTTATGAGAAGTATAATCTGTTTAATGTCACTTCATGCCACATTTTATAACTGCTAACGTATCCTTTGAACTTCAAGCAACAAGAAACTTGTCCAGTTTCTTTAATATTACGCATGTACATTTATATTTATACTGCTGACAATAAATTTTACAACACTTTAGAAGCTATTTTGTTTCACTGGATGAGTTAACTAACTTGCTTTCTTAATTAATATACAGCAGTATTTTTAATTGCAATTCTATTACAGCTTTAAATCCTTGCCCATTCTTTTCTCATGATATTTGATTTTGTTCCTACAGTTTCTGATCATTCAACTAATAACTCTATTCAAAATATAATTCAGCTTTCTTTCTAGTCCAGTAGTGTTGAACTTCCTTCATTATTGTTGGCTTGTTCTGAATCTCTCATGTGGATAATTATTACTATATGATTTATGTACAGTGAAAAAATTACATACAAATGTGAAATGTTAACTAGTAGGCTCTGCTCCTTTAAATGATGTTTGAAAAAATCACCTTACTTAGAACATTCTGAAGCTATGCTCCATTCTACATCAAAGACACATTACATACCTGAGGAGGTACCTGTGGGAAAGCAAAGAAAAAGAAATTCAGCACTCCTTAGTTACAACATTCAACAGTGATGCAAACTGCCATTCATCCGCAGCTCTAGTTTAACTAGAGAGAATTATCACCTGCTTTGAGCCTTGTTAAACCAACAGGTACATTTTAGATGAGGGGGTCATTTACTCTTTGGGTCTGTATGCCCAGACTCATAAATCTGAGAAATGCGCAGGCACTATTGTAAAATGGCTGCTATGGGAGGCAAGTCTAGTAACAGAATAGCTGCCATGAGGTATAACTGCTACAAAGGAATAAACAATTTTTCGAAGGCAGAGGCCAAAAGTTGGGTTTGAGTCCCAAATATCGGCCATATAATTAACCCTGTACAGGACACCAAGAAATCTATCTTATGGAAGGAAACTAGTGAGGCTAAAGAACAAGTAAAATAGCCAGCTAGAACAAGACCAAGATGGGGTAATCACTCTCAAACTTAGAATTACTTCTTTCTTTGTGCCATTTCCTATTCCAACAGAAAACCCCTTTCCCCAAATTATTTTTTAAATAAATTCTTTTAAAATTAATCCATTTCTCAAAATTAAGGTGATAACTCCCTCAGTCCATTCATCTTTTGTTTCTGCTAACGCCACGTACTCCTCACTTTTCCTCATCCCTCAAATCTCTTTGAGAGAACTTCTGGCAGCCAACTCAAGCCTCCCCGCCCCCACCTAGCACTTTTCATTTTGTAAGCCAACCTATAAAGTGTTGGCACAAGACATTTTTATCCCCCACAATCTTTCTCTATCCTTGGCTCACCTCCCATCTCTAAATCACTATCAATGCTTTTTTTTTCCAGGCAGGCTGAGGAAATGAAAAGAATAACTCTGGCTAAGATACCAGTTGCAGACCTTCTTAACTTCCAAGGAGTACCTGAAGGTCTACTTAAAATGTTGCAAGGAGGTAGATAATCCATTTTTATACTTTTTTCAAGATTGGAAATTCTGAACAGAAATTACAATAATGATGATTGATGATGATGATGAATAATGAGCTTGCAGCAGACAAACAAACGGTGGTCTGTTTTTAACTTGGGCTGATTCACCCACACATACTCATCACTCAGAGACTCTCAGACACCATATATAATCAGTTTCTATTGACAAAGGGAGATAACGAAAATTCTGTGTGTTGGGTCTGTTGACTATACATGACAGGTGTGTATTTTGGGAAATGCAGGGGGGAGGTGGTTTTATGTTTTGTCTCTCTATCACTCAAGTTGTTGGTGAGGAAACTAATGAAGTCGTGAGTTGAACTCTTCCCTAAGAAGAAATGAGCCCTTCATACCATGCCTTGGCTGTAAAGCAGAAAACCAAGAACAGCAAACTTGCCTCATAGATGGCAAAGCCAATGGTATGCATATCCTCCCCCATCTTCCGTTGCTTCCGGCGGTGTTTCTGAATCAGCCCAACCAGGAAGGTACAACCCTTCTCAGGATCATCTGGATCTTCATCTTCCTCCTCAAGTTTAATCAAATACTGTGGGTTTGTCCAAAAAGTATCTGATAAAAGAGGCAACCAAAAGAACATGAGCTTTCAGTGATTCAGCTCCTGCTGATGACTGTTAAGCAATCCTGGCTTGCAAAAATATAATCCTTCAATCAGAGATTGACTTGCCCAAATGTATATCTGCAATAAGTTTGGGAATTTTCCCCCCAAAAGTTGAGGTTTTGAAGTGAAGGTAAGGCAAGGTTACAAATGTTACTAAGTGTAAATGGAGTTACTGGAACTCCCAGAATCAGCATCCATTTTTCAACAGGGTTTAAATGATAGGTCCATGCCTAAATAAGACCTCAGTATCAAAACACAGGGTGCTCAGTACTAAAGGATTCATCCAGGGAGGGGGTGATCCAAGCTCTGCTTAACAATGGCCATTAGTTACATTTGTGTAAATACTGAACTACCACAAAAGATAATTAACATGTACTTAAAGAAAAGCTTGATGATTAAAAACAGAACAGGGATACTTTGGCTTTCCAGATGTTCAGAGTACAACTTCCACAGTCCCTTAATATTGACCATGGTGAGTGATGCTGATGAGAGTTCAAAGCCAAAACATCTGAAGAGTCAAAGATCAACCGTCTTGCTAAAAGCTCACCTTTCTCTTATAATTTTTTTACGGTTAGTTTAAACAAAAGAGAGAGAGAGACAGCATGCATGGTGGCTCACTACAAACATCAGCATCAAAATACATGATATATCCAGGATGAGAGATTCTATGAACCATATTAATAATGAATAGCACATGTATTGTTCCCCCTCCTTTTCTTTCTATCAGCCTCTGAAGAAGGCCACACAAATATTTCTTCACCAAAAGAACTGAGCTATTTTGTGGAACAAAACCGTTTTATACACCTTGCGACTCAGTCTCTCTGTCCCATTCCTTCTGCATTTTTTCCCTCCAGAAGAGACTGACAGCTGCTAAAGGGGAAAATGAGGAGTGGACGCGGTGACAAGTTCTTTCCCTCTTCCAGGTGCTCTACAGGACCCACTGGTGTTGATTTTACTGCATCAGTTAAATTTTCTTCTGATTAAACTCTCACAAGATTCAGCAATATTTTCTCTCACAATGGAAAAACAGATTCATAACTAAGACACATCCTGACATGGCAAATATACACCACTTGATGACTTATCACAACCATTTCCCACTGAAATGGTCAACAACTGGAAACTTCTGGACCAAATGTTGCCCTATGGAAAGTGCTGCCTGGACTATCACTTAGCAACTCAAGAGTTTTCTACTTTTGTTTTTACTATAAGCTAGCATTTCAAATAAACAGAACGAGAAAGGTAGGGAATGAAAGGCATCAGACAAAACCTCTGGATGTAGCATCAGTTATATGGAGGGGCTTGCAGCAGACCAATATGAGAAGATTAAGAGGCTCATCCGCCTTCTCTACAGGCATCCAGGGGTCCTGACAGCAATGTTTGTCAATTGTTAGAAAGACACAAGGGAAAAGCCATCTCTGCAAATCCAGGTGCTAAAAATGACTTACCAGGATAATTTCTGCATCCACCAGCAGTGGATCCTCTTCTCCAGTTCCCATCCATCAAATTCAAGCTCCACTTCTTGTACTTGTCACTGGTCAGGGTGTCTGGAGTCAAGTTACAGATCTCAAGGCGTGAGTAATGCCTCAGAAAATCATCAAATGACATCCTATGGGGTAAGGCCACAAAAAAGTCCTATTCAGAAAGAACTTGCCATGCCTTTTTCCACCAGCTATTCCAATAGAAATGAAACTGGGATGGGAAACTTGCCACACTGGCAACTCTAACCCATTGAAAGCTGCACCTGGCCTATTTCTAAAATG
The DNA here is from genome assembly GCA_948472985.1 of Iguana delicatissima. Lineage (NCBI taxonomy): Eukaryota > Metazoa > Chordata > Lepidosauria > Squamata > Iguanidae > Iguana > Iguana delicatissima. Next base: position 50,168 of record CAOKZL010003221.1, on the reverse strand, counting down.
CAGTGGCAACCCTCCCTTGAAAACAGGCACTTCTGCTTTTCAACAAGGCACAGAGAAAGCTCTGAAGCTGGTTAGTACTTCTAAAGAGGCTTCCAGGAGGGCTAATCAGCTTCAGAACAAGATTCATGCTTCCCATGTATTTTGTGGAGATGCCCATTTTCAAGAGGTTTCTGCTGCTGCACTACTGAAATTCTGGGGGTGCATGTCAACTTAAAAGGAAAAGTGATGCTGTGCTGCTGTTGCAGGAAAAGGTTGAGATGTTAACAGTGGCCCAACAGCTATGTGCAAGAAAAGGCTGGGGTTCTCCTTTTGGTTCAAAGGCCATGTACTGTTCATCCTTTAATTAAACCAAGAACGTCCAATGAGTCATTAAGATTGCAAGCTGCCTTGTAGGTAGCATTAGCTTGCAAACATGCCCTTAGCATAGCAAAGTTACTTTTCTTCACATCACTCAGCTGAACCTTTACTTTGATAGTCTATTTTACTGAGAGATGCAATTTGTTTTGACCTACCATCCAGCAAGTTCCTCCACAGGCCTATAAAATTCTGTGCTTATTTCTAACACAAATGAGCCTAGACACCTATGTTATAGTTTCATCATCAGATTTATGACATCTAAGTATTAAGTGAAACAGAAAGGTGGTCCTCTTCGTTTGATGGGTCATCCTTACCAAAATTCTCCATCTTCATGTTTCCTGGTTAGTCTGTCTCTCACTGTAGGATCAACATTATTCCAGCTTGGACAACTGAAAATTTAAAAGTTATATTAAGTTAAAAGTTAGAGCAAAAAATGGCCTCCTTATTGCCACAGATGGTTTCGGGAACATCCTGCAAGCCCCAAGTGACTACACTATAATGCCCACAATTCAGGAAAACTCCAGAACGCAAGTGTGAAGTGTTCTTAAGGTGTTTTATGGCATTTTGATGAGATTTTTTTTTCACATTTTATTCCATTCTCTTACAATCTGAGGCTTTTATATTTAGGTAACAGAAAAGCAACAGGTAACACGGTTTGCTTTTCAAACACAGCAATGAGTAATGTCAACATATTACTTTTTTAACACAGTAAAAAGGAATAGAGCAAATTACTTTTTAAAGCGTAACTTTCTAAGCTCTCTGTGTGTTCTTGTGCAGACTGTTAGGTCTCCTCTAAGGAAGGACAAGACACAAATAAAATGAAATCAATAAACATTTCCTTCACATCAGGAATTGGTGAAACTGGCAAAATCAGAGAAAAACTTTTGCCAATTTCATCAGCATACATGCATTTTCCCTGCCTCAAAGTGATTCGGTGTACTAATGCTTTAATTTAAAAACTTGTTGAGACACTGATAAGCAATTTTTCTAGTCTCCCAGTGACATTTTTCTAGTCTCCCAGTGACAAAACTTTAATCTGGCTTGATCAAGATAAAGGAAAGGGCAGTGACAGTGCAGAAAGGACAATTAGACACTGACATGATCAACAGTAAAATACATCATTTGGATTGTATTCAAGGTAGTCAAGTGGAGAAATATCTGCCTTCTATGCTACCTGGAACAAGTGTGGCAACCTTTAATGTAGAAAAAGTATACGATGTGAACAGCGATAACTTCTCAGGACAATCATACATGTTTGGAAAAGAGTGATTTATGCTTTACTATTCCAAGCTATATTCAAGGGAAGCCAGGGCAGTGGCTTCAAGGCAAGGTTTTATAGCTCATGATGCAAAGCTTTATGCAAATATTTCAGTTGTGTATTACTAGAACAAACAAGAAAAAAACACTTGAAACTTACTTATCATTCCATTTCCAGTCCATTCTACTTGTCCCAGGGATTTCGGATTCTGATCAATTTCTGCAGACTGCCTCGGAAACTGACCTAGTAGGAAAGGGAACAAACACCAAGTCAATATAAGATAAAGCATCGTGGTCATCAAAGGAGTAAATAAGATGCCTTAAAACTGTTTTCTTTTCTGCTTAAAAAGAGTCAGTATGAATTGAATAACTGAATAAATATTGGACTCTTATATTTGACCTGCTTTTCTTATGGACTAGAGCTCTTTAAACATTGAATTAGATTATGTACAAAATAGAGAGGGGAAAAAAAAGATGTTTTCAAGTAATTCTTCAGCTGCTGCTTCTCTCTATTTTAGCAACAAAGTCTGAGAAGAACAGGTTGCTTACCTGTAACTGTGTTTCTTCGAGTGGTCATCTGTGCCCTCACACAATGGGATCTTTGTGCATGCGCAGCTGCAATTTAGAAGTTCCAGAGCTGAGCAGCTTGGCCGGGAACCCCTCCCTCTATTCAGTACTGAGCATGCTCAGTCCCGCCAAGCTAGCAGCTCCTCCTCAGTTTCGAAGCCTGCTGATGAGGGGCCTGAAAGAGAGGAGGCTGGGCGGGATGTGGGGGCACAGACAGCCACTCAAAGAAACACAGTTACAGGTAAGCAACCTGTTCTTCTTCTTCGTGGTCTTTGTGCCTCACACAATGGAAGATTAAGTAGTTTACCACTGGATGGTGGGTCAGGCCCTAGATGACGGAGGATAGCACTGCACGGCTGAAGCGAGCATCACGCCAGGCTCTACAGTCCAAGCAATAGTGCTGGATGAATGTCGAAGGTTGTGTCCATGTAGCCACTTGGCAGAATTCTTTCAGGTCAACTCCTCTGAGGAGAGCTGCTGGGAAGCCATAGCTCGAGTAGAGTGGGCATGTGGGATGAGGGAGGTGGTTGTTTTCGCAAGCTCGTAAGAAAGGCAAATCATTTCCACCACCCACTTGGAAAAGTGCTGAGTAGAGACTGTGTAGCCTTTCCATCTCCCTCCATAGCAGACAAAAAGGTGGGAGTGAGGCAAAAGACGAGGTTCATTGCATATAGAAGGCAAGCGCTCTATGGGACATCCAGCGAGTGGATGGAGCACTCAAGAGGTATGGATGGGGCAGGATAGAAGGTTGGAGGGATAATATCCTGGTTCAAGTGAGATTCGGAAGACCACCTTAGGGAGGAAGGAAAGATCTGGGCGGAGGACTACCTTATCCTTGTGGAATACTGGAAGAATTCACCAAGTACAGTGCAGTAAGTTCTCCTGCCCTCCTGCTGATGTAATGGCCGCAAGGAAAGCTGTCTTCAAAGTAAGGAGGTGGTCATCCGATGTGGCAAGAGGTTGAAATGGCTGGTCCCATGAGTTGGGAAAGGACCAAAAATAATGACCACAGAGGGAGTGGTGGAGAGGCAGTAGGATAGAGATGGTAAAGGGCCCTCAAGGAACTGCTTGACTGTAGGTTCCAAAAAGAGGGCCGAGGAGGGAGAGTTGTGTGGCTGGTAAGTGATGATAGCATAGAGATAGAACATAAGAAGGCCAGCCCTTGTTCCCTGAGAGATAAGAGGAAATGCAGAACAGTTGGCAAGCAGGCAGGGAAGATTTCTCAGATTGACCACCTGCAAAGATTTCTCAGATGACCACCTGAAACTTGCGCCACTTGTATTCATAGGGCCTGCATGTAGACTCCTTCCTAGCGGCCCTGAGGACCGCCAGGATGCTAGGGGAGTCTAGGGTGTTATCTTCCAGGCAGAGAGATGGAGGCGACGAAGGTCTGAGTGAAGCACGCAACCATCCGAGTGAGAAGAGGTCTGGAATGCACAGGAGAGACATTCGAGGGCCCCCGGGACATGGTGAGGAGGCGGCTAACCAATGCTGCCTCGGCCAGTAAGGGACTATGAGGATGGCATCTGCATGGTCCGTGGCAATCTCGGCACCACTCAGCCGAGGAGTGGAAGTGGGGGAAAGATAAAAGGAGTCCTTTTGTTCCAAGGAAGCTGAAACGTGAAAAGAGAGCAGGGTCCTATGCCAGCTTTGGAGCAGTAGTGGAGACACTTGTTCTTGTGGGTGGCAAACAGGTCAACGGATGGAGTGCCCCGGGGGGAAATATCAGACGAAAGGCCATGGTGGATAGGGACACTCATGATGGCAAGCTGTGTCCCTGCTCAAATGTCTGCAGTAGCATTGTTTTGTCCCGCCAGGTGCACTGTGATTGGGTGGATCCTTGTGGGACACACCAGTCCCCCAAAACTGTAGAGCAAGGTGGAGGAATAGGGACGAGTGAGTGCTGCCTTGATGATTTATACAGCAGACAGTTGTAGTGCTGTCGGACAACCCTGTACTATTCACCCGAGAAGGAGTTTGGAAAGGCCCGGAGAGCTCTGAAGATTGCTAGAAGCTCCAGGGCATTGATGTGTAAATGTTTCTCCAGTCTGATCCAGTGATACTGGATGAGAGCTCATTGCAGCGGGTTTCCCCCGCCCAGGAGAGATGTATTAGTGATGGACGGACAGGGTTGGTGAATGGCATTCCGGAGATTAGATGGTGGGATGATAGCCACCAATGGAAAAAGTCCTTGATCGGGTGTGGGATGTGAAACCTCTGACACTGGTCGTCAAGAAGGAGATTGAAATGTCGACAAACCAATGTTGCAGAGGGCAGGCACGAAGACAAGACAGGTAAGTGACAGAGGTTGAGGGATTGTGAAGGATCGTGGAGACACATCAGCAGAGGACATTTTACTGGAAGGAATGCCACTGCAGAAGTGGAGTCCAATGTAGCCCTGATGAAGGTGAGAGTGTGAGCAGGTTCCAAGTGGGATTTCTTGAGGTTGACCTTGAGGCCGAGATCAGACAATAAAAAGGGTGAGATGAATGTCTTTGTACAGTTTTTGTCTGCAGGACACCACCAAGCCAATCGCAAGGTAGGGGTACACCATCACATGCTTTGTATGGAGGAAGCCCACCACAGCGGCCAGGCACTTGGTGAAAACCCTGGGAGCTGTGGATAGGCCAAAGGGAAGTACCCTATACTGGTAAATGTGCTTCACCACGAAACAGAGGTGTTTCCTGTGTTGTGGGCAATATGGAAGTATGTTTCTGTAGATCTAGGGATGTGAACCAGTCCCATTGCTTGAGGAGAGGGATGATGGAGGCCAGTGCAACTATCTTGAATTTTCAGAGTGGGATGAAGGAGTTGACCACCCAGAGGTCTAAAAAGGGTCAAAGACCACAGTCCCTCTTCGGAATGGTAAAATTACTGGAGAAGAAACTGGTGTGCTTGGCAGAAGGGGGGAATTCCTCCAAAGCCTCTTTGTGAAGGAGTGCATCTATCTCTTTGAGGACGATGGGATTGGAAGGGTGGAATAGAAGAGCAGCAAGAGGAGTATTTGCAAATTCGATGGTGTAACCGAGCGGACGATGGCTAGTACCCAGGTGTCCGAAGTGATGGCGCCCCAGGTGTCGTAGTGGCAGGAAAGGTCCGGAGCCTTGGTAGAAGGCGGCCCAAAAGATGAAAGGTTGGCAGAGGTGGTGACCTGTAAGGAGTCAAAATCTAGATTTCGAAGCAGAAGAAGACTTCTTAGAAGAAGCTTACACTGTCTGAAACAGCGACAAAATGAAAAGGCTGGAGCAGATGACTGTTGTGAGGACTGGCATGGAGACCTAGATGGAAGAGTAAGAAGTGCATCCCCATGATGAATGGAATAAGTGGGACCTTCTAGTCTGATGAGGGGGAAGTCTCATCTTCTTTGCAGTGAGACGAGCCTTCATGAGATGGTCCATGGTGTCATCCATAGTAGTATGGCAGAGACCTTGGCCATCGAAGAGGAGGTTTCAATTCTCTTACGATTGTCTTCTGTAGTTGGCGGAATGGAGCCACGCAAAGTGGCAGAGGGCAGTTGCGCCTACCATGACCCACGCTGAGCCCTTCATGCACGTTTAGAGAAATGAATCTGCTGATTGGTAAGGGCTACCGATTCATTGTAGAATTGGAGAGCTGTGGCCTGGTGGTATCGGGGAAAATGAGAGATTAGAGGAAGCAGTTGTCTCAGATGTTGCACTGGCATACTGCTAGGCAGGCCTGACTATTTGACACCCTGGCAATCAGTGAAGAAGCTGAATAGAAGCGGCGACCAAAAATGTTGAGACAATGTCCCTCGTGATCAAGAAGGGTTGTGTGGGCTTTTTTACTTCCTTTAGTCTGAGAAGACTCAACGATGATGGAGTTGGGAGTGGGATTATTGAAGAGGAATTCCACGTCTTTGTGTTGTGCCAGATAAAGATGCTCCAGGCGACGAGGAATGGGTTGAAAGGAAGCCAGTTGAGACCAAGGGTGCTTAATAAGTTCCTGCAGAGTGGGTAGGAAGGGAATAGGTGCCGCTGCAGCAGGACGGGAATCAACATTATGAAACACTGGATCCTGGACAGCAGGACGAGGTCTGGATATATTGAGGCCTAAAGTATTTGCCATTCTGATGAGGATATCAGAGAATTGTTTGACATCCTCGGGTGCTGTATCTGGAGTTGGTTCTCCAAAGGTAAGTGGAGAAGAATTGTGTGATGGAGGAGTGTAATCAGAAGAGTCATCATCGGAATCATAACATCCGGACGATGGAGAAGTTGGAGGCGGACGAAGTTCCTGAGTAGTTGGAGGCGCAGAGGACGGTGTTGGTACTGAGTCTGGTATTGAGGCCAGTAGTGAAGTCGGAATTGACGAGATAGGAGGACGGTCCATATTGGGGCCACTAACGACTGAATCGGTAGCAGCAAAGTTGAAGCAGGTGGAAGTGCAGGAGCTGAGGGTTCCTCCAGCGGAGGCCAAGAGACTGTGGTGTCACAGGTGGTGGTGGAGAGATGGTGTAGGATTGATAAGTGCGATCCCGAGACCTGCAGTGAGATCAAGGTGATGGAGGACATCGGTAGTAGCCAGAACAGGATTGAGAATGCGACCGAGAACAATGGTACCAAGATCAGTGGTAGTAGCATGGCTGAGAGGGAGAATGCGATGGCGACCTAGAATGGTGGGGACTGTGAGGAGACCAATGACAAACGTTGGGATGATTGCGATCACAGTACACTGGTGAGTAGGACTAGTAGCAGCTGGGCTGTTCCCTCCATAAGTGCTTGTGACTATAACAAGCTACACAGGAAGCGGAAGAAAATGGTGAGTGTTCCCTGGCAGGAGGAAAGTCGTACATAGTGTGGTGATAGTGGTCGCGGTGGTGAGGAGACTTGCCATGGTCCCTGTAACTCGAAGAGTGGGCCACACTAGGACGGGGCCAGTCTCAAGAAATAGCCCGGTTGTCATCCAGAGTCGGTGGGTGATCTGTGTCAGGATGGCGAGCAGTCATAACCAGAAGAGGCAAAGGGTGCATATGCCCTTGACCAGGTTGATCCCCTGCTAGAGGGGGAGAAATGGCCGGAGAGACTCTACATTCCTGATCCAAATAGGATCCGTCAGTACTGTCGAGGGCAGTACTGGCTGCTGGAAGGACTCCGGACCTAGAGAAAGAATGGAGACTTGCCTCTCCTCCAAGGTGCCCAACTCAGGTTGAGTCTGAGCCAGGGGCAGAATGGGTAGGGGCCCGAGAGAGACCGCCTGGGTAGCCAACGGGCGAGCAACTTGTGAAGGAGAACGATGTTTTTCCTTCTTCTTCTTAGGAGCCACCAAGGAATGGCATGAAAAGACCGTTTCCTCCCAGCTAGAGTAGGGACAGGCCAAGGCTGTTGGATCAAGGGCGCCTGAGAAGTGGAGGACGTCGAGATGACATTTCCAGAGCTGGAAGACTGAGGCACCACCAGCATCTTAGAGAGTTTCGGACTCCTTGGGAGAGAGGCAATGGGTGGCAAGGCTGAACAGGAAGCCGATGTCAATACTGAAGGTGTCAGTACCGAGGTGGATTTCGGTACCAAAGTAGTCGATAGAGACAGGGATTTTGATACTAGGGAACCTCTAGCTGGAAGGATTGATGCCGAAGCAGTGAACAGCACTGTGTTGGAGGTGGCTTGATCTTTCAGACCAAGAGCCTGCTCCCACCAATAAGGCTTCAAGCGGGAGGCCCCGTTCTTCAAAGTTTGCGAGGTAAATTCCTTGCAAATGGAACAGGCCCGTACATTACGGCCCTCTCCGAGGCAAAACAAACGCTCCCAATGAGCATTGGAAAGCGAAACCTTGCGGCTGCAAGATATGCAAAGTTTGAAGAATGCAGAAGACATAAGAAATGGAGAACGGGTTCTCTAAGAATTTTTGTTTGGAAATAAAAATACAGTCGAAGAGGAAAGAGGAGTGCTGTTCAGCAGAGGAAGCCTTCCGAGCTGCTAACCGGTCAGCGGACGAAAGAAACTGAAGAGGAGCCACTAGCTTGGCGGGACTGAGCATGCTCAGTACCGAATGGGGAGAGATTCCCGCCAAGCTGCTCAGCTCTGGAACTTTCTGAAATTGCAACTGCCCGTGTGCGAAGCTCCCACTGTGTGAAGCATGGAGACCACAAAGAAGAATATAAGTTCTGAGGTTCCAAAGAAGATGTAAGGGAAAAAATGTAAGCAACTTGCACCACAATCCTAAATATGACCACTTGGAAGCAGCTAGCTGGACTGGAAGCTCTCATGTCAGTAGTGAGTTTGCTCTGAGTTCTAGTTTTGACATTTTAAAAAATTCTCAAAGTGGAGGAACCCTTCCTCAAAATGGGCTCAGCACCAAGGATAACTCCTTTACAGTTCAGACTAAAATCCAAAGCAAATTCAGTGGCCCACTGTTCTGAGAGTTACCAGCAACTAGCGCTCAGAAGTAAGTCCGAGTGAATTTAATGGGCTTATTCCCAAATCAGTGATTTTAGGGTTGCAACCCTAGACTGCAATCCTGTATGTGCTTACTTGGGAGGAAGACTTATTAAAGTTGGGGGGTACTTTTAAGAATTGTCATTATAGGATTGCACTGGTAGCTGCACCTCACACTGGAGTAATGAGGCAGTATGGGTTAGTGGTTTGAGAGTTGGGCTAAAGCTCTGAGAGACCAGGGTTCAAATCCGCACTCAGTCATGGAAACCCCAGGATGACCTTGGGCAAGTCACACTCTTTTCAGCCTTAGAGGAAGGCAATGACAAACACCTCTGGTTAAATCTTGGTAAGAAAACTCTATGATAAAGTCACCATAAATCAAAGTCTACTTGAAAGCATATAACAACAAAGTGCGAGTATTATGAGAATGTAAGCACGTTCCAAGCATGTAAGCATGGGCAATTGTGTTGGTCTTTCCCAACCAACAGGGACCTTTGTTGATGTGAACTGGACAAAACAAAAAAATGTAGCAAAGTATGCGATGTCCCTTATGTCAGTGTTTTTTAAGCAACGATGTGAGGGGCCACCAATCTTTTCTCCAAAGTGCCAGGGACCAGTATCATATTTGTGCACATTGATTACACTGGTTTTTTTCTTTCTTGGAAGTTCTTCAGGGACTGGCAGGAGATGGCTTGGGAATCAGCACCAATCCATGGACCACCAATTTGAGTAGCGCTATCTGATATGAAACACAACTTGAGTTTTTAGGTCAGTGAGAGGAAATGGGTGACCCATTATATGTTGGCCACACTGATCAGAGGCGCAATTCAACACCATCTGGAAGACCACATGCTCCGCCATCTCTGGGATAAGTAAACTACTGAACACAGGGTCTGCGAAAAAAATCTGTTCTAGCTGTTATACTTACTTGTTTGCTTTAAATGCGTATTTCAATAACGATTTTTTTAAAAAGCACTACTAATATATCTGGTCTTTTTCTATGCGGAGATTTTATGTACCTTTTTTCCCTTTAGTGCTTTATTTGCCTACATTTTCCAAATTTGGTGAAGTCTTAAAGCGGTGAGGGAACTGTGCAAGTAAGCAAACTGGTATCTGAAAGCTCTCTAAATCTTGGGCCAGTGGCTCTCTCTCAGACTGACTCACTTCACAGGATTACTGTAAGGTGAGTAAGTAAGAATAAAACTGGGAGTGTTAGTAAACAAACAAATATACAAACAAAAAACCCCAAACTAGTTAAGTATTGTATTCATCTGGGTCCAATACCGCTGGTGGAACAGTTTTCCTTTCCCCTGAAGCCACTTGTTCAGACACAAACATCTGCTTCAGAGGGTTGTAGAGCAATTTCAGAGGCAAACCGCATGGTTCCAAGTGGAACAGGGGAGGGAAGAAGGGATGTCACACTGCATTAATGGATGTTCACTCATACTGTGCTGGATGACATCTTATATCCTTATTTTTTTGTATGTCTCCTCCCTTGCTTTTGTTTCACAGCCTTCATCACTTTTTAAAGCAAAATCAGCAAATGTGCTATTTAACCACACATTAGGTTTATGGAAGAAAGTTTAACGGTATCTGCATAAAATTTCCAAAAAAGAGGAGAGCTGTAGCCAATGAGAAGAAATATGGTACCACTCTCTGAGATATTAGAGAAAAACAACTGTTGGTGCTCTGTACATGAAACAGTTGAGAAGCACTGACCTAAATGATACTTAAAGATAAATTAACACTCTAAACAGTTTGGAATCAGGTTACTTTACAGCAGGGCTGGGCAACACTGCCCTGCCAGGTGTTAGATTGCAAATCACACAGCCCCAGTCAGCATAACTGGTAGTGAGGAATCACGGGATCTGCAATTCACAAATAGTGTCATGGGATACCATCAGGACTATGTGAGTTTTATCTGTAAGTTAAAGAGTAGTGTCAGGTATTTGTGCTCTCTGGCTCCTCAGTGGGGATGCAGGATATTACGGACAAGTTTTCTAATGTTACCTTCTATGATTGGCTCCAAGATCAGATTCAGTGAGATGCAGAGATAAATATTAGATTGGGATGTGGCTTCAAGGGTAGTCTTCACCAAATCATTTTCTCTGAATACATACTATGGCAAGTATTGAGCACTGATAAAAATCAGAAGTGGTTTGTTGGCTGAAACTAAATAGCTTCAGAAAACTCCCTATAGACAACTTTCAGATCCATTCTTGCTTTAGCTCTCAATCAGAGCAGCATGCTTCTTTCTGCCTGTTTACACTAGGAGATGCTGAAGCCAAAACATCTAAGGCCTGCTGTAATTAAAGCTCTGCCAATTGCTCATTATCTTGCCCAGCTCTGATGAAGCCTGCCAAGGACTCAGCTTTGGACAACATTTTAATCAGAAGGGCAGGGACATTTCCAGTGTAATTACTCTGGGTCTCTTTCAAAACTTGGCAACATGAGCAGTGATAGCCCATGGTTTATAAATTCTCCTTTTTTTCAATTCCTGTCATACCTGTTACCTCCTCTGTGGGCCAGAAAAGTCCCTTCCAAAAGGATGTGATCTATTTCAGTAGACAATTGGGCTGGCAGAAACAGGCAGGGAACAGGGCATTGTAGTGTTTGGATAGATGTGTCACTTTGCCTGGGAAAAAGTGAAGATGGTACCCTTACTTGTTCATGACTGGCCAACATAATAATCAGTCAACAGAACTAGATGTTTTCCAGGGAAAGTTCTCAGTGGATCATACCCGCCCCCGCCCAATATGCACCATGTGAAGTCAGTCAGACTGGCCCTGTGTGGATCACCTTAAATCCAAAACTTTTATTTTATTTTAGGACTATAGCTCTCAGCATCGTCCAGCCAGCATGCTGGCTATATGGTTTGAGGTTTGTAGTCTAAAAAGGCAAGTTTTCCAAATTCGCTCTAAACTACACCAAAGCACTCCTCAAATCTGAGAGGTAGGCTTCAAAAAATGTGAAACAGCTCAGAGGATTACAGCTTCTGTCAAACCATATACACAAACCTGAACTAGCAAAGAACACCTTATATACACCTTCCCTTTCTCATCAAGGAAAGTAGCGTGTTTTGCAGAACAGAATTCTGAATGGAATTCTGTGCAAATCAATACAAACTGAGCAAGTCAATACAAAGACATAAGTGTTGCAGGCACTGAAATATTCTTCAGTGTCCTGAGACCTACCATATACTTGCAGCTATAGTCAATCCATCACATGTTTTTGTGCCACAACGTGATTACATGCATTTATTACACTGTGTTTACTCTAGGACTAGGCGATCTTATGGTCATGTTGGACTATACTTCCCATAAGCCTTGAATACTCTGAGTGGAGAGGATGGGGTGTTCAGTACATCTGAAGGGCAGCAGGTTATCTTTCCTTGGTGTATGCTATTATAAGAAGTGTTCTGTTGAAAACCAGGATTGTGGGAAAACCATTTTCCCCACAATCCTTGTGGCTCCCTTACATATGATACAGTTCGTTGATAAAACACATTAAACTTGGTGTTAATGACCAATATAGGCCACAACAGAAATTCTCTGTTGTTGTTGTTGTTGTTGTTGTTGTTGTTGTTGTTGTTGTTGTTGTTGTTGTGTGCCTTCAACTCATTTCTGACTTATGATGACTCTACAGCGAACCTATCACAAAGTTTTCTTGGCAAGATTCATTCAAGGGGGATTTGTCTTTGCTTTCCTCTGAGGATGAGAGAGTATGACTTCCGCAAGGTCACCCCATGCTTCCATGGCTGAGTGGGGATTCAAACCGTGGTCTCTAGAATCATAGTCCAACACTCAAAACAGCACACCACATTGGCTCTCAAGATATTCCTTAGGAATTTTTTTTTTTTGAGCACCAATGAGCTATACAGGAAATCAACTGTTGTGAGGCTGCATAGCCATAAGAGGGCAGCACACCCAAACATTTCCCAGAAGAACGCGCCTCCCAACTCCAAGAACAGAAGCACTGGAACCGGTTCACCATGATATCATAGACTGTGCATGCAACATTTTCTCCTCTTGCAACCAGTTAGGTTACCTCTTCTGCACCTGTTACAGAGTATGCATGTCCTTTGACCAGCTTCTGTGTTGTGACCGCCTCTGTCTCAGCAGCACTTGTGATCTGCAAAAACAAGGATTGTCAGTACAAAGATTCCAGGACTGACAAAGTGGTGTAAACAGTAATTCCAGAAACTAGGAAGTTAAAAAAAACAACTAGATTTCTGCTTTATTAGGTGGTCACTTAGTTCTAATCAATCAGGTAAAAAATAAAGGACAACTCTGGCAGTCTGAAAAACTGAAATGGCTGCTATTAGGCAAAGTGAGGCAAAAGGCTCAGATGGCAGCTTCTGTGGGATGGGTGATGGCAGAAGTCTCCCACTGTTCTCCTCTCCCAGACCAAACTAGCCTTCTTTGAACCTGAAGTTAACTGAAGTCAGAGAGGCGGATTGTCCTATCCTGATTGCCCTATCCTGACGGATTATCCTATCTGTCCTGTTCTGTCTGCAAAATGTTTTTAGTCTCGCCTTGACACCCAATACTTTATGTGAATAGTATGGATGCTTCTGGAATATTATTGCAGGAATGCTAGCAGCAGCGCATGGAAGAAAGGTAAAAAAGTCTGATATCACCATCTTTCTCAGGGTTGCTTTGAGCACAATAGCAGGAGAACAGACAGGTTCCCATCTGCCCATCTCAGGCCTCCATAGCACAGTGAAAGAATATATATCTCAAAACATGGCATAAACACATACACAAAACTCACAATTAAATTGCTCATTTCTTCTCTAAACGTTAAGATTTTTCTCCATGGGAAAAAAATGTAGTGGAAAACAAGGATTTCATTCACCTCTCTCATAACCCTAGAAGCCTTTATCAGATTAATGGATTCATCAATATATAATCCCACATTCTCCAACTTCTCACTGGGACATCTGGGCCAAGCAACATGAGAGCATGGTCAATAAGGCAAAAGGTATTAATGAGAAAGAACACACAAGCTAGAATAGTCTGCTGCAGTTTGTCTTTGCTTGAACTTATTGGGAAGGACAAGATTTCCCCTCTGCTGAGTTAATGGAATTACTTCTGCACTTTGAATTCAGTTTACAGCCACCGAAGTAAGCAAAAAGAAAAAGGGAGAAATTGGGAGGAGGAGAGAGAAACTGAGAGATTTTAAAAGCAACTGAAACAGTGGTATGATAGGGGATTAATCACAACTGTTCCTGACAAACAGGGACAGTTGGAGGGTATATAATCTCTATTGGATTAATTGATGTTGAGCTCAACAGGATCTACAGTCCTTCAATTTGTTTCCTACAACTCCAAGAACCACCTTCTTATATGAACCAGCTTCATATACTTGTTTTTCCTTTTTCTTTCCAATTTTCAAATGGAAAGAGAATGGAATTGATTTAATAAAAACAAGAAGCCCACATTCCAAGTGGCTAAACTTGAAACAGTAGCATGGTAGAATCATTATCCACAAATGCCTAGCCCATTCCATTTCACTGATTACAGGAAGTTCCACCTATAGCTGCTAGGTTTTTACACAACAAAGGAAGGAAGTAAATGTGGTTGCTTATGAAGCACTGCTCAATTGTGCAATGGTCAAAGGCCAAATCTACATTGTTGTATGCCTTCAAGTCACTTCCAACTTGCAGGAATCCTAAAGTGAAACAATCACAGGTTTTCTTGGCCAATTTTGTTCAGAGGAGGTTTGCCTTTGCCTGTCTCTGAGATTATGATTATGACTTGCCGAAGGCCATCCGGTGTACTTCCATGGCCAAGTGGGATTCAAACCCTGGTCATGGTCCAACATTTAGAGCACTAAACCAAACTGGCTCTTAGTAGCTATAGCTAAATTTCCTTCTATTGTTTGTTTAAAGGTGATGGGGGAGAATCCTATTCTTTCATCTAGATAACAGTATTCAGTCTACCTTTATTTTAGTGCAAGATTGCATAACTTTCAATCTGAGAGACTGGATAGGGGATTGCATTCCAGCAGGTGGGACTAGTGGTAAAATTCCAGTATATTTTAGCTTAGAGTTCTTTTGGCCAGTAACTAAACCTCAGGAGAAGCATTTCAGACTTTAAGAATGGAGAAAAAACACATAAAAGCTGGGAAAGCATGAACAAATAGCATCATTGGGCCATATGATGGAGCCATATGGGTCTGCAGGAGGATCACATTCAAACCCAGGGCCTCAGGTTCCTCACCCTTGCTTTACTACAAACCCCCAAATACTGTAAGGGTGGGTAGTAAGGGGCTCTATGGCTGGTTCCTGCAGTGCATCCATTAATGAACCCACTATCTTTTTATTTAATGCTGCATAAATTCCAATGAGATAAAATCAGATGTTATGTAAGTGAACTGTAGGACTCAAAGATACAGTTTGATTCAGGGTACCAGAATTTGGAAAAACATGTTAGAAAACTAATCTCATTCTTCAAATGCAATAAGTTCCCTAGTAAACAGCAAGAAGAAATTTCTGGGCAAACCTGCTCTGAAGAAGTCAGGCTGCATTCATTTTCTGACTGTGGTTTGTTTTGCCCTGGGTTGAAATGTTTGAGTTCTACCCCAAAATGAGCAGAAACAACTTGCCTCCTCTTTCTGAAAATAATAAAAATGATACATACACACAACCCTGCAGACAAAGCTGTAGTCTACTCCCATACCAAGAATAGTTTATACTTGTGCATGTGCCTTCAAGCTCTCTGTTGACTTATAGTGACCTCATAAATTTCATAGGGTTTTCTCAAAGGTAGTTTTGCCAGTTCCCTTATCTGAAATATAGTCCACAGTACCTAGTATTCACTGGTGGTCTCCCACCCAAGTACTAACTAGAGCTGACCCTGCTTAGCTTCCAAGATCAGAACAGATCTATTCCCTTTAGGGTATTTAGGGAGCCTATACTTACTGTTCGCCAAATACATTCAATTAGGCTTTGAGTTCCTGCCCTTGGGACTGCTCCTTTCACTAGCAAATTTCTTTAAATAGCAAACCTTTGCTATCTGCATTAGGGAAACTGGGAATTAATGTCAAGCCCCAAATCCATCCAGAATCCATATTTAGAGCCACTAAGACAAAAGAGACGTCTGTGACACCCATGTGCTGAACCTCTGCTACTTGTAGCTTTCACTTGCAGGCTTACAGAATTTCCTTTCTCACAATACTGTGTGGCATACTGAATAGTGCAGAGCTTGTACAAGTCACTTTAGAGGCCTACAACTTCCAGAATCTCTCAGCGAGCATGGTCCCTCATCATAGTGGTGGGGAGGGTTCTAGGAGTTGTAGTCCCAAACAGCAAATTTACTTGCTCTGGGATAGATTAGTAGATTTCTCCAGTACATGAGGAAGTGATGTCTGTTACCAGCCCTGTGGTTTTCAACACAGGGGTGCTCAGATCACACCTACAGCACCAGAGACTGCAATATAAAACACACAAGAGATATTCAAGTGGCATGTGTGTGTGTGTGTGTGTGTGTGTGTGCTAAGCCTTCTTCTACCTTCCAGTTCCTCTCACATGGTTGGAAACTGTTCCTACATTCCATCCTCATACCATTTTTCTCTCGGTTGGGCAGCAATATGGAACTGAACTTGGCTGAAAGCAATGCTGTTGGACAGGGAAGAAGTTATTTCCCTATAGGAGGGAAAACTAATGAAAAAGTGGGCAGAAAAGGTCAGCACCCCCCCCCACAATCATACAATCTCTTCAAGCTGTAAACTGTATCCTGCACCCCATCTTTAAATGAAACAAGGTAGGCCCATGTTAAAGACACAGATGTGAGGCTGACACACCTACAAATCCACTGAATGATCATTCACTATTCTCAGACTAACCTACCTCATAAATTTGTTCTAAGTATAAAATGGGTGTTGCCGGGAAGCATTTATGCCACACTGAACTCCTTGTAGGAAGGGCAAGACAACATTTATAGATGATTATGACGATGACAAAAAGTAGTTTGTTAAAATCCTCTTTTAAACTATATAAGTGGGAGCTCTGATTGTACTCAGCATTCTCTCACGAATCAAAGCTTCTCCATTTGATGAAACAGGAGGAACAAATGCAGTTACATTCTAAAAGGATAGCTGTGTTTAGACTTCTCCCTTGCACAATAAAGCAAAGAGTCTTCGGACATGAGCCCTTGTTGTGGCCAGCACAGTACAGAGCATCTGTTTCCATATTTTATCAGCCACTTCACTGAAGCTTTGTAAGCACAACTATGAGAAGATAATAATGGCTGGCAATACCTTAGCGACACCAGTGGCAGAGCCTGGAGTTTGTGGAGGGGGGGCGAGGTTATGGCATGAGGGGTGTGGTCAGTGCACGGGACGTGGCTGCGGTGCGTGGGGGTGTGCCTACTGGCCGGGACATCCCAAAAACACTGCTGCCCTGGGTGAATCATCCCACCCCCCACCTCCACGTCCCTATGTGACTGAGTGACACATGCTGGCATTAACACTGGCACATATCTTTTTATGGTCACTACAGAGGGAGGAATTCACTACTTCTTTCATGCAATTACTTCCTCAAAATTCACTCTTTTCCTGCAGTGGCCCATGGCATGGCAGTTGGGACTTAGCCTGATGATTCTCAGCTACTGCAGCCTCCCTCAATCACTACATGAGATGGAAGGAAGGGAGGACACAGAAAGAAAATTAGTCTTGCGGGAGGAGAGATGGAGTTCTGCTTGGACTGAACTTTTCTCTCTGTCTTCCCATGCAGGATCTCAGCTAATATATCCAAATACTAGAAAGGAGCAACTGCTTTTGCATTACTTAGTAAGTGCCTCCCCATAGCCCTCTGCTGCACAATTATTTGAAGGGCTTCATATTGCACATCAGAGGCAAGGAGAAACCACAATACCTCTCCCACTTTTTTGCCAGGCATTTTTGTGCTCCTTCTGACCTATAAGACACACCGTTTGGTTCAAAACTGTACCAGCCCTTCTTATAAATAGAGAAGGGCTATGTGTTTTCCAGCCTTCCATGGATACTATTTCTGCACTAGTAGGAGCAAAAATGCAGTTACCTAACTAACCTTGCCACCTAGCTCTGTATTGCAAAGAGCCTTAATAGAAACCTAGAAAACAGCTGTAACTCACATCTATAGAACATCCAAGGAGGGAAACTTTTTGAAGAGCTTTCTGGATGATTCTGAACAGGTTTGGTGGAGCTTTCCGCAGCTCATACCACTCTGCAATTCCACCAGTGAAGTCCTCAAAGCCCTCAGTAGTGCTTCCTCCAGAAAGAGCTTCATATGATCCATTCACCCTATAGAAAATCCAATTGTGATGTTTAATATTCCAACTTTCTCCAAGCATAGGAGACAAGCATACCAAAAGCAGGAGTCAATCATGCATGTCTGGACCATTTCTTTTTCATTCAAGAACTGGGGAAGTGACCTGCTCTAGATGAGATTATACCGCTTCTGAAAAAGCAGGTGTATCTTAGGAATCTTAGAAGCAGTACCTCACACGGGACTGACACTGCCATGAGGCTAGATGAGACAATCGTCTCAGGTACTGGGATACAGCAAGTGGCAAATTCACCACTTCCCTCTGCCCTGGCATGACCTCTGCTGTTTGCTCTTCCCATCCTCAAGAGAGCTGCTGATGTTGCCCACTCTCCCCACTGCTTCAGAAAGAAGAGAAAAAGAATGCAATGGCAGTACCTGTGCCCATGCCCTCTTCCTTCAGAGACGGCAGTGACACCCCATGGAGGAAAAGGGTCAGGACACGACTGTGACATATTTGTGCCTCTGCCGAACTTGAGGTCAGCAATACAGAGAGCTAGTTAATTTTTGAAATAACTAGCTCTGTAGTAGTGCTGGCTCTAGTATGGGGGGTGCCACATCTCCCTTATTTCTCTCATTCTTGCAGCTTCTTGTTCTGTGAGAATGAGGGGTGCAAGTGCAATCATTTAATCATCACCCTCAAATTGGGAATGGCAGGGGGATGTAGACGATGATGCTACATCCTCCACCCTCTAAGACTGGGCAGGGGAAGCATCACCACTGCCAGGTCTTTTTCCCCTAGTGGGATTACATGGGGCTGCCGTACAAAGGTGGGGACAGATTTCCTTCTTGTCTCAGGCACTGGGAGAGCTTGCAATACCCGTGGTCTCAACCCTATCTTGTTTTCTACTAATTAAAAAAATCTGATGAGTTAGGGCCACCACCACCCCGCATCTAGGAAGCAAAGAAGTTTTGACTTGAAATTAGTAAGAAGTGAGACAAACAGAAACAGTGTGTCAAGTGAGGTGTCTGTAGGAATGTGAATATTCCTTGTCTACTTTGGCTAGTCGTGACCAGCTGTCTTTGTTAAAATGCTAAAAGACACTCAGTAGGCCACTGTTATAGGAACAGGTAAGTAAATAATCTGTATTATAAAACCATTTCATTGTTCTAACTCCTTTAGTAGTCCCTTTCATTTGGGGCAAAGGTGGCAGATGTCAAAAACAAAACAAACAGACCAATCCAGAAAGTTACTTTATATTGTACTAAGTGGAATAATTTTAATTTTAATGGCTCCACTTACTTGGCATAGGCTTTCTCCAGCAGAGCACTCCAGAACTCAGTCCCCTCTGCTGAGTGAACAAAGAGGAGTTCCCCATTTTTGGTAGGCAGTCTGTCATCAATAACCACATCTGTCCATTCTCCATACTGCCAGAACTGAAAGAGATGAAAAACAATAATCCAATCTGCATCAAATTACAAATATTGGAATTATGCTCTTGAGTACAGTCAAAAATAGTTGCTAATGCCTAATTCCGAAGCAAATTATGGTAACTTTACACTTCAAGACTACTTAAGATTTTAGAAGGATTTTCCTGAATCTCATAAGCTTGTCACTTTACCTGCAAAGTAGGAAGTACAGTTTACACAAAAGTGTGGGAAGAATTGTTAATTAATTACTTAATTTATCAATTTGGGAGGAAGGCTGGATATAAATTCAATAAATAAATAAATAAATAAATAAATAAATAAATAAATAGCTAGCTGTGTTAGAATTCCCACTAGCACAGCCAAATTCTATATATTTCAAGTGCTGAACTCCTACATTTTAATGAATTAGTTATTTTAGGCAGTCATGATTTGTTAGGGGATGGCATGACTATCTCTCTGACAGATACAGTAAGGCAGGAGGTCTTAGGAGGAGGAGAATTGTGACAGCAGAAATGCATCATTTGGCTCTATGTTGGATTATTGTTCTAAGATGCAGGAAAATAGAGAAGACGCGGGAAAATGGAATAGAAGAGAAAAAAATGGCTAATGAATGGAATGTATGGCAAAGGGTGTCTGCTTAGCAGAAGACCCTGAGACAGTCATAGCCCTTTCAGAACATCAGGGCTTTTATTGCTGAAGGATGATGCCCCATACAGGTCAATAAAGACGGGGGGGGGGGAAGAGTTACTGGAATTTTTCAGTGCAATAAGGGGGGCCTACAACTCTTTGTGTTTCTTTTCCTCTAATCTTATCGATATCATTATCTGATTTGAAATAAATAAATAATAAATGATAAATAGATGATTCTGTGTATTATTACACAGGGTCAGTTGCAGTAAACACCTTAGTGTTTCTTCAGTGTAGGCACTTCTCCTTCCCTTTTCCTCTCTCTTCGCACCAGTCCCATCAGTCAATTACTACCTTGAGCTATTTTTCATGTGAGAGTTTGTAATTTTACAAATATAAATAAACACATCAGTTTGCTCCAGAAAGAGAGGTGCCTGTACTTCTTTTAAAGATTTCTGAGCTAGTTAAAACAATTTCTTGTTCTACCTTCAAGCAGAAGTACCTTCAAGTCATTTCCAACTTATGGCAACCCTAAGGTGAATCTGTCATGGAGTTTTCTTGGCAAGATTTATTCAGAGGGGTTTGCCTTTGCTTTCCTCTAAGGCTGAGAGAGTGAAATTTACCCAAAGTGGGCTTCCGTGTCCAAGTGGGAATTTGAACCCTGGTCTCTCAGAGTCGTAGCCCAACATTTAAGCTATTACTCTATGCTGCCTCTCAACAACTAGTTATTTATAATTATTCTTCTCAACAATAAGTATTTAATTAATAATTATTCTTTATAATCAATAAGTATATTTTTTTCAACAATAAAAATAACGTCCACCTTGGGTCTTTCATAAAGGAGAAAGGCAGGATATAAAAGAAGCAAACAATCATTAAATAAGTGATAAATAAGGTATAACTACAGTCCATTAGGATCGTAATTTACTATGAATAATTTCACTGCTGTTGTGGTATAACTCTACCTTTTTGGTTATTTTTATAAAGTGTGTGGCCTCATTAAATAATGGCAGCGAAATAATATTACATGCTTCATCTGTTGGCCCATACTGTGGTCAGGGTTGCTGAATGAAAGACATTCAGATTTTTTAAAGTTACAGAAAGCAACCATTTTAGTTTATTCTTTGAAACAAGAAAGTAAAACATTACTTTTAAAAAGGGAGCTGCAGCAATACTTAATTACCTGAGGAGCTCACAACTTTAAAGCAGCTAACTACTTTTAAAAGTAATTTCCCAAACTTTGGCCCTTTGCTGTTGAGGAAGCTGACCATACCAGGGCCAAATGACTACAACACTGAGTCTGGAAAGCAGACGTTATAAGCTGGGTATATTTAGTCTGGAGAACAAGCTTCAGCCATCACCACGAAAAACATACCAGGGGGTGCATCCAACACTCCCTGCTAAAGGAATTGTTTCCAATAGCAAAGTGGGAGGAAGGTAAGTCATTGCCTAGAGCCGCTGCATGTTTCAAAATTCCCATGCCCCTTCTTCTAAAGTAGTAAGGTGATCACTTGATATAAGCCCTTAATAAAGTCCTATAAGAAAGCACCATAAATTTCCTGAAAGATTCCTTTGTTTTTTAAGGTCTTATTCTACACATTCTGGTAACATTTGCACAACGAAAAGGAAGAAGTCAAGTATCTGTAGTACCTGGAAATGGAAGATCCCTGCATATCTGTCTTGGAAGCTTTGATCACTGGGAACAACTCTAGCCAAAATTTCTTCATTTAGTGTGAGAGAAGCAATAGCAGCCAGAAGCCAGCAGTCTCCTGTTGAAACAAAAAAAAACAATCAAAACCATCTCCAACTAGCCCTTCATACTAGTAAATAAATAACCAGACAGAAATGGTTCATTTCTATGACTCATCAATGCCAACAGGAAGCATTTAGGTAAGTCCAGACCAGAATAGGGGCCTAAATGTCTTGAAGACGCCAGATCCTGAATAGTCTTGGAAGCTATAGGGCCCAGGCCTGGACGCTACTTGGATGGTAGAGTGCCAGGGAATACCAGGGGTTGTGGACTGTCTTTCAATAGCAAACCACCTCTGAGTATTCTTTGCCTAAGAAAACCCTATGAAATTCATGCAGTCACCATAAATCAGCAGGCAACCTGAAAGCACGTATATACAAACACACAGGCCAGAGTAATCCTATACTATCATTACACTAGAAAGGATACAATGCTACTGGAACACCCAGAACAGACTTCTGAGTAGGAGCTCAAGCGTCTGCTCAGCCTCAGAGGGAAAAAGCATACCAACAGATAATCCCAGAATGGTATAAAAAGCTAGAAATACCTACCCCACATTCCTTGAAACACCAAGGGTGCTCACTTATCAGGGGAAAGTGCCCACTTATCAGGGGCTGTGCTGACAGTAACACCCATTTATTCACTGATTTGTTTTAATTTCTGCATCTTGCCTGACTTCCAGAACTGGGACTTAAGTTGGCTCACAACCAAATTAAAACAATAAATTTATCATTCTGAAGCAAGGATTTAACTTGCTATAATAATATAATAAACATTGTAGAATTAAAAATAATTTAAATACAGAATTAAAAAAGAAACAGCATACAGAACATAGCATCAATATTAAAACCTCCTTCCTCAAACGCCAGTCAGTTGTTAATAGTCTACTGGGCAACAGGGAGCGAGAGACAGTTTCGCCTCCATTTGGATAGAGTTCCAGAGTCATTCACACACAGAGAGAGCCAATCACTTGCAGTAATGGAAAATGCTCCCAGCATACGACCTGTACAATCACACCACCAACAATGCCACAGTTCCCTGAACTTACCAGCTCACGCAGTACATCCAGCAGTATCTTAGCATCCTTTTGGTCCCATGTGATTCAGTTAAAAAATTCTGCTCCTGAGTATGGTATACACTCCACACCCAGGAACAAAAATCACTGGATTGAGGCACATGACTTAACCTTTCTGTGCTCAGCCATTCTTAGACAAGAGGGGTTATTTGCTATGCTTCATCTTTAGTGCAAATTATACTTCATGCCGGGAGTGGAATGTTGTTTATGCTCTAGGGCATATATGAAGCGATTTAAACTGGCTGCAGTCAGAGACAAATAATGCAATAATACGTCAAACCATATTTAATGGCTGCAAACTTGAACTTAAAATGCTGCTTCACTGTAGTTTTCTTTTCCTTTCTTTTAACAGAAACTATAGATTAACCTATTCAGTACTGTGTTTGTGTACAACAAGAAGTATTTTGTGCACCTTAACATAGATCACATGTTGTTAGAGGTCAAGTCAATGACAGAGAGACAGTGAGTTGCAGCTTGTGGTATACAAATAATTTTTATTGTTGTGTGCCTTCAAGTCATTTCTGACTTATGGTGACCCTAAGGCAAATCTATCATAGGATTTTCTTGGCAGAGGTTGTTCAGAAGTGTTTTGCCACTGCCTTTCTCTGAGGATGAGAGAATATGACTTCTCAAGATCATGTAGTATGTTTCGATGGCCAAGTGGCGACCTGAACCCTGGTCACCCAGCCTGTTAGTCCGACACTCAAACTACTACATCACACTAGACCTCAAAGGTAACTTGCTTTTCTGAAAAATGTATATGAAATGGCTACCAAGCACTAATAAAGATTTTGTCTTGGAAAACTTTGGATATAAGCAGAGCCTGGAAAAGTTTTTGTTCTGTAACTCCCAAAAGCGCCCATGGCCCTGCTGGCTTCAAGAGTAAGGGAACTATAAGAAAAAAGTAACATTCCCAAGCACTGGGAGATTCTGTATGAACTTTGCTAAGAGCAAGAGACGATGACAACCTCTTAGCGCTTGGCCCCAACCACCCTCTGACAAAAAGGAATGGTATAGTTGTAGAGACATGGTCAGGCTACCACTGTGGAAAAAATCCTACCCAGAGCATATGAAACCAAGGAGTTCAATATCTTCCAGCTGCACACATACTCAAGTATCCTAGAAGCTGATATAGCACCATATAGAACTAGAATACTGGTTCTGGAAACTCAAGGCCACTCTGAGTGCAGTTCAGCATGGAGAAACAAGAACCAATTTCTATTCAGTATCAGGACCCTGCTGATACCCCAAGGGGTAGGATACCAACAGAAGCTACTAAAATCTTCTGTTGGTAACCCACTGTTGCTCATGTAACATCTCTACGCAGACCCTTATAATCTTGCTCAACACCTTCACTAGACTGTTTTTACTGCTTATCCAGGACACTTTCCCTTGGAGCTGTTCCTACTTCTCTTATCTTACTGCATAGTAATACACGCTCTCTGGGAGGAGCTGATGGAGAAATTAACCCAAATGCTCAGAGATGTCAGGGGAACAAGAATATAAATTATTCCAATGAATCAGAAATATGCTAGTGCAGGCCAAAAGTCGGGGAAGTATGCACTCCCTGGACTCCTGAACCCCAGGGGCTAAAATGCAGGAGTGCATTCAAATGGAATTTGTATCACTTTTAATGATCCTGTGGAGAAATGTGCTATATTCAGAGGAAATAGCAGTTGGACACATGTATAGTGGATCCTATCTAAATCTTGTCCCTGTGTGCTTATGAGTCAAAAGGGTAATAATTTAAGTTGCATGTTAAAAATGTTGTGTAGTATGTGGTTTAACCTTCAGTGCTGCAGACCACTAACATTTCATGCATATTTTACTGTACAAGCTGTCAATAATTCAACACAGTGATGAAGAGACAATTTGGTCTTATAATCAGGCATATAAAGCTTAGTATTATTCCTTCTTCTGCACAACTTGTTTTAACTAAGCAGAATCTATCATTAACCATATTTAATGGGCTACAACAACAATAGGTAACTTCCAGAGTTCCAGGGGGTTGCACATC
Organism: Iguana delicatissima; assembly: GCA_948472985.1. Lineage (NCBI taxonomy): Eukaryota > Metazoa > Chordata > Lepidosauria > Squamata > Iguanidae > Iguana > Iguana delicatissima. The sequence goes on along the minus strand of CAOKZL010003221.1, from coordinate 25,448 downwards.
CCTCTCCACTGGACTTCAGAGAGCTGGGGACCCATACCACCCCAACCGCCCACATCATTTTTTAATTTATAAATGTCTCCTGCCCCCTTTTATCAATTTTGCTATGTCCCCACTAAGCTGTATTAGTTTGGGGGGGCATTTTTTTTCCAAGTTGGAAGTAACTGGTTACTTTTCAGGACAGGTCATACACACCAATGTGTAGCTTACCATACTTCCCCTGACTGTAATGCAGTTATATCAATACAGTATGTACATTTTACTGATGCATGGTTAGCAAAATATGTCTACAAGTCTCATTGGTGAGTCATTTTAGCAAAAGAACGGAAACAATGGTTTTCACATAAAAAGAAGCATGTTCAATATTTATATATTTTTCAAGAAATGTTGCCATGGTATCACTACAATGACCTTTAATATAATCTGGTGGTTCCTCTCTAATTTTGATGGCAGATGTCTCCTCCTCAGATTAAAAAAGGGTACATTTGCAAAATAAAAATTCATGTAAGTATTTTTCAAAAGCAATGTACTGCCATGCTGTGAATCTCTCCCATTCTACTAAGGTTGTGTGTAAATGTAATATTACAAAGAGGGGATGGGTGAGGGGAGAGACAGAGTTGATAAGACCACTGCTGTTAAGAATACATACATTCATTTCCCCCTGTACCCTTCTGCGGGCTTTGAAGTGGAACAGTCTAATGCATGTACTGACTGAAGCAACTGAGCTTTGCCAATTGCCTCTATTGATTTTCTTTTTTTAAAATTATCTCTAATTTGCTTTCAAGCGTTCCTTCTTTTACTACTTCTGATATTGTGTTTATTGTAATCTGAAGATTTTTCTGCAAATTCTAGGTGGTATCAGAGCAGTATCCTACAATAGACATTGGCACAGGAAGGCAGGTAATGGAATGGGGAATTATAGTGAGTGAGGGAAAATACTATAAAGAGGAAAGTCAAAATAGTATTCTCTAAGCAGAACACTTAGCAAAGCAGACTTCTTAGCAAGAAGACAAAGATAAAACCAATATAGATTTTCAAAGGATAGGTGGCTAACTGCAGATGAAATCCCGCATCAGGAGATGTAGCTATGTTTTCCGATACTTGCCCCCAGAACCCACCTGTTAAGCAGTTCGGCCACCCCTGCAACAAGATCGTTTCTACGTTGCTGGAGAGTGAGGCCATTCCCGTTCTCTTCCATTAGCTAGATGACTGGCAACTGGAAAGAGCTGGACATGTCCCTGCTCAGCCACCAGCAACTTGGAAATGCTTGTATGGGGGGGGGGGGCTGCACTGCTTAAAAGATAGGTTTGGGAGGACTTTTTGTTGTTGTGCCGTTGGAAGAAACTTCTGACTCGTACAACAAGTATTAAAGTGAATTGTGATGCCACGAGTCAGAAGAAACAAATTCATGAACAGAACACATCAACTATTTCCAGCGTGCCAATGACGCTTGTGAATGAGGAAGGTGGAAGGAACTATGTATTTAGCAACCATGGCAGTTAAGCAGTTACTGAAGGTATAGTGGTAGTGAAGGTATAGTGGGCATGACAGCAGTGCATCCACTGAACATTTGGCCAAGCTTGGGCTTACAGGCAATAGTTGGACTGTGTGAACTGGGCCCACCATGCCTCTGTTCAGTTGCTGCTCAGTACTAATAGCCAGAAGTGGAAATCAACTGATCGAATTTGCCTTTTCCAGACATTTTGCAGAGAAGGACAAAAACTGGATTCCCTTGTAACCTACTGCTTAACATTTGTACAGCAAGACATCTTGAAACTTTCTGATGTATCAGTGGAAATTATTAGTATGTAACTGTGGTCACAGAATTCTGACCTTGACAAGAGTCATGTTTATTGAATCTGAAAATACTGAGCTTATTTTTCTTTTCATTTTAAAAAATGCAATAAATTTATGTTTGTGCAGGTCATGAATCAACCAGCATGTGAACACAGCGTACACTGTCTCACATCCTGCACTGGTTAGCGGCAAAGCATCTGGTTCTTGAAGACAGAGCCAGTCTTCAGCGAAACCATGAACGTGGAAAACTCTGCTGGAACAGAAGGGCATCAGTGAATTTCCACACCTCAATAAGGACTGTTTTTATATGTAATTTGGACCAGTAGTGGCAATTTGTGGCACTTGAGATGTTGGATTGCAAGTCTCACCAGCCCTACCCACAAAATTCAATAAGGGATGATGGGAACTGCAGTACAAACATATCAAGAGAGTTGCAAGTTATCCACCCTGAGTTAAGCAGACCTGATTAGTCCCAAACCCACAAAGTATATTTCTTTCAGTATTTTATTATCCATTTTGTGGATCGGAATGTCTCTACTCTTTCCTTCTATACTATCAATGGGTATAGTCCAGAGAAAGTTTTTAGTTTTATTTATTCATTAAAATATTTATATCTTATTCAATTTATATCTTATTCAATATCACAAGATCTCCGAGAGATATATAACAAAATCAATTTGAAACAGTAAAGAACATTTATTTCAAGAGATGCTTAGAAAACAATCTTATATTCAAGACCTGCTTACTGAGAAGCCATATTGTTTAGCAGATGCTCCGCTATACCAGTGGAATACCAAAAACATTATCACTATGAAATACACACTAGCAGAACTGCAGAGATACATGGGTGGAATACTCTGCCACTGCAGCTGTTTCAGTATTCCTAAACTTTATCCTCTGCCTAGAGCTAAAAATGGAGGGCTGGCAATAATGAGGTCATTCCTAGCTATGCTTTCAGGGTCTACTAGTCTTAAACAAGACTGAAAAATGATATCATGTGAGATGGCAAATTTTCATTTTTTTAAAAAATGTGCAAGGGTATGGATTATGCTTTCATGTGATAGCCCATTCTGATTGCTTGCTTAAGCTTTTTATGATGTCATCAAGATATCTAACTTCTGTAAAACAACTTATCTGATTTTAACTTTTAAAATTACATTGAAGAATCTATTGAGTTCTTAATATTCCTATGCAATTAGTGCATAGGATCACTCTCTTAGCATGGGTACCATTCCTTCACCAATGAATCAACCAGAAACTGCAGCACATGCCCGAGTTTTTCATAACTGAACTTTTCTAGTGGATATTCAAGCAATAACAAGGAAACAGAAGGAAGTGTCAAACATTCTTCCCTAGGCCTCTTAAAACTTAAGATGCATCTTACAAAAGATAAATTCATGAATTTGCGGTTTTAAGGTTACATATTTGTTTTGTGAATGCTCTGACACAGGTGATATTTTTAGCCTGACAAGTAATTTCACGTATGTTTGGATTTACTATTAGGCTGGAGGGCGTCGGAGAGGCAGTAAAACATGACCCCTCCCCTGGGCATTCAAGTCCTCTGCAGCTTTCTTGGACCACCTTTTTCTATACTTTTTCTACTTTTTCTACACTTCCAAAAGGTGAATTGCCTCTCCTAGGAGCCTCTGGGCCCCCGTAACACGGTTTAAAATTTAAAATGTCTGTTTTTATAAACCAAAAGTGAACTTCTACTTCTTTTAAAGGAGGTAATGGCCATTTCCGCAGTAGACTGTTACAGCGCTATTATTCCACTTACAAACATCCTATGGAATCCTGTGGATTTGCAGTTTAGGGAGGGGCCTTTCTCTCCTTGGTCTCAGGTAACATTCTTCCCCAGCCTTACTGGGAGCTACTGAGGACTGAACCTGGGAACATCTGCATGCACAGCAGGTACTCCTATCACTGAGCTAAACCCCTGACCTGAAGGTTCTACGTACCTCTTTAGGAGATTTTCTATCCGTATTCGTGTATGTAACATCATTAAGCCTGCCCATATCACAAACAGCTTCCTTGCAATATGTGAAACTATCGCCATAGCCAGAGAAAGCAAGGCATTTGTAAGATCAGTCATAGACTGGACAGCTTTAAAAGGAGACTGAACAAATACTGTACATGGAAAATAAGGCTCATAATGGCTACTAGTCATGAGAGCACTATGATACCTCCAGGTTGAAAGGCAGTATGCCTCAGAATATAAGTTGCTAGGAAATGACAGTGTAAAAGAAGCATTTTTCTTTATTTGGTTTTACTTACTAAAACATCTGTACCCAGCCCTACAGCCAACAGATTTCAGGACAGGATACAGATGGTTACTCCCATCTCCTGTTTGTGAATTTCCTTGAGGCATTTTTTTGGTTACTGTGGGAACCAAGATGTTGGATATTTTATTCTATTAGGGCAAAACCCTCCTACAGTAGCTTATAAAGCATAATTAAAATGATAGAGCAAATTATAAAATGCAACTAAGGAATCTAATGACAAAAGCTAAAAATGGCATTTAATTTACAACACTTAAATAAATACATTTTAAGAGGAGTGTTAATATTAATCATTAATTAATCATTAACTGTGATATTAATTGGCATTTTAGACACTCAGGGCTCATCAAGCAACCTTGCCTAGTACATGTCAATGATCAGTATGTACTCACAACATATTGTAATTAATCCTTAACTGTTGTGTTAAAGATGTGACTGAAGAAGCTTATGAAACGGTCTGAAACATCCTGGACTAAGAGTCTTCTACTCTATGTGATTACAACTGAGTTAAATATTTCCATTTCTATTTGATGAACTTCTAAGTCATTTCATTAATTACGGTTACTCTGGAACATTATTCTCACATTGCCTTATGTTTCATCATTTGAACAATTCAGACCTCAGTACCTGCTACAGTGAGTACTTAGGGACTATGTGAGAAAAATAACATTAGACTTTATCTTACATTTGTATATGATTGCAAGCAATTTTCTATCCCATGAATTTCTGGAAAAATTTGTATTCCATATCATTATATTGTTTTTGTTATATTTGTAACTACTTTCTAATCCAATTGAAAACATTTTTTTAAAAAAAACTGTTATCAGCCTTAATTTCACATTGTTTATGGTTTTAACTGGTACCATGAAGTGAGCACTCAGCTGTCCAGAAGGTAATAAGAGAACAGAATCCAGACTAGCTAACAAGCGGTAAGGACTCACAACCCCACAATCAAAAAAGAGAGGGGGGGACTATGCCTGTTTCACCAGTACCCACAAGCTTTATGGGCTCATGTGTACAGCCTTAGAGATGTGACCTGGGAAGGCTTTATTGGCTGCAGGTAACCCTTTAAATAATCTGTTCATTTAGGCTTAAATGGAAACACATGGTCTTTCAACGGGACTGCATTATCATCCAAAACTGGCTGCAAGGCTCTATCCACATCAGCAGATTTCCCAACTACAGAATTTGAGTTATGAGCCTGTTTGAGGCCCTTTCCGCATCTTACCTTTTTGCAAAGGTGGGGGGTGGCGTTCGCACAAGCAGCCTCTTGTACGAGGCGCTCACTTCGTTTCTCCTTCCTTACCGCAGCTGGTTTGCCGGTCGCATGAGCACCGCGCGAACACCTTGCCCCTTCCCACCGCAGTGCAACCTGGGAATTGCAGGCTAGCGCTGAGGCAGGAAGCGCGACCGGCCCAGCTCCCGACGTACCGCGGCGCAGGTAAGTGTGCGTGGGCCCCGGGAGCCTTGCACGACCGTGCACCATTTTCAGCTTGAAGCCGAAAATGAAAAGGTGCGTGCGCGGTAGGCTCGTAAGCGTCACATAAATGGGAGTGCGTCGTATGGACTGCCGCTCCCACTTATGTGATGCTCAAGGGGCCCTCTCGCAAAAGAAACTGCGTGCGAAAACGGCCTGAGTTTTGCGATCCTTGAGAAAAATGCTTCTCTCAGTCCCACCACCTAAGTGGAATGCAAGAGAAGGCCTTATCAGTAGCTACTCCCAGACTTATCAGTAGCTACTCCCAGACTCCATGAGAAACTAGTCTGGCCCCTCCCTGCTTTCCTTCTGCTAGAAGGGAAAGGCCTTTCTATTATGACCGGCTTTTAGCATTACATGGTGGCTAGGAAAGATCTTCTAATAAGGAGGTATTGTAGTTTTCCCTCTTTTTATATTTTTAAATTATTTTAATTCAGTGCTTGATTTTAATATAATGTATTTTTTTTATCTTAGAATTTTTAAAACGTATTGTGTTGTAATTCACATTACACACTGTCTTGGGTCTTATCCACATGCTAATACTACACTAACCTAATTCTCTAGAATGATTAGTCCCAAACAGATTTCATACAGATGTTAAAATGCATGGTAATCACATGGAACCATGTGGCATCCCAGTGCCCAGTACATCAACTCTCTGGATACCTCCCTCAGATAGGCTTCTGGACAAGAGGGACATTCTAATCCAGCAGGGCTCTCTCAACGCTCTACATTTTTAGAATATTATAGCAGACATACCATTAAAAGAAAGAAAGCACTTTAAAAAGCTCCAAAATAAGCATTAGCTATACAACACAATTCCTAGGATGTAAGCACTACACATAATGGGACTTACTTTTGAACAAACATACATAGGATTTTACTACAAAAAAGGCTTCTGTGTTTATCTATAGCAGCTGAAATCATTATCATCACAAGATGACTAAGGAATCTATTCCAGTAGATGCAGGCATTGAGAAGGTACTGAATATTAACCATGAAAAACCAAAAAGCTATTGAAATTGCAACCTATGCATTAAAAATATTTCCAGGTAATATGCTGGAACACAAGAAAGCACTTTCATAATAACTTAATGGCCAGCGTCCTTCAGAATGAAAGGGATTGCTCACAAACACTTCAAGCTTACAGACAGATCCTTTGCGTACATTATCAGCTCTCCAAACCAAAATTAATGTGGTAAAACTCCATGAAAAGCAGTGAACAATTTTGAATACCTACAGCATAGAAAAGAGTACACCAGTTAGAGGAAGGAACAGTGTTTACACAGTACTGACATCATGTTAAGAATGCTTCCACAAAAAAGTGTGACACACAGGAGTATCTTACCTAAAGCTCCTTGGCAGATATCAGTCCGAGTGGCCCCACCAACAATAAACTGAGGATTGGAACATAACTCCTAGTAAGGGAAGAAACAAGAAATATTTATAACATATTTTATTTAAAGACACAGACGTTTCAGACTAATCTCTGATGAGGATAACCTTGGTATCCATTCTATGGATAATTGGGATCTTGTCTCCTTCATGAAATGTAATGCCTGCACTTCTGCACAGTTAGGCTGAGGCTGATTAAATCTTACCAAAATTGATGTGACTTAAGAAGGCCAGTAATGTTAAAGACTGCAGAGTGAGAAAGGAATGGCTTAATCATATTTCATGCCTGAGACAGATAGCAATTACCTTAGTTGCTTCTACGCCGGTTCTTTTCTCTGGAATTAGCATTATTTGCTTCCTTTCAACAGTCACTACTAAATCCAAATTGCATAGTACATTTAAGACTAACAGCATGAGCTTCTGTGAACAACAATCCACCTCCTCACATGCTTGGGGAATAATTTTAAAGGTTCTAGTACAGACAGAGATTGAAAATTGACTGTGGAGTAAGAATAGAATTAGACACAGAAAGTTCTGACAGACATTTATATTATTAATACTGGCAATTAAAAAACTGACTGTGATAACATAAGCATCTTGGCAAAGACAAGACAATTAACAATGTGGTGTGACCTCTCAACCAATACAAATGTCTTTTCAGCAGTTTATAACTCCAATCTACCTTTGAAGTTCCTTTCCACTGTAAAGCAATGAAAAATCCTGTTTCCAAATGCCCCTTGCTGTTTCAGTTTCAGTTCCTCAGAGATGACAGTTTTAATCAGCTGTATTTTATTATCTGCCGCCCCCCTTTTAGTGAACCAGCATACAGAGAAATGAATTGACATAAGTTCTTTTAAGACATGTATACAACAGAATCACTATCGTCCACTGATCAAAGAAACTGATTGGGGGAAAGACCCTTTGCCTGCTCTTGTGCCATTATCAGACAGAAAGGTTCTTTGAGCATGGAAATAAATTATTATCAATCTCTAAGTGTCACTCTTTAAGTGCCATCAATTATACAGCCAAAACCATACCAACCATGCTTAAATGGGACGTACTGGAAGACTTGGGTAAACCATAAAGCAAGAGATGTATAAAAGCCTTTGCAGAATAAAACAACTGGATAAGGGGGATAGAAGGATACCTCCCCCCAATCCACTGGGATAGGAATGTGCTCAGTAGGCACAGAACATTACCTGTTAGAAAACAACACTAAAACTACTGAGCAGAAAAGGGAATGGAATGGAGTCTCAAGCCTGAAGGCACAGCTGAATGAGTGAATGGCTAGGAATACTTCAAAAGGCAACAGTTTGCTATAAATCCCACTTGTTAGCACTGAGCAATCTTTTAGACAAATAAACAGTTCGCAAATAAGCAAGATTTCGAAAATTCAAGTTCAAACCTTATGCCACTCTACATATTTGTGATACACATTATTTTAAATGTATATTTCAAGATTTTAGTGGTCACATCCCAGAGGAAGGATGGGGAGAGCAACAATTTGTACAACACCCACTTTCTTTTCCAGGATTTGTAGCTATCTTTTTTAAAAAAACTCTTTTGGTTCAGCTGGACATTTCAATGAAGAATATTGTTAGGAACCAAGCAAGAAAATAGCTTTCTTGCTTTCCCAGGCTTCCTTTATAGCCACTGAAGCATATGAGCTGGTTCTGCAACAGAATTTTACAATCTTGTGTGTTCCAGATCAGTGCCCTGTATCGAGATATTCCATCCCATTCTCCCACCTTACAGTCAGATAGCACTTCATGGTCACTAAGCACACCCAGTCCTTATTTAGCTGGAGGAGGGGGAAGCTGGGGGGGAGAAATCTCCTCCCTCCTTAGATTTTCAAGAACTTGTCAAGAGTTATTCTTTGGACTACAACTGTCAGAATCCTTCAGGAAGCTATGTCCACCCCCCTCGCCCCGCTTCAAATCTTGAGTGACCCAAGCTCACTGATAGTTGCCCCTCACGCTGGGTAGCGCTATTTATCTACAAAGGCAACAGCCTGAACATCAAAAACAAAATGACTGATTGTGGACCTATATGGTTTTATTCTCTGCTTTTGGTTTGAGATAACTTGTGGTTTGTTTGTTTTTGAGTCAGTCTTCTTAACTATTCGAAACTCTGGCAGATATTTTTGATTTACTCATCGGAAAGATGAACACCCTGCCCTTTAGGAAGGCATGAAGCAAAAGAAACTTTGTAGACTGTTTGAGTCCAGTCCATTGAATAAACAGTAGCCTTCACTTTTCTCAGCTGCCTCGCCATTTTCAAAGAGTGTATTGATGCAGTTCTGAGAGCTTGGTTGACTCCTTCTCTCAAGAATGTATAAACTTCCCTCAAAACAGGGATTTTTTTGTTTAAAATAACAACTCCAAACATCACTGTGCTAGAGGACTCTGGGGGTTGTAGTCCCAAAAGCACCCCATGTGTTCCTGGTTCTGTTTAGAAGTTGCGGAGGATACTGAATCAAAGAATTTCTTTACTTCAGAAATATCACACATGAAATAAGCTCTCTTGCTCTATAAATAAAAGTTTCAAGCATACCAACAGCTGTTTTTTTTTTTTTTTGGCAAAGCATACTCGCTAAATGGATGTAGAGGAAAACATATCAAACAGCTCATCCCAAGAAGAACATGGATACCAGTATAAGACGTCCTAGTGGGCAGAAAAGCAATCAATAAAATTTTGAATAAATAATGATAAACTATTACAGCAGTGGGAACCTCTGGCTCTTTGGATATTATTAGACTAGAAGTCCCTAAGCATTTACGATGCTGGACAGAGCTGATGGGAGCTGGAGTCCAGTAACATCTGGACAGCCTCATCCTTGGCTTAACGTAAGTAAAAAATGATGTGAGGGCATATGATCCAATCCCACTCCGAATATATAAAAGTGAAGTATGGGATGTGGAACATGGGGCAGGTATGGTGTGTGGCAAGATTGCCTCCATTCACTGGTTGAACAGAAGCACGCTATGCAAGATTACTACAAAAAAAGAGAACTAAACCAGAGTACAGTACAATCACCAGAGAGGTATTACCAAAGCCATCTTCTCCAGTGAACATCCCTGTCCCAGATATTTTATTTAGATTCTGAATATTATGGTACCAGGTATAATATTTACCTATCTGGACATGTTCCCACCAAATGTACAAAGCACATGTGTATTCAAAAAAGAGCCTCTGCGCAAGAGCTTTCAGGCATGCAAAGCACAGATTAGTTCTATGCATTTTTACATAGTAAGCAAGCCATAGTGCAACAGCTTTTTAGTGGCAAAGCACGGTTCACTTATTTAGAAGCATGTAAATAACAAAAAGAGAGTTCATCACACTGGGAATGACTGGAGATTTGTCTCCTGACACATAAGGACTTACCACACAGTCATTAACAAAGTCATATCACACCAGCTGGTTCTGGTTGCAAGTATCATTCAGCTGTGACAGAGATTCTCACCAGGATGGTGATTTCATGAACAGCTCTTTATAGAAAGAGGAAATTCTGTAGCATGCTCGTGGCAGGTATACTACTGTTGTCTGCCCCTGGGAATGGGAGTGTGCGTTTGGTTTTTTCATAGGTTCTCTGGAAGAGGTTACAAAGCCCGTAACACATTTCCAGCTGAAAATATAAAATATAGGAGCATCCTTGATGGAACTTCAGAACCTGGGGACTTAAACTAGAATTAGGAAAAATGGTGTCTTGGATGCAACTCACAGAATCCCTCACCCAGAATTAGTTATGATTTGCTAGCTCAGGTTGTACCCATAACAGAAGGTAGTAGGGTGTGTGTGTGTGTATGTGAGAGGGAGAGAGTTACATTAATATCAGATTTTTGAATCGGTAAGATTAGCTTGTTATTTCTACATTATTATGTGGACAGATGGGATACTTTATCCATTGACTCCTCCTATTTTAGACATTTGAACTTTTCTCGTAAAGACTAAGATTATTATTCCATGATAAGTAGGCAGATATAAGTGGTCAAGTTAGAAAAGCATCTTTAGTTCTTGCTAAGATATCCTGGTTCCAAAACATCGCAGAAGCCCATGCTACTGTCTAATAAGCACCAGTAAAGAGCAAGTTTCTCCATTCCAGTGCAGTGATGCTGGTTAGAAATGATGAAGCTTGTAGTCCAACATATTTGGAAGATGCCAGGTTGGGGAAAGCTAGTACAGTGCTGGGAAAATGGCTAAGGTATTTGGGGGCTGGTAGTTCAAAAAGTAACATTTCCAAGTTCTGGACTGGAACAGAAGTAGAGATGCTTCCAGCTTCAGTTCCACCCTGCTATGCCTTCTATACACCATTCAGATTTTTTTTAAAAAAATCATACACTAGTGCTATATTGTATGGGTTTTGATAGGTACAGAAGTGAACAACAAATAAAGTTGAAAATGGAACAATCTTGTTTTCTGTTGCTCCAGAGACCAGGACATGGAGCAATGGATTCAAACTACAGGAAAAAAGATTTCACCTACACCTCAGGAAGAACTTCTTCATGTTAAGAGCTGTTCAACAGTCGAATATGCTGCCTCAGAGTGTGGTGGAGTCTCCTTCTTTGGAGGTTTTCAGACAGAGGTTGGATGGCCATTTCCTGGGGGTGCTCTGACAGTTGGACTCAAGGGCCATTGTAGTCTCTTCCAACTCTCTGATTCTAAACAGCATGTATGTAATAGGGGTAGTGTGGTTTTTCAGTTCGCCTCCACTTTTCCCTCTGTTTTTTTTTCCCCATGAACTTTTCGGCCAAAAGGTTCAGGAGTTCTGGGCTTCTAAAAGTTTAGCCACAATGCCCGTTATCGTTTATACACATTAAAATACATCCACGCAGCCCACAATTCAGTTTTTGTATTCTGAGGTTAATTTCGTCACTTTAGCCTGCCATTTCCATTGCAAAGTTTGTAAGCAATCGCACAGTTAGCCTCTCTCCACCACCCTGTACTGGCCGTGAAGGCTGTGTGATTCTAAGAGCCATACTAAAAAAAATTAACTTTCTCCTCTAAACCCTGGTCTGTTGCCTGCCCCTCCCTCCAGAGGCCGGTTCTCCTACCGTCGGTCTCTTCCAGACGATGCCCTTAGTTTTGTAGGAGTTTGGTCCCAGTTCCTTGTAACCCAGAGAAGAGGCCGCCGCGGGGAAAGAAGGGTCTTGGAAGAGCTTCCCTGCCTCCAGACACTCTTGCCTCAGCGTCTGAAAATCCTGGTTTATGTATTTCACTGCCTTTTTGTTGGAGCCCAGCCCTTTGGCGACTTCACGGTCTTTGGCTACTTTCGCTGCAATCCCCGACATGGTCGTCTCCCACTCCTGCGCCACCGCTCGAGAGGCTCACGTAAAACTGCAACCCTTCCAGCTGCTCAGCAAAGCGACCAGAGGGAAGCCTCCGGCGGGAGGGACGTTCCCAACCCACCTCGCTGTCGGTGGTGATTCACTGCAAAGAGGAAAAAGAGCCCTGCTCTGGCCTGGGTGTGGCCTCCGAGATTCATCCGGCGGCCTGAGAGGGGCCGCCGCGCGCTGCCGTCTTCTTTGGTTGCACGTTGGCGAGGGGCCCGCGTTTTCGGAGGCTGGGGACAAGAGACAGCGGGGGCTTGGAAAAGTTCTTTCCCTCCTCAGTTCCCACAAGTCCTCAGCCAGTAGGGGCTCCAGCAGCTATGCAGGCTGGGGGATACTGGGAGTTGCAGTCCACACTCTGTGTGTGTGTGTGTGTGTGTGTGTGTTTGTGTATTCAAGTCGCCTGTCAGCCTGACCCCATCAATTTCACAGGCAAGGAATACTCTGAGGTGGTTTTGCGAGTTCCTTCTTCTGAAAGATAGCCTATCGCACCTGATATTCCTTGATGGTTTCCCATCCAAGTACTAACCAGAATTTACCCTGCTTAGCTCCCAGAATCTGGTGTCTTTGGGGTGTTTAGGCCAAACAGTAATGCTCCAAAAACTCAGTTCGCCATTCTTATACCCTGCTGGTTTTGCCATCCAATTCTATTGGCCTTATTTGCTGCCTCACCCAGCAGAGGGGGGATATAGGCAGGTCTCCTGCCTAAGAAAGTTTCATAGAACGAAATAAAACTGTAAAATAACTTGTTTTCAACTCTGGGAGTCTAAATTGTTCTAAATGGTTCTGTTCCTGGTCACCCTTTCTAGAAGGCTTTTCCCTCACTTGCATGCTATAGTGGAGGGATAAGAAACTTGCAGACTTCCAAATGTTTTGGACTTCAACTCTGGTGAGCCCCAGCCAGTGTGGCCAATAATGAAGATTATGATCAGAATTTTGTAGTCCAGAACATATTGTACAAATGTTACACACCCCTACAATAGTTTATTCAGTGGTAGAGGGGAAATGAGGGAGGCAAGTTCTGGAGCTGGTCCAAAATGTGTTGATCCCTGGGACTAAGGACAAGACCAACATCTTACATATAGAAATTAATCACGTTGGGATTTAAATTTTATTTCAGCCCTGGTATGGTCCAGTGTGGTGTATTCATTTGAGCATTGGACTACAACCCTGGGGACTGGGGTTTGATTCCCTGGTTGGCCACAAAAACCCACTGGGTGACTTTAAGCACATGACACACTCTCATCCCCAGCAAGCCCTGGAATAGGTTCTCCTTAGGTTGCCGTAAGTCAGAAATGATTTGAAGGCACACAAGAACAGCAACATAGGGTCACCATAAGTCAACAGGCAACTCGAAGGCACATACACACACAATGGGAAAGTATACTTTACCACACCTCAATGCAAGAGGCTAATTTAGGGAATACAGGTTAGGCCATGTGGCAAACAGAGTTCTGGGACTGGTTTCTTTAGGCAGGCCTGGTGAAACAGGCATGGTTCTCTACCCCTATCTCTTAGATTAAGGCAGTGGTTCTCAACCTGTGGGTCCCCAGATGTTTGTGGACTTCAGCTCCCAGAAGCCCTGAACATTCACCATAGTGGCTGGGGCTTCTGGGAGCTGAAGTCTACAAACATCTGGGGACCCACAGGTTGAGAACCACTGGATTAAGGGATTGAGGATCCTTCCCACTTGTCAGTTAATTCTGGGTCCTGTCTGGGGTAACCTTATCAGCCTCTGGTCACCCAACTTATGATAATGGTTAAACCACACAGGTCAGATTACCATCAACACTCTATAAATATTTTCAAGACTTAGAGTTCCAGGATGTTGACATGGGAAGAAACTGATTCTTCTGGTACTATTTCAGGCTATTTATTAGAAGTATTTACACACACACACACACACACACACACTCACTCCCCAGAGGGAGTAACACAGACATAGGAATGTCTAGGCACTTGTACTTCATTATATTCCATAACATTACATATAAAGCATTATTATTCCATTATGTTGCATATAAGACATCACATCATATTCATCAGGACATTCATAAGATGTTTATCTTTCTGTTCAGCTCTTTAACAGGCTTGGCAATAAGTAATGCATGTAAAAACAACAGCATTCTAAACTCATTAACATGTGATGTTCTCTTTCTATCATAATTAGGTTGTATCTAATCACACAGTTTTCCATAGTGTCTGCTAGGTCATTGTACAGACTAATCCTAAAGTCTTTTACATATTCACGGTTTTGTCCCTTATCATATTCTTCTTGCTTTACACTTAACCAGTTATCCATACCAATCTGATCTATCTGAGGAATTTTACAACTCTTAACAGGTTTCTGTATAACACCGACGTTCAAGGAGTAAACTTAAGTAATTCTGAAGCAAGTCTTAACTTCATTAATTACATGTAAGCATCTATTTCCTAGCCTTACCAGAATCAGCATTTGAAGGTGGTATGTCAGGGCTTGTCAGGAACTTTTCTCAGGAAGACTACATCATTGTCTTTTCTTCTCTGCATTGGAGGTATACTGAATAGCAGCTTACTTGCACAGCTGTGCCTTAGCTCTTTTATTCTCTCCTGACACCCACTCAGTGTTTCGTTTTCCAAGCAGAGGTTTACATCTTATCTGTTTGTTTGGTACACTTGAGTCTAGTGCACACCTCGCTTTTAGTATACACCCTATTACTTGTTATCAGCTGTATCTAACATATTAACTTGCAGAGTGACCTGAAGTGAAGTCATTCTTTGTGATGTTTATTTACATGCTTTAAAGGAACATCTGGCATTCTTCCTAGACTTGAAATCTAAACAAACATTTTCATTTTTTATTACAATATAGAAAACAGGCAGGCGCCGTCATGAATCTTAGGCTCTATATTCTCCCATCTATAGGTTTAGCAGATTATACACCCTTATTTAATGATATGTAAACATAATTATGGTATATACACAGGCTGTGGGATTGCCAACTAAAATTCATCTGTCCTGTAACAATGGAAGTCCAGAGTGGCCTAGCTCAGGCTGCAATCCTCATTATTATGTGATAAATTAAAGATCATCTCTGAAGATATTACAGAAATGTATTTCCTTATATTTATTGTCCAAATATTGGAGTGAAACAAAAGCAATGTTAGAGTAATATCAAGAAACAGTCTGAACTGTTTGGCTTCCTGGCTCTGGCCCAGCCTAGAGCACTTCTCTAGAACCAAGAGAGTGTGCTTATGCCATTAAACTAGCCCTGGGTGAAACTAATAGAGATTCATTTTCCTCTATTTGACATACTGTCAATCATATCAAAAATTATGAAGTTTCCTGCATAGGCAAGAACGAAGAATGCCTGGTAGGAGACCAAATTAGCTGCTATAAGACAGTGGGTGAAAATGGTGCTGTTTCTTCTGGTAAGATATTTCCGAATTAGGCCCTTTCCGCATGAGGCAAGTGAATCACTCTGTGCCATTACTCACCGGTTCTTCTTGGGTCGAAGCAATGCGGACTCTCCCTTAAGCCCTTCTGCAGGGCTCCTCCGTTTGGTCCAGGGCAAATCGGAGCAGTATAAGGTCTGTAGATCCACACTGCTCAGACTTACAAAATGGCGGCTTCCTCTTCTTCATGGGTCCGGACCAACCGCTGACGCTGGCCATGCCCACAGCCCGCCCTCTGCTGATCTCAGGCTCGCATTGGTGTGAGCCTGCGTATCTGCACAAGTGAGGAGGAACGCAATGGTGAGCTCCAGAAGATAGAAAGACTGGATTTTTCCGGTCTTCACTTAACACACTGGAGGACCATTGGATCGGACTAAAGTGCGGAACTAAGGTAAATAGTCTGAACCTAGTCCGATCTAAGGTGTGGACGACCTCCGTGACAGGACGCCTTGGCCCGTTTTAACTTCCTGGTGTGGAAAGGGCTTTAGTATCACAGTTTCAGTCCAGCTTTGGACATTGTCATCTCTGCATCAGAACATGGATGGAAAGCAACCAATAACTTGTATTCCATTCACTCCTATAATAAACCATGCCAGAACCTCAGCAACTGGAAGAATCTTTTGTTAGTATTCCATAGACCAGGGCTTTCCAAAGGTGTGCCGTTACATGTTAGTGTGTCATCTGAAGTGTGTAGGTGTGTTGCCTACAATCTTGGAAATGTATGTTATTATTTATAAATTATATATTTTTAAAAATATATGAAAGGTTTTCATGAGATAATGTTGTGCCCCCATACATTTTGTTATTACAACTTATGTATGTGTCTGTATCTCTTATAAGGGGTTAGTTTAACTTCTGGTTTGCTAGTAAAACTGTGTTGCGAAATGATGCATGTCTAAAAAAGTGTGTTACCGACATGAAAAGTTTGGAAAGCTCTGCCATAGACCTTTTTGAGAATTTTCTTAGTAAAATCTTGTACCTGAAAGCAAAAATCTCTAGGTCTAATGCACTTGTATTAATAAATGGGATTTCCAGTAATTAATTTTCAATGAGGTACACAGAGCCTAGAAAGCCAGTGTGGTGTAGTGGTTTGAATGTTGGACCCTGGAGACCAGAGTTTAATTCCCCACATGGCCATGGAAACCCACTACGTGACCTTGGGCACATCACACACTCTCAGTTGCAGAAAATACTGTGATACATTCACTTTGCCATAAGTCAGGAACAACTTGAAGGCACACAACAACAGCAACAACCAGTGACAGGAGCAGGAGCTGAAAGAAGTTTCAGTGAGCTAGCACTCCAAAAACTCAGGCAATCTACAAAGCAGCAAGAAATGATTAAGCCACTTAGCCTCCTCATCTGTTGAACGTAAACTTGCAGAAACTAACTTTGGAGGACTAATTAGAATTTGGAAGGCCTGAATTTGGAAGGCCTGAATCACTTGTAAAGTTAACTGCTCAATGTTTGGAGCCATGGTGGTCCATTAGAGTAAACACGCATGCACGCACACACGCACAAACAAAAAGATGTGACCAGGAATACTGACAGGATATAACTTCCAGCCTTTTATTATTATTATTTTATTTTCTCATCCTTCTCTTTCTTTTATCACTTAGCCTGATGAAGAGTACTGGACAATTTGAAAGCTCATGGCATTTTGGTTGGTCCTGCTCAAGTGTGGGGCGGGGAGGCGGGCTGTCTGTCTGTCTGTCTGTCTGTCTGTCTATCTATCTATCTATCTATCTATCTATCTATCTATCTATCTATCTATCTATCTATCTATCTATAGCTGGACTTTTTGCATTCTGGAAATTGATGGAATAACCAGGAAGGAAAAATAGGAGTGGAGGAATAGGAGGCTATGGATGGCTGTCATATGGTTGGCCAGAAAAAGTGAATGTAAAAAAATGACAGAAAGTAGCACTGTGGAATAAATTTGTCAAATATATGAAAGATAATCCCCAAGAAATAATGTAACTGCCTTGTTTAAAATCTTTACATCCCTGTTTGTAAGGAGATATACTATCCCATCACTGTAATGTTTACATTTCATTTCCTAGTAGTCTGGGAGCTGTGGTAGGTAGGAAAGCAATTAATAAATAGCTTTAATAAATAAATAATATAGTGTATCAATACATTTTAGGACAGCTGGAATAGGCAAAGACTGTAGCTGATCCTTCTCTGACCACTGTCAGAAGTTGATGAAGGTTGTAGCTGGACCCATTTGATTAGAGAAATCTCACGCAGTGCCATTAAATCATATTATTAAAAATGTCCTCTGTGCTTCATGCATGGGTTTTCCAATTTTATAATGCTACTTATTTGCCTGAGTCTCTTAAATAATAAAAATTTAAAGCTTTCTTGTGTATGTTCAGGGCAACCCACTTACATGGGTGATCCAGTGTCCAGCATTGTTTTTAATATGACATTCTTTCCAGATGAGTGTGTTTAATGCACTCAGTTGTTACTCAGTGGCTGTGGAAGATCTAAACAGCCTTCCTACAGTAACACATTATTTGTGAGAAGATGCAAAAATCCCTCCCCCCCCAAATAATTATGTCACCATGCTAAAATTGCCTGTGAATTCCAGAAGTACCTGAACTCAGGAAATACATTCTGGAGCTTTCCTTTGCATGTGTATGGTTGCAGAACAATCAGAGGGATTTAAAACCCATCATTCCATAAATCCCAGATATAAAAATAATATCATTTTACTTGTACTTTAAGTGCATAATCACAGCACTGCCTTACAGCTTTCTCTACAACAACATCTTGAGCTCTGATCTTGTGGAGAAGGAGATCATGCCCTTGTACCCACATTATCCTGTGGCACTGAGAGCTGTAAAGAAAGCAAAGAGAATGAAGGGAGGGGTCACCAAATTCCAGTGTTTGTCATGAGGTTGTTCCAAGTCATTTCTCCTGTGTGACTGCAAAATTCCTAGCAATTTCAGCTGCCAGATACTCCCCAAGCAGACATCCTAGCTGTTCTGAAACTGCTAAAAGAAATTGTAATGTTGATAACAGGATACAGACAAATTACAAACTACAGTTTTTATAAACAGGGGCAGGAGATTGGACAAAAACAGTATTTCTCTTTAAAAAAAAAATACAGATACTAGGCTCTTTGCAGAAGGTTGTGTGCATGAAAGTCCCCCATCAAACCCCTACATTTTATTCCCATTGAAACCACTGGTTCTTATTGTACAATGATTACCCAGAGAAGCCCAATTAGGCTAAATGAGAAGAAGGGCTCCAGATACTACAAACAAGCATTGACATATATCTGTGCAAGCTTTTTCACTCTTCTAGTAGTATTTATTTCCCATGTGTCAAAGGCTTCAGGTAGATGGGGGTGTAGCAATGGAGGACAGTAAATGTGGGCATTGCCCCTCAAAAAGAATTTGCCCCCTGTTACTGTGGTTTATAGACCGAGCCCAAGGTCTACGAAATATTATTTAATATCAAAAGATTGGCTATTCCCAACTGCTCCCCTCCATGTTCTTGCGAGGCCCCCGGACAAGCACGCACATGCACACGGCCGAACCAGCTGAAAAATACAAGACAAATTCAGGCAGGCCAGTAATTTTCCAGCATGCAGCTTCAGGAGACCTCCAGGCAAGTACACTTTGAAACTGCATTAAGTATGCACAAAGCATACAAAAGATTCTCTGCCCCAAACAGACAGCTTGATGAGATTAGCGCTTCCAAATAGCCAACTGTCAAACACTCTTCATTTGCATGCTGTCTGCGCTATTGACAACTCCGTCAAAATCCAATCATTCTAAGTACTGACCTTTCAGAGGCTTTGTCTCCGACCTGAAACCCACTGTTTTCCCAGGGAACGGACTACCCTACAGGCACATTTTCCCCTATAAGAACCCTGATTTTGAGCGCTTCTTTGGATCGCTCCTGGCTTCCATCCCGCCTTGCTGCCGCTCCGTTTGCCAAGCCTTCTCCTCAGCTTCCACATGCTGAGAATCTCCACTCCAACTGACTTTCTTCTGGCTACCCGGGCTACAGGATCAGGTGTAGTATTCCCCTGAAAAATCCCTCTCAAGATCCTCTATCAAACCTCCTCCCTTTACTTTCTTAGGTCTGTGTGAGTGAGTACGTAAGTGCTCAGTGACTGTCTTTTAAATAAAGAAAACAATTATATTTTCATTTTGCTTGGTTTTTGACTCAGCCTGACCCCGTAAACATTGGGTTCAAGATCTCGCTACGTTGCCCTGCCTTTTGCATTGCTTTAGCTTGTGCTGTACATAATTCCCATTCCCCAGTATTTGGAGCACATTGAGGTGTCCCCCATGGGACCCCCAGAAATCAGGGTAACACCCCCCAAAATTTTTTCCTTTAGTCCCTGAATTTCAAGCATTCAAGCAACTCATTTAGGAGCACAATTTAGGCATCCAAAGAAAAGAGGCGGGCAAAGTTATCTAAATAATTCTGACACAAAAATTATAATTGCTATAAATGTGAATGATTTTCAGATTTTCAGACTTTGCAAGTCAGAGGAATTCAACCTACAAACTCCAGAATTCCACAGGATGTTGAAAGTGGAATAATAGCACTATAACAGTATACTGTGGAAATGGTCTTTATTACCAGTTCAGATCATTACAGTAGGGTGACATGAACAATATTAATTGACTTCTTAGTAATTGTTACTTAGTTTAGGCAACTACTTTGCATAAGCCTTCTGTCAGCAGGCAGAAACTTTTTCATTTAGACAGGCTTGTAGCAATTGAAGACTTTTAACAAAAGGCTGTTGGTGCTGTATTGTTTCAAGTGCACTGTGTAACTTAAAAATCTTTTTTGGAGTGTATGTTTTAATATGGCTAATAGTTTCATTTTGTTTTAATCTTGATTTTTTGTATGTTTTTAATTGTAAGCCGTCTTGACTTGGGGAAAAGGCAGGATATTAAGAAAAAGATTATGATGGTGGTGATGGTGGTGATGATGACAATTATGGCTCCTCATGAAACTCTGTGAGAGAACCTGCGGGAAAAATGTAAAACCAGAGACTTGTCTGTTAAACTGTTAGACAGGTCCAGTTAAAACAACAACTACAGGCAGATAGGGACGGGGGGGGAGAGAAGCTGATGAGATCTGAAGAGGATTTGAGGTTGATGGGAGCTGAAAGTGTGAAAAGAGTTCAGGGAAAAGTGTTATTTGTGTGAAACTGGGTGGACACACTTTATGATAATGAACCCAACAAGCAATACATCCACTTGTCCATTATAGTAGTCACCTTAAGGCCCAAGCACCAGAGCCAGGAAGGGGTTTTAAGATAAAAGGGCAGGGACTGATTAGAGCAGTAAGGTCAGAACTACAATGCCAACCTGAATCAGGGATCTATCATGTGGGTTCTCTGTTCTCTCATGGCTAACATCACTGGCGAAAGACCAACCTGTATGAATTCAAAAGGATACAGGAGGGAGGCAGATTTGGGGATGGGAAAGGAGTCAGTGTAGCCATTGTGAATTACCCTTAAGTGATCCTTGAGTTGTGCATCTTTCCTAGTATGTGCTTAATCTGAGCGTATGACTTATTGAGCACAACAGGACATATTTTTTTTAGTAGACATATATACATTTCAGTCTATGGTATGTCCATTTTTGCTACATTTGCTATGGAAGGTAGTATGATTGGCAAAGCAGGCCAAATTTTCCTATTTCAGAAATGGACCTGGCAGTGGCAACTTCTACCTGGTGAAAAGAGGATTTATCTCAGAAAAGTAAAGTGAAGGAAGAGAAAGAGAAAGTGGGTGGATGATCATTCACAACGTTGTTGTGCTTCTCCTTCAGCCCTCTCTTGAAACTGGAAACATTAACAGCAGTTCAAACATTAACTGGCAGATGCAGTGAATTTTTCCCATGGCATGCTACTACTATAGTTTTATTACAATGCTCACTTGTTTGAATTTTATTTCTAAAAAGAACTGAAGGGGAAGGGAAGTACAGGCTATTTGTTTAACATCTCTTCTGGCGGAAAGCACAATTAAAGCAGAAATGAGTAAACAAAAAACAAAACAAAAACAAAAACAAAAAACAAAAGTTGAGGAAGAGTCATCAGCATGGCTTCTCCAAAGAAAGTTCTTTCTCATCGTATCTTTGGAGTCATCTCAAAATAACCACAAGTAGAAGGACAGGGATGAACTGGGCATGAATCATCCTGGATTACGTGGTGGAATTTGCAGATCATTGTATTCATATTTGTGTTCATTTCTGGCTGCAGATAATTTATGAATACATTCAATAGCATTGGTTCCCCAAAAGGTCCTTGGCTACCCCACTCCATCTTAGTGCTGGAAGAAATATTCAATATGTTTTTAAAAACTCAAAAATGATTTTTTCAGGTGTTGTGAAATCCTGATGAGAAGAATCTTAGATCAGTAAGAAAGAGTTCAGGACTTATTCTGTGCAAGAAATGCATGTATCCCCCCACCCAACCCCAGGAAGCAAGATTTTCTTTATGGAAAACAGTGAGATTCAAAGTTGTTAAATGCTAAATTTTGCACACTGGCGTGAAAACCAATCTCCATTTCCGTATACAATCATGTGTTCTGAAATGACAGTTTGTAACTAGAGCTGCTTTCACACTACAGCTTTGTTGGGACATGGATTTTTGATAACAGCTCAATGCTGGCAAAAGATGATGAGAGCTACAGTCCAACTCATTTGTACGTTGTGGGGAAGTCTGATTAATATTATTATATTATTTGTTTGCTTACTTATTTGTTACATTTACGTACTTCAATCATTTACTGATGGAAAAGCAATAAAGTTATTTATTCATACAGAAGCTTTCTTATGCTTCCTTATTAGCTTCTTCTTGGTTGATCACAGAATATGCCATGTGATAAGAAACTCAGAGAAGCCTACACATGGTTATCTTCTATTATCTTCATAATAACCCTGTTTGGTAGGCTTGGTTTCCTAGTACACAAATATGTTGAGTCCTGCTGTCAGAATTTGCCATGCAGCTGTAAACACAACTTTTGAAATGTGTGTGTATGTGTTTATGTTTTCTACATTGCTTAGAGGAATGAATATAATACTGGCATTCAAATTTGCAGTTTAATGCATGCAGCTACCTTGAGCAGGTATTCAAGTCTGAGTTTCGTTGTATCTTTTCAATCTTCTGGCTACTTTGAGCACCACAATAAAAAAAAAAATTAAGTGGGCTCAACATTTTGATGCCTGACATGAAAAACAAGATTATTTTGTCCTCCTACAAAAGGCACCTAGACTGGCAGATGAATCTTTCTTCAATAGCAGTGATTTGACAATATCTTTCACAGCACTTCAATGCAGCAGGCTAGCTTAGAGCAAACATGGCTCTCTCTCAACACTTTGCTGTTGGTTCTCTGTATTTGATGTTTGAGGCAACTGCCTCACTCTATCTAGTGCTAGGACTAACCTTGTAAAGAAAAGAGAACAATGCAGTCAGGTTTATTTCCTCTTGTATGTGGTGTTGTGTTTTTGAAAGACACCACATACAATACTTTCTACACAATTGTTGTTTGCCTTCAAGTCATTTTCAATTTATGGAAACTCTAAGGTGACCTTATCATGGAGTTTTCTTGGCCAGACTTGTTCAGAGGTGGTTTGCCTTTGCCATCTTCTGAGACCGAGAAAATGTGACTTGCCCAAGGTCACCCAGTGAGTTTCCATGACCGAGCAGGGATTCACACCCTTGTCTCCAGAGTCATAGCCCAACGCTCAAACCATTACACCAGAGCTTTCCAAACTTTTCATGTTCATGACACACTTTTTTGACATGCATCATTTTGCAACACAGTAATTCAGTTTTACTAGCAAACTGGAGGTACCCAGAGTATCTAGGGTGGGGAAAGGCAGCCCCCTCAATCCTGGCCTGCTGCCATTGCCCTTGCTGGGAAAGGCCCCAGAGAGCGACAGCAGGGGGAAAGGCAGCCCTCTCCCACCCGGTCCTTGCCTGCTGCCATTACTCTTTCAGGGAAAGGCCTCAGCAAGAGCGATGGCAGGAGGAAAGGCAGCCTCTCCCACCTGGCCCTTGCCCTCTTCCATGGCTCTCACTGGAAAAGGCCCCAGTGAGAGCGACAACAGCAGGCCAGGGTCAGGTGCACAGGTCTTTCTCAGTTGGGGAGGTGACACACCAACACACTACAAGTGACACACTAATGTGTTGCAACGTAGTGTTTGGAAAGCCCTGCATTACACCATGCTAGCTACACAAAACTTTCCTTATGCTGATTTTTGAAAAAGCATTTTCTCTTTGTGCTTGTTGTTACCACCGTGTACTGGCCTGGCCTTTGGTGAACCAAAGATATCATTTTGATATCATAATTTGGCCCTACTCTGCCATCAGCCAAGTGTTTGTGAGGCCCGCCGAACAAGCGCGAAGCTAGGCATGGCTATTGCTTGCTGCACCCACCAAACTAAGCCAGATATTGCCAGATCTGCTTTAGGGGACCTCCCAAAACAAACACCTTCAGTACATATGCACGCTACCACAAAGGGATCCTCTGCTCTGAGAGGACATCCTGGCGAGCTAGGTACTTAACTGCCGAGCTAGCCGTATTTACATATTGTCAATTCGGACTTTAACTTAATCATGCAAATTCTGACCTTTCGGAGGCTTTGTCTGCAATCCAAAACCTATTGTTTTTGCCCAAGACCAGACTAGCCTGCGGTTGTGCTTTCCCCTATAAAAATCCCCCACTCAGAGAGCTCTTTGGAACTCTCGCCGGATCGCCCGAACTTCACTTTGCCTTGCTGCTGCTCGGTTCAGCAGATTCTTCTCGGCTGCCGCGCCGGGTTTCCACTTCTTCAATCAGGCTTCTCCAGGACTGCAGTACAGGTGGCGTATCACCCATTCCCTTTAAATTCCATTTCCCTTTTCTAGTTAGGAGTGTGTTTGTGTTTTTCTTTAATAACTGTTTAATAAATCTTAATTATTGTTTGAACCATTTGCCTGCTCACTGACCTGACACTGTGTACATAGGGTGAAAGATCCTGCTGTGTTGCCCTGCCTCTCGTTAGCCAAGAGAGTGCTCCAGCTAATTTCCCCATCTTTGCTTAGTTTGTTTGGTTATTTGGGCGTCCCTCCCGGGACCCCAATTCACAAGGTAAGATTGTCATGTTGCACAGCCAGTCATTTGAGTGGAGATGTTTTTGAAGCCTGGATGTGCTAATCTGTTCACTTCCTTTTGTTCGGCTTTAAACTGCAAGCTGCTAATTTGCTGCCATCTCAGTTTGCAGTTGTCTGTTCTCCAGAAGACAGTTCCTTAGGTTCTGTGATGCTCTGCTGCCAGAAATTGCTGAAGCACAACCACTGCCAATTTAACATTATTTTGTACCAACCTGAAATTTGAACCAATTGTTTGCATAGTTTGTTGCTGAGTCAGGAAGACCTTGGAGTTAACCTTGGCTTGCTCTTCTGCAAAGAGCACTTTAATATGCTATGCTGCATACCTGAATCATATTTAAGAGCCATCTGTCCTTCATCTATATGTGTGCCCATATGGATCCATTTAACACCAGTAGTGTGCCGTTGAAGAGCTACAGGTATACTTCAAGTAGCAAACCTTCTGACAGTGAAGTCCCTATTTAGATTACTCTTATGCCTACCCTTTCTTCCTTATCTTCTTTCAAACTGTGAGGGTCAGTCTTTAGCAGCTTTTGCAATGGGAATATAGTGAAGGAAGAATGAGAAACAGAGACTTTTGGTGTCAGGTTGCATCAGTGTATCTGCAGAG